>JABUIW010000010.1:15900272-15931761 GCA_013363375.1 Menidia beryllina | reverse complement strand
AGATAGATAGATAGATAGATAGATAGATAGATAGATAGATAGATAGACATCAAAGTGAATTTAGCTTCAGCTTTGGGCGGTTTTCTTATAGCCAAATGAGGAAAACACACCATTCAAATTCCCTGCAGCTGCTATGAATTTCAAAGATATGAAAATTGCCCGAGTATCCACGTCTGTCAGACTCCAAATGACATTCCACGAACACGTGCGCTCACCATGGCAGAGAGCACATCGGGGAGAGACGTAAACAGCAGCACTTTAGGGAAGAGAAGGTGGTTTGGTAGGTGGCTTCTGAGGAATTTCCTGCATGTGGGCGGTTCTAATGGCAGCTACGCTGAGATTTATCCCCTTGTTTACTGGTCGCCTTAAAGTTACAGTCCTAAATAGGCGGGGGGGGAGGATCAAATATTGTACAGTCAGATCCTGGGAAGAGGTTTAGTGGAAACTAAGACAGTGACAGGACAGAAGGCTGAACAGAAGCTTTACTTATCATTAAAAACAAATAAAGCTAATCTGGTCAAATCCAGCTACTCAGATGGGAAAAAACAAAACAAACAATAAGGAAAGGAAACAGAGAAGCTATGAGGCTCAACTGGATACAGAAATTAGAGCACCTTACCGTGGTGAAGCTGGACAAAGGGGGATGTATTTCAGGGGAAATGGCGAGTGGCTGATTGAATAGGAAACAGCTGTGGATGTGGAGCCGAAAACCTGAGCAGAGGAACCAAGGAGAGCCCAGTTTTGACCACAACAAGAATCTGAATCAAGCATAATCTCAAATAAATAACAAGTAGAAGCTAGTGGAACAAACCGAAGAGTTCAAACAAACTACCGATTTGCTAAAAATGGAACATAAACAACTTTTTTTCAACTGGCTCTATGAATTGGATAATTAAGAGTGACATAAATGGATGAGATTTGTTTTGATTGAGCACTTAAAGCTCAAACTTAACTGAATAATGAGCCATGTCTCCATTCTATTTCATTTCAACTTTACACTGTGTCCCAACTCTTTATGCAGGCAGGAATGTTTCTTTATTTCCCAATAAGATACAACAAATCATATAGAAGACATGACTGGATAAATGTGATATGTATGATACTCTTGTACCATCTTGGGTTGCTCAGAGGTCTAGGTTTGATATATGGTATAAACTGGGCCCTTTGTTGGTCTTTGGTTTTGTTTGTTTTGTTGTTGTTTACTTCCATTGTACTTTGGTTTGTGTGTTGTTGTTTCTTTGATATATTCAAAAGGGACAGAAAACTGATGTGTGTTTACAATTTTCTGGATTTCATGTATTTGTACGTTTATCTGCTTGTCAAAAAGACTAATAAAATAATTAATCATTTAAAAAAAGGATGCAACAGAAATCTGTCTTCCCGTTTTCCATTAACTCAAGTCTTCTGTGGCTCAAACGGATTAAACACCCACACGGTAATAAGACAACAATTTGTCTTCCGACACAGACACAGTAAACTCATTAATCCTTTAGGAGAAACAACATCTCTATGGAAACTGGAAAGTTCCCTGGAAAAGCAAACACCCGCATGCACGTACATGCACATTTGCCTATCCAAAAGTGCTTCTAAAATCCATACGGGTAGGAAGCAAAGCTTTCAGCTTTCACTTGTGACAACATTGTCTCTTGCATAAAAAAAAAAAAAAAGCATTTGCAGACGATTTTTAAAAAACATTGTAGAAATTCTTTAATGCGCTGCATGCTAGGAATTAAAAACAATAAGAGGCATCTCTGTAAAAGGGTCCAGAGGGAAATATCCACCAAGACTGATATTCTCTGCTAGTCAGTCATTAAAGTGTGACTCACTGCTTTTCAGCAATGGTGTCTTCTCTAATCTCTCCGTCCCTGTAATAAGAGAACGAGCATCGCTGGGAGCATCAGATTCAGGGAGGGATCCTGTTTCTGTGCGTCTCTCATGGTGGGACAGGATTAGGCGAGGCCTGCTAGGATGAGTAGCTATCAGTCCTGCCCGCTAATTTGAGCCATTTGTCACATGTATGGACTAAGCCATGAGGAAAGAGGCCTCGGAGAGAGGATAAAAAGCGAGATGAGTCAGAGAGCATGTGAGTTTCATTAAGGAATATTTTCAAAGGGTATTTTTAAACACGCCCAGGCGGCTTACGTGTCTCCCACCATGTGTTTGTAACTTGGTAATCTGTGCGGTACAAGATTTTGACTTTTCCGGGATTTCCTTTATGATTTTAAGTCTTAAACTCTAATTCTCGTGAGAAATATCGCAGTTGAAGTCCCTGCTTTCTAATTTTAGATGACTGAAGATGACATTTTACTCAAAGGTTTACTTACTTATAAGAGAAAGGATTGTTTTTCCTCAATTCATTTCCAATACTTGCAAAGTTTTTTATTAATCCTGTAGTTCTTGCCCTTTAAAATCTACATTATCCACAAAAACAAGCTGCTTACAGTTCAATCCATAACTCCCTCTGTAGAGATTTGATTCTTTCTCTGCCCAAAATGCTAAACCTGTGTCATTTCCCTTTGACCAAAGCACTTGAAGTAGTTTAAAGAATTCAATAATGTGACTTATTTAACCTGAAACCTCTAAAAATCTCTCCACAGAGACCTTTGATAGGCCAGTTCTTCCCTGTAAAAGTTGTGAATGTGCATTCGATTCTCCAGTCAGACTCTGAGTTTCATTTCTGCCTGTTGTGAGCCCCACCTAACTAAATCCTGCATAAAACATGCAGTATTTCAAAACCAAAGTCATGTGAGCTTCCACACTTTTTGGCAACTGATCATCTCATGATCAGCTGGGTGAAATGTTTGCTGAATATCAGCAGATATTTTTCTCCTTCAGGAGCTTACATTTGCAGCTGATGTCTGTCTGAAAATTAAAAAAAACTAAAAGACCTAAAACACCTCCTCTGTTTGTTGATTTATGGTTCAAACTCTCCTGCTACTTTTCACATAAATAGAATGTCTTATTTATCCCTAGAGAGGAAATCACTAAAAGTTCAGTTCAGAGACATAACATGAAACACAAACATCCTCAGGGTCATAAATTTCCACAAATGCATTCGGGGCATAATATTTCAAAAGGCTCCACGATAGAAAACAATGATACATTTTCCCTGGAAAAGAGGAACATGGTGTGCACACTTGGAGAGTTTGTAATCATCTACAGAAGCTGTTGTCTTAAGTAATGATTAACAGTTTAATCAGTTCAGTGAATATTTTGGACTTACAAAGTATTCAAAGACAAACAGTCCACCGGTACAACGTGTTCGTTCCCTAATCAGCGCCTCCAAAAAGATGCTGAACTCCTTTCTCCAGCAGTTTCATGCTTATGGATAAAAGTGTGAACATGATCTCATTGTTACAGAACAGCCTGTCATAATAAGTATCACTTAGATAAGAACAAACACTCAGAAATTAGGATTGGTGCTGATCCAGTCATTTTTGTTTGTGTTATTTGCAGCAGAATTAATGACACGCCTCATGTTTCAGATGAATGAGGATCAAAAGTCACACAAACCTTTTAATACAGCCTATAAAGACTATTTTCAATTCATGCTGATTCAAACTGCACATATATGCTGCACATGGCCCAGAAAAAAGCACACCCCATTCAACTGTGAGGATTTTCCTATTTCTAAAGTCTTAAACGCATCCTTAAACAAACCAAAATACGTGTCATACTGTGTCATTTCAGGGGTGAAAGCTGAGTCCATCCTCATTGTTTCCACAAGAATTACTGATTAACTGATGGAGGCAAAACAAACACTTGTTGCTGCCTATTGATCTGGGCAGGGTTTCTAATGTCATTTCCTAACCATTTCGAGGTAATTATGAATCAGAGAACAAAGCTAAAGGAAAAAAAGTTGTCAGTGTTTCCAGGAGTTGGCGTCCCAGCCGGTTCACACCGAGGGCGCACCTTCCACCGCTCAGAGAAACTGCAACAAACCCAGAAGCCTCTTTTTTCTTTTTTATTAACAGCTCAACAAAGGAGCGTTTGCAGAGCTTCTTTTGCAGATTCTCCTGGTGTGTTTGCACAGTTTGGATTTGAGTCTGTTGTCATTTGAATGCACTTTTATGGGCAAATACATCAGACTGAATAGATCTGAAGAGTGTGTGCAGCCCCCACCTGTGTGTCCATCAGGCCCCACGGCAGGTGTGCCTCACATTTACTCTCCGGCCGAACTGTGAAGCTTTGTTTCGTGGCCCGTGGCCACAGATCTTCTGATCTTCGAGCACAAATTAGAACGAAAGAGGGCTCAGCTTGTGTGAGGAGAAGAAACAGACGCACTGCCGGGACCCAAAGTCACAGGACCCAAGGACATCGCTGCCAGGATCTGGGCACCGAGCTACAAAGCTGCTATTGTTGCTCCCAGAGGAACCCCGAACAGACAAATGACAAAGAATTTTACCACCCGCCCCCCCTGAAGCTACTGTACAAAAAGAAAGACGACGGCTTTTACGATTTTTGCTGTTTTCCTGTATTTATTCAAACCACTTATGAATGCTTGACTTGCATTTGTTGGATTCCGAATGAAGCAAAAGTCTTTAACTTTCCAAATTCCAAGAAAAAGCCAGAGATGTTTTAGGTGTTAAACTCAGGCTTCCTGTGATCCCACTCAAACGTAACGCTTGCGTGCAACCTGTGATCTAAACGAAACCATTGCGTGAGGGTTATTTCCCACATTTTTCTCACCACCACAACTAGACCTGGTTTCATTTTTCGTTAAACCCTGTGTGGGTTTAAAGAAAGTGTCGGATGAGTTGTTTGCGTGATGAGTGGGTGGTTCAGGTTCTCTCCTGAACGAGAAGAGAAACATCTCTCTGAGGGGTAGAGAGGCCCCTGGATCTATTTTCCTGTGTGTTTTGTTATAAGCTTACAACAATCAACTCATGTCCATCCTTGAAGGCATCAAACAGATAATGAAGGTGCCTTGGGAAACCTGTAGAGAGAATTATGTACTGAATCTCACTCTCTTTTCTCATCTTCAGCTGCAGAAGAGGTCTGTTTTCATAGAAAAACCACCAGGCCACACCTACGAGAATCAAGCACCATACAATGTTTTTCTTTCTGCTGCACAGTTCATGTAATTTGGCATCAATGTGCCCTAAAATAAACAAAAATATGAAGTCAGAATGATATTATTTAGACTTGTTTAAATGAGATCAGCAGATTTTACAACGTAGACAACACGATCTTTAACGCGTTTACCAAGAATGCTCTTGTGTGTAAGCTGTGGTTTAACTTAAGTTACCATAAATCTTCACATTTTGTTCCTTTATTCTGATTTTCAAGAATTTGTAATGAGGTGTTGTGAGTCTGCCATCAGACAATGAGAGGAGATCTCTGGTCACATCATGACTCCTTCAGTATTTAGGAAGTGAAAACATATTGTATCTCTCCAGCTCTGTTTGAAATATCCATTTTTGCTGATATAGAAGGTGACTAACTTCATTGCAAGAGTTTCTGGGAGCAGGAACTGGAGTCCCTGTCTTGAAGAGACTAAAAGACACAAAGTGACTCATCCTTTGCATGTGACTGATGCTGTGGTTACTCGATGTTCCATGTTCGTGGTCTTTTCTCTGGCTTCCTTATTCCTTAGAGTTTCGGTTTACTCATCTGGCTTGAGCAGTATTCCTTATTTTAGGTCCTCAATGTTTCGATTTGGGTTTCTTGCCATTATATAGATGAAAAATAATGGTTTAATTTTTTAATGATGTTTGAATATCTCTAATGGCAGATTGATTTCTTTCCTGGGATATGTTGAGACATTAATGAGTTTAAGTGCTTTTGAGAAGAAGAAAACTCCCAGCTTGTCCCCACCTTTCAAATCTTATTGTATTCTTCAAACCTTTCTTTTATGTTGTGATAATTTAAGATGATAAAACCTCTGTGATATCATTGTGCTTGTGTATTTGACGGGGCAATAAAGCAGCAAAATGCCATAAAGCACTGTAACCTATGCACTTCGCTTTTACTACATTAATCATTTATGCTTTCCTCTTTTGAAGTCGAGCCTCGTTTTACTGGAAGTTGTGGGTGTTTGCGTGAGGCTGTGACCGCCCATGGTACCCTGTAGGCTTTAGTACTGTATCTCACACCATCTTGAGCCAAGGGTAGAAATCCTGGAGGGAATAAAGGGGAATGTGCCCATAAACTCAGTAAGAAACTGCAGTCTATTCATCAGCCTTCGTGCCTTGCTCACCAGAAACAGGAAATTAGGGCACATGATACTTTTGCAACACCAACAACGGTTTCCATGAATAAGCATGTTCGGTTAAGAGAACCGTTATCTCTTTTGTTGCTACATTTTGCTCATTTCACCATTTAACACATCCATCCCTTCGACTTTCCACATGACTGAAGTTATACTTAGACTTGGTTCCAAGTTGCCCTCACAGAAAAATTACCTTTCAAAAAAAAAAAACATGTCCTAAATCTGATCAAATGTTTCTTAACCTTTAATTCTTTCATTCAATTCCTGGACCTCGTTAACCGACCTTTGGTCAAGCTTTGATTAAACCTGATACGCGAGTGGAGCCTACAAGTGCCGGCGTGTGCCCTGCAGACACCCCGGAGTGATCGCATACACAGCAAACAACAGCTCTCTCACCACCTGAGACTCCGGGGCAGACGGAGGAGACACCTGACTCCTGGCTGTGCTCGGCCCGTTCACACCCCGCGCACGGTGGCCATCCTATCCCGTCTCATTAGCCTGAATAAGAAGCCTGGACTCTGCTCTGGTGACACACTGACCACCTCTAGTGAAGACGACCGTATTCATACTCGTGATGATGATCTGGCAGGAGAATTGAAGCATTCTGTTTGTCAAAAACAGCGGACAGTGTCCGGATGCTTAATGGTTTGCACTCAGCTTGTGTTTGTACCTCCATGATTCAAGAATTCTGTAAACTGGGTTTATTTGCGTTTGGTGGAAACTATTTTCAGCCGGAGTTTCGTACATACTTGGCGCGCCAGTATTTATGTCAGCGGAACAGTCCACGAGGGAATACCTCAAAATAAACTACTCTGAGATGGAGTCCTCCTCCACGGCCGGTGTCCTGTTTTTAGGAAAAATATTCAGACCAGTGCCTAAATTGAAGAAGTTCTCCTTCTTTTAAAGGCAGCCTAGTCTCTAAATTGTGCGACATGAGGTTTAGATCCAATGTTTTCATACTCAACGTAAAACAGGGACTCAGAGACCTCTTTTGTTCTTGCAGACAGTAAGAAACTACATCTTGGTCGAACGTGAGGGGTCAAAATAGCATCCGTCAATCTAGAGCAGGCATTTACTATTTCCAGAAAGTGATTTTCCCTATAAAGGGCATGTTGGTCCAGTTTTTCCTCAACCATCAGTGTGTAATCTTAACCTGTCACAAAGCTGGGTTGTAGACCCCAAAAAGCAAGGCTGAAGGCAGGGAAAATGTTACTTCATTTATTTTTTGGCACACATTGATAAATCAACTACTTTGGGAGAGCAGGATGTTCCACAGAGCGGCTGACAGAAACCACAGATTTAAAGAATCCAGGAAGCAGGTGAGACTCCCAAACCGAAACTTTAATAAGATCAACCCTCTGCTAACATAACCCCAGGATCTCACACTGATTTAAAGTTTATAATGTGTGTCTTTGCCTCCTCACATCACATATATATTATATTTATGTGCTATTATGTAATTATTTTAAACTTTACTAGATTGTTAACTGGGGATGGAAACATGTTTTCAGCTTCTTCAGCTGAGAAAAATAAAGTTAAATACCTGGGTAGTGACACCATCTCTACATTTCTCCGGTCTGCGACAGCCAGTCATCATGTTTTCTGCACCTGATCTCAGTAGTCAGGGGTTCCTCCACTTCCATTGTTATTTTTTTCAACTTACATAAACTCAGTAGTCACATAAAAGTTATTTGAAAGTATGTTGTCCACAATGGCAATTTCCTCTAGAATGCCCTTTGTGTTTATTACATTCCCCTCCCCCCTTTACGGCTCTCTCTGAGGGCAAAGTTCACCTTAAAGAGACTACATATAAATAGCCAACTTGCACTTGCAGGCTCTAAATAAACCGCACGTGAACCTGGAGATGTTTATGCATGAGCAACTGGCTGGAGGTCCATTGTCTCCGTGCAGGGACCAGCTGTGGATCTGCTGAGAGATGAAAAGCTTGTGGTCCTCCCTTTGTGGCGGCGCCTGTCATTAGCCGCAGACGGCCCGAGGACGCGTCCCCCGCTGTCCTCAGGCCCCACGCCCACCTCACACAAAGACATACCTCCAGTAGGAAACTTGTGCTTGGCGCCTTGACGTGCCAATGACAATGATCATCTTTGCTTTGCTTTAATCTGTCGTGACAGGATGGCTCACACTCTTTCTTGTGGGTTTTTTTTATTGCTTTTCCTGTTTGAGTAAAAATATACTTGAATTAACTCAACCAAGAGACCGAATTCTAAGATTATGGCGTAAAATCCACTACATTACTCCACCACCATACATTTTATTTACAATTTTTGTAATATTTAGTCACTTTTGGCACTAATTGTATTTATGAATACAAACACATATGGAAACAAATTCCATTTGGCTCTCAATGACTTTTTTCTAAAGCTGTTTGTGCACTTAATAGCACAACAGCTCTGCCTGATTTTACCGTGTTCTGTTTATCCACAAGTTGGTCCACAGGCACTAATACGTCTCTTTTTTTACCACTTTGGCCAGATTTGTGATACATCTACATTACTAATATCACATAAAGCCCTCTGTGGCTGCACAGAACCTGTAATTTCCTATGTAAGGCATGTGCACTTGCAGACCTCAACACTCGGTGGTGAGTTTCAGATTCAGAGCAGAAATGTCAGATCATTGCATGATTTTGTTCAAAATTTGCCCTCCAGCACATTAAGATATAACTTTGTGGACTTGTGAACAAGATTAACAGGGAGTGAAACATGATAAAACATTGTTGATTAGCTACTAAAACAACAAATGAATGATTTTGCCATGCGTTGATGTTATGAAAAAGTGTAGTTTTCACATATATTTCACAACAGGCTAAGTTGGAGCTCCATTTTACTTCCTGTTTTTTATAACACATTTCATGCAAAAAATTCAGTAAATAACACGACACTCACTTTGAATACTCGTGTTTGTTGGATACATTCATAAAATGTGTTTGACCACTAACGATAAATGAGCCGTATTTACATTTTCTCACTTATTACATCAACCGTGGCGTCCATGCCTGTCACGCTTTACTGGAACAGGTCACTTCCTCTTAGGACTGCTTTTCATATCATTTCAACTATCTGGTTGAAATGATTGCCAAGAACAATATGATGCTCTTGATTGATGCAAATCAAGAACTTTGATCCGACATAAGGAGAAAAAGCAAACTCCACAAAGCTCCCCCAGGGACCCTCCGTCTGTGAGCCAACGGTGTTAACCACCACAACACCCCCATTTTAACCACATATGCAAAATGATTCCTCATCTATGAGAGGGGGGAAAAATCTTATTCTTTTAAACAGGTAAAGTGAAAGTCATGTGCTAAATGTGCTAGAAATGACAGTTTTATGGCCATAGTGCTCCATTTTGTGTGGTATATTGATTTTTCGACAATGATACTATATACATTTATACACAAAATCAAAGTTTACTAACTCTATGATGACCAAGGACCTCAGTTCCCCAAAATGTCTGAACACAGTCTACCGACATAAGCTTTAACAATGTTATAATGAGGATCATTTCCAACATTGGCCTAATCCCACAAGAGTTGACCTGCGTTTTAAGACACTATCCTCTTTGTTTTGTTTGGAGGCTTCTCCGGCTCCTGGTGTCCGCTTTGAGGCCGGGCTGTCGGGCTTTTGTCTCGGCAGGTAAGTTGACCAGAGTGGGCGCATCTCCACAGTAGTGTTACGTTTCAGTGGCCCGTCCGTCTGAGTGAATGTTTGCGCATGCGCGGGCGCGCGTGAGGACACGGGCGGGGCGGGGCGGGGCGGGGCGTGTGCGTGCGCGCGCGCTTGGCGATTGGGAGACGTCTGGCCAACGGCCGCCAGACGTTTGGAGAAACAAGAGAGACTCACGGTGGGAACCGGCGGCCGGACCAACGCGTATGGATTTACCTCCCTTCTCCGCCACTCCGGGGTCGACTCAAGGCTGACGAAGGGCGGCCGGAACCAAGTGAGTTTAACCCGGGCTAAGACGGCTAAGTTTGTTTTCCAAAAAGGAAGTCGGTGCCTGTTGACCAACTTGTCTTAAAGCTCCCTCACGGAAACAAGTGAACCGGCCGGGTTCTTAAAGTTACACCCAGAGAGAGAGAGTCGTTCAAATGTCACGGAAAACTCTTTATAGGAAACCCGAAAGAAGATACTAAATGTTTAGACCTTGTCCGGTTTGAGGGTGAATTGTTAAATGGTCATTTAAAAAAAAAAAAAAACATGTCACCAGATGTCATTCTAACCTGAGTTCAGGTTTTTGTAAAATGAATTAGTTTGTCTCAGACTAAGCTTAAACCACCTCCATCTGATGATTTTAGCAAGAGGTTTAAGTGTATTTAGATATAAACGACGTGTTTGGGGAGGTGAAGGAGGCTGGGAGTTTCAGGTTTTTGTAACAGGATGTTCCACAATTACCGGATTTTTTTTTTTTCCTTCGTCTGACAGGCTCGTCTTAAACGGCTTCAGAAGACAAATCCTTTGAGAAAACAGTCCATTAGTGGCAGCCCCGGTTTGTGTAAACACAAAAATGACTTATACACACAAATATTGAGCATTTTAAAGGAGATAACTAATCCCGAGTAGCAGATGTTTATTTCTAAGCCTCATTCCAACCTGAACCAAAGTCAATAAGCTACTGTTTGGGACTAAATGGGCTTCTCTTCCCTCCCTTGTCTCCTATTCCTCATGATCTCTCAGCATTTCGGTTTCTGATCGCCACAGCCACATTTTTCCAGACTTTCCGTGTGTGTCAGCTCGGAGTCATTGCAATACAAGACCACACATTTACAGAACAAGTGCTGCTTATTTTAAGCTTCTGTCAAATGAAAACGAGGCAAATCATGATCAGACATCAGCCCTGGGCGCCAGACTTCTGAAAGCAGCCCACTCACGTCGGGCCATGGTGGTTTTTCTATGCTTAGTAATAAAGATAACTTGAATTTATTTTGTTTTCAAGCTTCTGCTCTGGGGTTTTTTGTTGTTGCATTTGTGCATGAAAGCTGGTAGCCATAACACCGCTCTATTTTCCTCATACTTTACTGTCCAGTCCACCTTCATGCACGCGTTGCACGATGCTGGAAAGAGTCTGAGAATAGTGCAGGAAAAATGACTGTTAAGATCCAGATTCATGTGTTTTCTACTACTTTTCTGTTTGTAGAACTGTAAAGTTTTAAGTCTTTTTAAAATAACAGGGACTCACCGTTAATCTCAAAAGCCATTAAAGCCATTTAAGAGAATTCTTTTCATAAAAAGCTTTAAAATGCTAGACATTATTTTTAGAACGCTTACTTTTGGATTTCTAATATGAAGTAGGTGTTAACGTGACATGAAGAAAGGTGAGAATAACCTATTCTGTGCGTTTATTTTGGTATCCAAAGTGACCAGAATGAAACTCAAGACATCTGTTGGTGCGTTTGGGGCTGAGAGGTCTGAAAATATGTCGTTCACAGAGATGCTGCGGTGCGTTACACGGCGGGTTTGTCCCACAGACATTTCAGCCTTCACTCCCTGTTTGAGAGCGATTCAAGGGAAATGGTTAAGAAATTGTGTTGACGGTTTTTATTGTCCTGGGCTGGTTTAACTCATGACTCATGATGGGATTTGGTCCAAGCCGGCCATGGACATTTCGTTAGGCTCCAACTTGAGAAAAAGGAATGGCGTGTCTTATAATGAGTGTCCGTTTGAAAGTGAGTGAAGCCACAGCTTTGGCCGAACCGTAAAAGTTCATATAGATCAGATTCTGAACATTTCAAAATACCAAACTGGTTGAATATCCTTTAAAGCTGTTTGTGGACTCCAGAGCTCTTTTGAAAGTTTACACACACAAAAAAAACAAAGGAGATTAGTTGAACTCCAACACTGAAATAAAAACGAGTAATGAGTAAATGGGGCACAGAAGTCTCTGCAGACGTCTCTGAGCTCCTGTTCAGAGGACTTACAGGACATGGAGGGAGGGACGTTTAGATATAACTGCACTGTTTTCACAGCTATGGGCGTAGCATCACTCCATCAGAGGCTAAAAGGTTTCATTTATATTTAATCGTGTTACATTTATGTCCCTGATTCGCCCTGAATTGTCTTTATTAATGGTCTAGCTGTGGATTAACACAATGACAGTGGATACAAAAACAGAGCAAGTCATAGCTTTGTTGTTTGTTAGTTTTTTTTATATAAGATGTCGAGAAGCAAAATTTGATTATATTTCTGGTTCTTGATGTGTACGTTTCAAATCTCCTCAAGACCTCCCTGAGGCTTTGTTTGTCAGTATTAGTATTAGCTTTAATTAGGATTTTCTCATTCAGTACAGTGCAACTAGTTGACCACCCCCTGCAGAAATGTAAAAGTTTTTTTAGTTGGGAGCTAAAGATGAATCCATTGATCATGGGAGTCCTTTTCCTACGTTCTTCTTGGTTTGGAGTCTCCTCTGAGTGACCTGTCAGTTCGTTTTGGTGTTCACAGACTCAAAGGGAACCTAATTTCTCTGATCTGAGGCACTTTGTCGTGATGATAAAATCGGGGATGTGACTTTTGTACAGGATGTGTTCTCCACCCAGTCCTGTCATTATCTCGCCTTATCTCATCGTTCAGTGCATCTCCACATTTCCAAGCTTGACAGTTGCTGCGAAGAGCTTCAGTAATCTACTTAATCTAGTGCCATTTCCTAGAGCAGGCACTCGAAAGGTTAGTTCATTATCTAATATGTGATGTTTTTGTCCTTTTTGTCTTCTTTATAACAATAAACAGACCTGAATCAATCCGGATTAACCAGCCCAGTAATAAGAAAACAAAGGAGACCAATAGACTCATTTTACCTTGTTCTCCTCTTCATTCTGCATTCATTTATGTTTCTCTATCTTAATTTCTTTCTGAACGGCCACAGAAGAGAGCATTTGTTAACTGCAGAAAAGAAACGCAGCCTTTCACCAGCCACCCTGCTGTAAATGCTTGGACCTCGTCAGAAACTCTAATCGGTTGATCTGCAGCTCTCAGCAACGGGCAAAGTCCCCTTCTGGTTTACCACAGCACACTCTGCAGAGCGATCAGCTTTGGGCTCCATTTTGACCAAATGAGCAGTGAGATTAGCCTCTTTCTCCTCAGTCTCTCCAGTCGTCTTCTCCTTTCGAGGTTATTCGTTAAATGGGAGATGTGGTGATACCCGGGGGGGGCAGCTAATTATGGGGGCTCTCATTAGGGCTGTTCTGAAACCACCCTCCCGTTAACAGATATGTGCCGCCCCGTTTAGACACATTGTCATGTGCCAGTGTCACGTGTTACCTCAGGGAGCATCTTGAATACTAAGTGCTCGTATATTATCAGTTGTTGCCACTTTTTGTCTCTTGTGGACAAAAGAAACATTTCACAAAAAATTCTGGATGACATCCACATTTCTTTTTGGGCGCTATTAATGTAATGAACGAATTAAACTTGTTTCCACTTTGATTTCTTGCCCATCCTTGGTTAGTTTGGCAGCATCACATCAGTTGTGGTAATTTAGAGTTATTTTTTAAAATGTTAAATGGAATGAGGACAGCTTTTTCTTTTTCATCTCCCTCCACTTTGACAAGCTGATTTTAAGGGCCCTGAACGGCTCATTTTAAGCTCTGAGATAAGTTTTATACATAGTGGGACTTTGAAGGACCTTTGAAAAGTTTCTTTTTATTGGACTGAACTAAAGCTGTGCAGAAGCTGTTGGTGTGCAGCCTGATGACAGCCCTCTCTGTTTAGTTAGCGTTAGGCAGAAGGATGTGAAAAGCAGTGATACACTGAGAATGAGAGTTTCATTGCATCTCCATTCGAAGCCTCTCAGCCAGTTTATGTGCTAGCACAACTGGATGTACCTTAACCCATAGGTGCCCTGCTATCACCCTAAAGGGAATTATAACGGGATTATAAAACAGACCGAATGAGTTCCAAAGATCACATTTACAATACCTCCACCAAGTGTAAGGAGCCTGATGTGCGTGTTGTCCCTGTTTTATTTCAATCTAATATCTGTATTGACCGTCATAAATATGGAGATAAATCATCAATCCATACTTTCCATGTTTATAACAGGTGTGTTACAGTAACAAACAGCCTTCAGTGAAGCTCCGAATGGCAAAGCAAACCGGAGCCGAACCTCATTCAGGCCACGTTTAGAGAAGTGAGACACGTTTCCTCTGAACTCCGGCACACTGCGTTAAAACGGAGTAAGGAAATGATGTCGGTGTCAGGAGGTGATCGCCCTCAAGCCACAACGATGAGCAGACACTTATCCACCTCTCTCACGATTGTGTGTCACTTTGGCTTAAAATAAAGGCCAGAGTTTGTTCTTCCTCAGGTGAAAACCGCTGACGGGCTTTGATGATTTTACTGGAAGAGCTTTAGTTTTTCCCCTGCTGCGTCCACAGAACAGAAAGCTGCTTGAGGCTATTGTTTGCCTACGTTGCCTTTTGTTTGCATTGTAAAACACTGTAAAAGAAAAATAACTTTAATCTTCTTTTCTTTTGGATTAGGTTTGTTGTCTTTAAGTTCATTTTACAATTTGCTGACTCACAGTTTAAAGCTTTTTTTAAACCTAATTGATAATGACTTTTTTTAAAGATTTTGGCTTCTCATAACTGGAAACTTCAACCTCTCCAACAAGAAAGGATGGGATCCAACATCCGTCTGCTTGCCTCCACTGAATCCTGATGTTGTAGCTTGCAGGGTCCATCTTCAGAATCGGCCCTTAAAATTATTTCTCATTTCAGTTTGACTCATTTGCTTCTTACACTACCAGAACAAGTGGAAAGGAAATGCAGCTTGTCGGGGGACTAACCCTGGAACCAGAAACATTCAAAAAGTGCAAACGGACTGTAAAATTAGAAGACACGGTGTGACACAAATACGAGCGAGAAGCCACAGGAGAGAGCGGTCTGTAAAAACGAGGCCTGAACTACACGTGTTTCCTCTCCATCTTGTCCTGACCGAACAGTCGGTCTCTACGGGACTGAAAAACTGAGGCCTTTGCACCACCTTTTCCCCTTCAATGGTTCCGATTCATACTTGCAACCTTGCACGTGGCCATCGTCGGTGCTTCTGCTTTCACTTTCTCTCAAGAGCTGTTCCTGTAATTCATTTTCAGCACCTGGCAGGAAGGATGGGGGAAACATGGTCTTCAGACACTCCACATAGCAGATGTTTGACGAGTTAATAAGGCAGGATCCAAGGCCGCGGACTAGATTAGAAAGGGTGAGTTTTTTTATGGCTTGTTTTCATAAAGCTTATGTCTATAAAGTGGGTCTGTTTGGATAAAAGGTGTCAGCTTTGTCTGCGAAATAGTTATGTTGTGTAACCAGTTAAACTAGTCAGTGAGATTATATGACTTTAAATTAAGCAAACAATCCAAATTCAAGCCAAAAGTCACCTGTTTGAAGGACCGTTTTGTGCACAGATCAACTCGTACCATAAAATAAGGGTGAAAATTCCCCGAACATCCTGAAAATTCCCAACACAGTCGGATTGTTGGAGTGTTTGGAAGTTAAACAAGAACAGTATAGCGACTCCTAACAAAGGAACTCCCTCCGGACTGAGATGTCGGTTCCTGTTTGCCTCGGGCCGGGTCGCTGATCGGCCTAATTGGTTGGTGCCTGGTGTCCCCAGTGCTCTACCTCCCCATCTGCCACAGGCGCTCTTCCTGTTCTCAGTTCCTGAGGATGTGCACGGCCGTTAGCTCAAATTCAGAAGTAATATTTAGTACACCATTTGATTTATGGCAGAGCCACCTGTGAGTGAACAGCTCTTTTGTCTCGTTTGGGGTTTTCTGCTCCAAACCGCCACATAGAAACTGAAGCTGAAGAAGAAAGAAATCTTGTGTTCTCCTGAATAGTTAAGAGATTCAGACCATTTTTTAAAAAAAAGTGTTTTAACGTGGGCCGTCGAAATGCAAAGGAGGAGCAGCAGTTCTGATGGGCTTTAATGGCAGGATTGTAAGTCGTTTTGTTTTTTTCCAGCAGTATTCAACCTCTCGAATTCCAGTTTAGAAACATGTTTGACACGACAAGTCTCTTTAAAACTGCTAAAACAAGAGACAGACACAACACAGTCAGATGTTCGGTTTGACCCTTTGGGAGATGGAAGTGTTCATTAACCTGATCCGTAACATGTTAGGTGGCATAGTGGAGTGAATATTGAGGTATTTCTTTGCTATCTCCCTCTCAGCCTGTCGGTGCGTCAGATTTGATACAACATCACAGCATCACTGTAGAAATATCCCGTTATTTTGTCTTATTGACAAGTCCTTTACAGCCGGGCAAACTACCTGTGTTGGCAGTCAGCCTCTGAATAGCAAACACCTGGTAAGGTTGTCTGTAAAAACCAAAACATAGCTTCCCCCGCTAACCAACCGTCTTCACCCCGCACGCTTTGTGAGGTCTGGTTATGTTCCTGGATGTTGTCCTCTGTGTGCCCTTTCATTTATTAATGATATGATGTGATCTGTAATACTCCTGAGACGGTAATTAACTCCTCATTTTCTTTCCTTCCTTATTGCCTCCATTTGTTGCAGTTATCCCTTTTACTGCAGAAAGATGGGACGCCCCCCTGACGGACTAATGGTTACATCTGTAAAATATAGTTTTCATTCATACGTGGGTTCAAACTGACATATTGGTGGTATATTTGCAGAGTATCGACACTATTTATCGGCCACTCGTCTTTAAATGCGAATTACTTTGAGTGCGAGCGAATGAGTCGCAGCAAAGAGAGAAGCGACCTTTAGAGCCAGGGGTCAGAGTGGCGAGTTGTTGTTGATAATGAGGAATTCCTTTCTATTTTAGGGTGGCGTGCGTTGTGGTGTTTGTTCTTCTTCATCACCGCGTCGCAGAGGGTTTTTGTAGGAAGGATTTAAGAGAGAAGGACAGCGGTTGTCGTCTTTCACCCGTTAGTTCTGATCTGTGTTTAACAAGCTCAAGACGAGCGGGGGGGGAAAAAAACATGGATTTGGTCAGTTCGGGCTCCTCTGTGAATCCTGTTGATGACCGTCGATATTTAGTGGGCAGACTCCAGCACAGGGGGCCTCTCCCCGCCGCGGCCCTCGGGCTATTCCTGGTGCTCTCCTCTTTGCACCGTATCGCCAGTCGGCCATCCTTCTCATTTACGGCGACATCCTCATATATTCTCCTGACGTTTGTCGAGCCGTCCTCATAAACACCTCGTTGCTAGTTAAAGGCTACACAGACTCAGGGAGCGGGTGCAGTAACAGCCCAACACAGGGAGAAGGTGCTTAACCCTTGTATTGTCTTCACTTTTGGGACCCTCTGGTATCCCTCGGGTCAAATTGACCCGTGACATATATGGGGCTTTAAAAACCATTGTGAAATAAAATTTTACTTCATAATCTATTTAAAAATATTGTCTTTATCTACATTTCAAACAATTGAGATAACATATATGTTTAGGGAATGCAATCAGTCTCTCCTGGAACACAATTAACAATGGAAGTGTTATTCGTTTTTTTGTCATAAGGTTATAATTCATGTTAAATATCCACTATGTGATCATGCTTATCTTGGAAAAGTTTAAGTGGGACAATGTTTTCATTAACATTTATTACTTTGAATGCAAACTCTCAATACATAAACTGGAACTTCAACAATCAATAACTTTTATCTTATGAAATACTTGCAACAGGGTTGATGCTTTTGAAAAATGACAGGCATGCCTGTTTACAAAACACATGCATCACAAAATTTGACAGTATGTGTACCACAGATGTACTTTTTGCAGTTTCAGAATCACTTTCAGAATCAGAATGGATATCTAAATGATCCTCAAATTCGGAGACATCTTCTTCTTCCACATTGCTGTGTTCCTGACTCTCTTCAAATATGAGCTCCAAAGCTCTCTGACAGCTAAATCTTTTTGTCATACTGAGGGTGGAAGAATCTGTACTGTGATGCAGTGGTATTTATCTTTTTTGTCCCCCCCTTGATGGGCAGGTGCGAGAAATATAGTGCGAGAAAATTGTTTGATGTATCAAATGTTATGGACAATCATTCGAAAAAAAGGGGTTTACAGGTGGACACATGAAAGAGGGTGCGGGAAAGAGTGGGAAAGAGTGCGGGAAAGTGAGAGCAAACAGCTTCTCACTGCTTAGATTATAATAATGCAACATTATGTGTGTGTGTGTGTGTGTGTGTGTGTGTGTGTGTGTGTGTGTGTGTGTGTGCGTGCGTGTGCGTCCGTGTGTGTGCGCATACAAGCATGCGTGTGTGTGTGTTTGTGTCTCTGTGTGTCTGTCGGCATGTTTCTGTTTGTCTGTGTGTCTTGTGGGCATGTTTTTGTGTGTCTCTGTGTATGCGGGTCAATCTGACCCGAAGACCATACGAAGGATGTAAATGTGTGGGGTATAGTAGCATGTGTGCTCAAATATTTTTTTTTGTTTATACATGTTCATCACAGAAAATAAGGTAAGGCCATTGAGTTTCAGGTAGAAAAAATGTATACTCGTACCATTTTTCTTATTGTAAAAATTTGAAACGGGTCAATTTGACCCGAAGACCATACAAGGGTTAAAGGGACAACCATACACTGTCATTCGGATTATGTTAGTAGTCTTTTTGGTAAGCCAGAAAAGAAATGGGTATTTTCTAATCATGTAAAAAATCTCCATGTGGCAAAACATCAAGAATCCCGCTTCATTTTCATGACCAAGGGTTAATTTTGTATGCCTTCATTGGCCATTTGTGGAGCATTTAACCCGAAGATCCACTTAGGACTGCGAGAACTAGAGCACCAGAATATTTAGTCCGAGTTGTGCTGTACTGTTTAGTACTGGCAGTCATTTAAGTCATTTAAGTCATTTATTAACCCTGTCAAATATTAATCTTGTCTGCGAAGCAAAAGACAACATATCCCATCAAGTGGCTTTACATATTCAGATTACAAACATCTGAAGGACCAAATGAGCTCAGTAGTCTTTTTGGGAACCATTACATATTTCATTGATCACCAAAGTAGTCACTCATTTAATGAACAATATAATTTATATAGATATTTCTGATCCGAATTAAGAAAAGAAGAAAAAAAATCTCTTCAACTTCAAAGAAATTAAAGAAAAAATATTATTACAGTACAGTGACGGCACAAATGGGCATTACTGTACAAAGCAAACAATCCACTTTTGATTTAGATTTTTTTTCTTCCTCGTGCTCTCTGCTGCCACAAATCGCTGCCATTTTCTCCAGCTAATCTCTCTGAACCAGCCCATAATAGCTGCGGACCAGCAGTGGATGGGAACAGCCATCCTATTACCTCAAATGAACGCTGGGGCCATTATTTACCTCGGTGGCTCAGGATAACGGGGCTCTAGTAGAGGCTGTCCTTTTCTCCCCAGTCGTTAAAGGTCTAATTTGTCATATTTTTGTAAAAGTGCTAATATTATTGCAGCAAAGCGAAAGCCGGACCACTTTTCATCTGCACACGCTGTCACGTGTTAGTCAACAGGAAGTTTGATTCAATTTATTTATTTACAAAGCACCAAAATAGTGTTGTGTATAAAAACGAATCTAAAGCGCATTGAACGTCTTCACACACTGCACTAACCGACCTCAGAAATCAGGTTAAAGAGTTAAATGTATAGTGTTGAACAGGCTGGACAAGCCCTTATTCAACTACCGGTAATTTAAATTTCTTTTGAATTGCTTTGGATAGAGAAAAAATGTTTCTTTGTCTTTGTGAGAGACTGATGAGGCTGAATGGGGCTGTCAGGACGCCTGCTGAGATAATAGCAGCATAGATATAGACAAGGGTTTTGTCTGTGTCTTCGTGTCTTTGAACATTCGAACACGTGTGCTTTCCTCTTCCTTCCTGCCCATCCTGTAACAGCGAACACCCCATCAAACTTGCTAGCTGAATCCTGTTTTTCTCATTTTTGCATTTGATCTGTTCCTGCCCGTGTTTTAATCTCCTCTCTGTCCGTTTTAAAATGTGCCTCATTCTGGTCTGAGGATTCTTGTACATTACTGAAACTCAGCTGAGACTTAAGACGTGGATGCAGAGGGTGGAGGTAACCTGCTACCTCAGGCCCGAGCCAAAGGCCTCCGAACCCGTGCAGCAGAACCGACTGAACCCATATCGAGCTTTTCGGGTGCAGCCTAACTTTGACCTGCTGTGACCCGGGACGCTGGCTCTCTGCTGTGCCTCTTATCTCTGGCTCCCAGCAGGCCTCAGTATCAGCCATGGCTCTGCGGCCGAACCCTGCTGTTGTTCTCTTTGGCATCAGCGGCTTTCGACAGAGTTATTGCAGCAATACGGCAATAATTGTGGGCACCAAAGATAATGGGAAACTTTATTAACAGAACTCTCATAGATTAGATAATGACGGCTCGTGGGAGGTTGAACATCTGAATTACAGAGTCACAGCAGGACGCACGGTGTCACAACATCCTGAGGCTGGAGACCAGCGTTTCCCTCAGAAAGCTTCAGCTTTCACTCCTCACCGCGTCAGCTGTTTTGGTATGCGTTTGCGTTTGATATCCAGCCCTCTGAGAAGGGCCGGTCCAGATTCCTGAGCTTCGCTCTGTTATGAACTCGGATCCCAGTTAAGGTGAGCTTGACCCAAGGTAACCTTTTGCAGTTTAAGTTGCTGATGCTGCTTTTTCACTGCACAGGTGGCAGCGGGTTGTTCTTTATCATATGGAAAATAACTGGGAGGGAGGAGGGTGAGCCTGTGAGGAAGATCTACGGCAGGCTCAGTAGTTCCTGATACCACTCTGTCTGAATATTTATCTCCATGTAGAAAGAAAAACGTTTTTTTCTGCAGGAGCTTCATTTTTTTTTGCCGTTTAAGCTCAGAAAATGACCAGACCTGCTGTTTTTCTGACACCCTTTAGAAATCTGTTCCCCGTCCTAACTGTTACAGATGGACTCACTTGTGCTCCTTCCTGTTAATCTCTCATTGTCGCTAAAAGCTGTTTATTTTGTGTGAGCAGGCATTAACTTTTTACGGTGGGTTTACCACAGCAAGTAAAAGTGCTCAGACTAAAACAATGGTCAATGTGTCGGTATTGAAGGCCGGAAGGAAAGGTGGAACATTTGTGAAACAAACCCAAACCCCGTAATGAAAGAGCCTTTCATTGTTTTCCTCTTTGATTTAACTTTCTGTTTAACCTTTATGTAACCGGGCTCGTCGTAGAGAGCGAGTCCTTTACAGCGGCCTGCTATTTCCTCTGTCCACACTGCTGTGTGTTTGGAAATCTGTGAGCTGGTATCTCCGAGCAGCAAACGGGACGTGCCATTGTTATCAGCAGGCCCCTCGTATCTAAGCAGCACAGCCAGTGGCTTATTGATTAACCCCATGCAGCCATTAGTGGGATGGTCAGGTCCATCAGTTTATTTGGTAGAAGCTGAACACGTCAGGTTCTTTTCACTTTTTGGTTACGTTCATGTTGGTTATGTTTCTGTTGTCACTTGTAAATGAAAGGCAGGTTTTTTAGAGCCTAGACTGTAGCCGGACAAACGGACACCGGGAGTGTAGTTCCCTTTAGATAGGAGCTCACCAGCATAATGCGTACACTGTTAATGCTTGTGACCTTTGCATTTGGCTGATGTCTCGTTTACATCAACGCCAAGGCAGCCAACTGTCTTAAATAGTCTGAAGTGTCCTTATTTCGTAATCTTACCACAAAAAGAGAAGGAAACTTTGCATTTGTGGTGTTTTAGGTGCGATCCGCCCGAGTGGAGCTGCGGTATCTGGTGTAGGCCGAAAGGGATAACACATTATCTCACATTAACATTCAGTCACTTTGCAAGGGGGTGGTGTTCTGGTAATGCCTCACAGAAGTTTGTTAGTGCCAAGAAGCACATTAGGATCCCTCATTTCCCTGCATTAAAGGAGCAGAAGAAGAGCAGACACACATGCAGTGACACGCCTGGATGAGCAAGAGGTTCAGCTACGAGAACTGCTAGCCAGAGGATGGAAAATCACAAAGAAGGGCTCAAATTCTGTAAACAAACAAATATGAAAGCATGTGTTACACTTAAAGAGAGCAAAGTCTGGTTTCTTAGCTGCTGAGACTCGGGGGGGCAGGTAGGTTTCCCCTCAGTGAGGCAGAGAAAACACATAACAGATCAATGTCTGCTGCAGGTTGTGCGGATATACTCACTCAGGATGTTTGTCCACACGAGGAGCAACCAGACTCCAGAACCTTTCCACAGATTGATTTTTGCCGTACAGGAAAGGCAGACAAACCGATTTTCCACAATTAAGACCGACGATTGGAGCAATCTCCCTGCCCCTGAGAATAGCTTTGACAGAGCAGATTGAGTTTGCCTCTAATGATGGATGCTAATACGAGCTCTAAACGCCACGCAGAGACTCGGGGCCGGACGATGCCACGGTCTGGGATGAGGACAATCTTAATCTTGCTGAGATGCTTTTGGTGGATTGCGTTTTAAATGGAGAGCAGTGCTCTCTGACTGAATGGGAAGCTACCAACAGCCTGATGGATGGGAAGGCCTTTAGTGTAATGGAGTGAACCTCCCTCCGTAAACAGGAGGACGCCTGTGTGTGATTTCCTTTCAGCACTGACTGCTCACACTGATTCTGAGCCATCTGATCTCTCAGCATTCAGTTTAACTCCACACTCATTTTACCTTACTGAAGTTCCCCGTACACAACCCAACCTGTGCTCTTCTCTGGTTTAAACAGCCCCCGTTTGAGGAGGTTTCATTATTTATACTGACAAATTACCCTTAATGAGGGCTCGATGGTGGCATTGATGGGGTCAGTTAGAAATGTGCATCAGACATTTGCATTCACAAAAACTAAGCATGCATTATGTGTTATATTATCTTTGAATGTGACTTAATGACTTAGTAAAATTCAAAGGTGTCAGGTTGATTATTCATCTTTTTTTAACAGGGTAACAGATAAGTGCAATATATCCTGTTATTCTGTGTACAGTTCATCTTTAAACATCTTTCATAAATTAACCTGGTTGATTGAAAACCTCCCGAGTGCCACACTTAGAAAGCAACAAGCGGATCCACCCACGCTGCTTTTCAGTCCTCAGTAAGATGGCAGTTTCACACACGAGCACTCAGATGAGTGAAGCTGAACCTGTGGGGACGGTAATGACTCAGACTGTGATCGGGATCCTCCTGAGATCCTTTCACCGAGTCACCCGAGTGCTCCTCCAGCCATTTTTATAGAAGAAAGCAGCTACAGAAACTCTGTGTGTTGGCCTCGTTAAATTGTGCTTTACTGGCCTTTTTTAAACACTTTTAAACTGTTTAAACCAATTCCCTTTGACCCAAACCAACAGTCAAAGGCTGGAAGATGATGAAAGGATCAGGATGGCAAACATGGTTGTTTCCCTTTCTGTGTACTGTAAAAGAGAGAGAGAGAGAGAGCTGGGATGAAGACTTTTGGTAGCATCCATCCATAAATGTCAGCATATGTTGCAGAGTGTTATCCTGTTTTAATCCATTAGGTGTTTGCGCTTTCCCTCCTGTTCTCAGGGACGCCCAGTCAGTTTCTATAAGGTGTTTGGTCTGTTTTCAGGTGAAACTCTCCTCCGCTCCCTGCCGCCTTCCTTCCCAACCGCTGCTCCCCATTGGCTGCTGTCCCCAGAGGGTGGATATAAGCATGGGGTAAGAGAGCTGAGACCAGACACCAAGACAACAGAAGCTGCAGAGGCCCACTCACCTGCACAGGTAAGGACATCCCTCCACCAGGGGGCTCACTGAAATGACTTCAGCTCCCAAGTTAAAGACATGCTCTTTGCCATATTTTAACACTGACATTTGTAAGTATTAAACTAGTTTTTAAAGTCATTTGTAAGGCTAAAGTGTAAATGTAGCAAGATGATTCAATTCAGAACAAGAGGCCATCCAAAATAAGCTCATTTCCTGGTGTTTGAACTCAGAACCAATCATGAAACTTGTTTAGATTTGCTCAGTGCTTCTCAAACGAGCCTTTAACCTGCCATTGTTCCCGGCCGCCTCAGGCCCATCCCCCACACAGGGAGATGCCTTACCTGAAAGAGCCTTTCATCAGGTGGAAACCAGTGTTCAAACACAGCTCGCCATTGTCCAGTGTGTTTCCGGTGGTCCGCCTGGTACATGATCCCTGTTTTTTTCACGTTTTGGGACAAAAACGGTTGGACAGAGCGGCTCAGTGTAGAAACTCAGGGGGACAGGCCGTGTTGGCCGGTTTAGGGAACGTAAACGGAGCATGAATGGGAAACTTTTCACGTGTTGAAAAAGACACAAAAGCACTTTCAGTTCATAGGTTTTATGTATATGCACCAAGAAATATAAAGATTTGTGGTCAATTTTGCGGTCAGATTTGTGGTCCGTCAGTCGGTCTTAAACCAAGAAGTAAGCCTGCATTAAACGCTGAGTCATGTTCTCTTTTCTCTTCTTTATTTTGACAAAAATCAGAGAAAAAGAAACAGAAAAAGCTTTTCATAAAGTCACATTGAATATGATTAGCTTGAGAAAGGGAGGAATGGTTTTCCAGCATGACTGTGCATGTGGTTTAAGCTAACTGCATTTACTGTGACGCGTCTAGACACGACCTGATGGATAAAACAAACCTGAAAACACACCTTAAACAAGTTACATAAGTACGTTTATACAGATGAGACCCATCTGTTGCTTCCACTACTATTAATAAGCCCTGACAGGCTACTTAAAGATGTTCCCCTCCTTTTTCTTTTTGTTTACTGATTATTTTGGCTTAAGGAGGTCTAAAGAAAACAGTTTACTGGCAACGATTGTGTTTTGTTTTCAGATGTTGTGCAAACATGAGAAGCCCAAACTAAGATGGGAAAGGTCAGACGCCATATAGATAGTCAATGAGACAATTCAACAACAATTCACTGTCCAGTGTCTCTGTCAGCGCTCCCTCTAACCTCATCTGTCCTCTCTTAGTCATGTGATCGGCTCTCTGAGCATCTTGTTAGTCCATTTCTCTAACCACAGACTGACTTTATAAAGCTCTGACCAGGATTCTGCTTATTGCGTCATCCTTTGGTTAAATCGTCACACACAGATGACAGGCAGACTACATTTTGTGTTGCTTTATTTCTGTTTTTGTACTTTAAAAAGGTATTCTTTATGCCCATTTTAAGCCTTTCCTTGCTCCAATGTTTGCCCATAAACAGCACCAAGTTGGACTCCACATTTATATGTGACGCTTGTTGTGTATTTTGTGTCAATCCGTTTAAGGAGGGTCTCCTCGGCTGTGTGTCTGCTGTGTTGTGTTGATAATCCAGAGCAGCGGGCTCATGTTGTGTAGCATTCTTCCTTACAGTACAGTTTCCCTCCCACCCATTCCCCTGGGTGGGATGCACTCCACAGGAAAGCTTAATTATCCATGAGAAAAAGACAGAAATGGGGGGGGGGGGGTAAGAAGAAGCAAACCAAAGTCTGCCCCCGTCTCTTAGTAATGCCCGACACAACCAGCCGTCTGCATCTGCTGTCAGCTTTGGGCCCTTCAGAGGAAGACGGGGACCAGAGCAAAGGTGGTTCAGACAGAGAGCAAACAGCAGTGCAGCGGTTGCTAGGAGACGGGAAGGAAACGGGGCGTGATGCGAGGAGGCTGAGGAGCCTGCAGCCGCCGGGTTACGGGTCTGCTCAGTGGGTCCGGAGGCTAAGAGCAGGGCGGGGCCACCGGAGGCTGCTGCTGCTCTCTGCTGCACGCAGGTGATAACAGCAGCCAGAAAACCCGCCCCGTCTCACCCACATCAGACAGCGCTTTTACAACTTGGTTTGTTTAGACTTTTTAAAGACTTCAAATCGATAAAACAAGTAGCCATTTTTAGGGTCGATCCCCAAAGCTTACCAAGCCCCTCAGACCCTCCTCATGTTTAATTCAATTAAAAACATGGCAGATAGCGTTTTTTGGGTTTCCGACTGAAATGTAACAACTATTTCCAGTAAATGGGTCCCAACTTCTCCCAGATGTTGTGGCAGAGCTCGACCTCGTGCCTGTTGGCTCGTTTTGGAGCAAATGCTTCACGTTTTCCACTTTTGCGAAGCTTGAAGCGCAACCAGGCCATAAGAGAGAGAGACAGAGAGAGAGAGATGAAGAGAGAGAGAGAGAGGGAGGGTTCAGCCTGTCTGTGGTTTGCCATCATGTCTCCGCCTTTCCCGTTACAGACTGTGGGGATTTTGATAATTGCAAATAGGTTTGAGCCCTCAGTATTTGGCCAAAAGCCAAATAGACTCCCATCCGGAGAGGCGTGAGGCCAGAGGCAGAGTAAAACCTCCCGAAAGGCCCCGACTTATATATCTGACTCCTTTTATCTATTAAAACAAACTCTTCTTCACAACTTTAATGATCAGCATGATAAAGATGACTAACACCCTTATCTGACCCAAAGAATATGTGATTAAACTAACAGACTGAGTCATTAAATGAGTCAATTTCGTTTTCCTGTCTCAGTTTGGCGTGATTGGGGGTCCTTACCGGGGGTCACCTGTGCTTTTTCTGTGTCCGCTCAGGTGGTGTCATGGCGCTGCTGCGGAGGAGGCTGAAGCTGGTGGTGTCGGTTACCATGGTTAACCTCTTCATCTTCATCCTGGTGTCTCGGAGCGGCGGGCAGGGCAAGAACGGGCGCCGCCAGCCGCTCGTCCCCTCCAAACCCTTCTGGGCCAAGCTGCTCCCCAGCCAGGCTTTCTGGAACCGGCAGCAGCAGGTCCTGGACTACAGGAACAACGCCATCCTGACGGCCAACGACAGCGGCGCCGCCACGCCCGATTGGCTGAACGGGAGCAGCTCCGCCCCCGACCCCTGCCAGCCCAACCTGCGCGTGACCACCCAGGTGAAGGACTACAACTCGCTGCCCGACCGCTTCAAGGACTTCCTGCTCTACATGCGGTGCCGGTCCTACCCGGTGGTGGTGGACCAGCCGGACCTGTGCCGGGACCCGCCCTTCCTGCTGCTGGCCGTCAAGTCCCTGGCGCCGCACTTCGACCGGCGCCAGGCCATCCGCCAGTCCTGGGGCCGGGCGGGCGCCATCGCCAACCGGACGGTGGTCACGGTGTTCCTCCTGGGCAACGCCACGGCCGTGGACCACCACCCGGACCTGTCCGAGATGCTGCTGTATGAGGGCCTCCGCCACCGCGACATCGTCCAGTGGGACTTCCGGGACTCCTTCTTCAACCTGACCGTCAAGGAGGTCCTGTTCCTGGACTGGATCCAGGCCCGTTGCCCGGACGCCGCCTTCATCTTCAAAGGCGACGACGACGTCTTCGTCAACACCTACCGGATCCTGGACTTCCTGAAGGGCCTGTCGGGGTCCAAGGCCCGGGACCTGTTCGTGGGGGACGTCATCACCAACGCGGGGCCCCACAGGGACAAGAAGGTCAAGTACTTCATCCCGGAGAGCCTGTTCGTGGGGGCCTACCCTCCCTACGCGGGCGGGGGCGGGTACCTGTACTCGGGGGACATCGCTGCCCGCCTGCACAACGTGTCGCAGCACGTGGCGCTCTACCCCATCGACGACGTCTACACGGGCATGTGCCTGCGCAAGCTGGGGCTGGCCCCTGACAAGCACAAGGGCTTCAGGACCTTCAACATCGAGGAGAAGTACAGGGCCAACCCCTGCGCCTACCGGAGCCTCATGCTGGTGCACCCCCGCACCCCCCAGGAGATGATCCAGATCTGGGCCTGGCTGCAGAGGCCCGACCTGACCTGCCAGTGAGGGCAGGGGCCCCCCCCCCCCCCAAAAAAAAGCCAAAGTGACGACTGTACGTGGCTTTGAAGTTGGCAGCTTTAAGTTGAGACGTGAAGATTGTCACTCTGAGGCTTGGCCGGAGCCTTGTTGCCGAGCAACGGCCGGCACCTCCAACGGCTGGGTCCTCTAACGGCCGGCGCCTCGTTGCCGAGCAACGGACGGACGCCATGCTAGCTCTCCGTCTTTTAGCTGTTTTTTCGCGGTTAGCTAATAATGCTTCACTGTCCGGTGTCTGTCTTTGATGATGCGTATTTATATCCCAGCTATTTATACGGCCGTTATTAATCCTTTAACACTGTGTGTTCGGAGTGTTTATGCTGTATTCAAACATTTAGGAGCGAGGCGTCCGGCCGGTTTTTAGACCTCTGTGAACGACCTCGTTTTGCTGCTTTTTCGTCGCGCGCGCTTTGAACGAGGCCCCTGGTGAACGTGACGATAATCCGTGCTGCTGACCCCACCCGTGCCCCCCCCCCAAAGGACCCGCCCCGGACCGACCGAGGCGGGCGGAGGAATCCAAATGCTGTCTGATTCTGCTTCAGGTTTTGACGCATCGCACACAGACACGTGCATTAGCATAGCGTCCTACACACACACACACAAACACACGCGTGTGGTGGGGATGAGAGATTCTTCATAGAGCTTCAGCCAAAGTGCTTCAGCCTCTGTTACCTGGAAGGCTCCGGTTCTAAGTGCTAAGTGTGTGTTCTCCATTGGAATCGCTCTTTTTGTCTTAGCTCCACTTTTAGGATCATTCGTAGAGTTTTAAAGGGAACCAAGGCTGTAAAGCTCCACCGGCTGCTCACTTTATTAGCAACGTGCTGCACACGTGTTAGCTTCCTGCCCCCCCCCCCCCCCCCCCTTCCCCTGAAAGAAAAGGTCAGTGTTACGTTGTTGCTTGTTTTTGTACCCGGCTCGGAGTTTAACTTATGTCTGTGTGGAGAACCGTTGAAGGAGAAATCCCTCCAGTATTTATGTGTCCCGGTGTGTGGGAGCTCCCCCTGCTGGCCGGGGGGCGGAACTGCGGCCTTTCAGAGCCACTGACTCTCACTCACACTCCCGTGAGCCCACTATGTCGAATATTTTAATCACAGGTGTGCTATTTCACGCTTTGATTACCCAAATGATTGGTTTGCAATGTTTTTTCTATGGGGAGCACATTAGGACAATCTAATTAAAGCTCAATTATTATGACTACTCACATGAAATGGAAATTATGTGTCCGTTCAGGCTGAGAGAGGCTCTAAAAAAGGGGGATGGATCAAGTAGATGTTTCCCTTTCGGCCCCAGGTCGTTGCTCGTATGACAGGCTCCACTCTGTGCCATGTGGAGGCTTCAGATGTTTACATGTTAATTTAAAAGTCCCTCACTCGTCTTTTTATCCCTGTTGTGTCTTTGCGAGGCTTTCTGCTGAGAGGCTTTAACTTGGCGGTAGGTGTGTGTGTGTTTCTCTCTCCGAACTGTACGATCGAACCATTTAGTGTCACGTCGGACCTGCGGTGGTCTGACGGGGGACCAGAGAGCTGTCCAGCCTTTTGTTGTGTGATTCCATGTCCTGGCCGTCTAACTCAGAGTGAGGTTTCAAACACATTTCGATTAAATTATTATCAATCAGTCATCCTCACTTTGTTGTTTGTACTGTCAAACTTCTATGATGTTAAATGACTTGATTATTTCAATAAAGTTATATTTTGTTGTTTTTGTACTCCAACCTCTCTGTTTTGTAACACTTACAGTATAAGCTATCTGTCTAAAAGCCCTGCTAAGACCTGTACGTCACATTTTTCTGCCTTTGGATCCATTTTATTAATGCAAAGCGTAAAACTCTTTAAGGTGGGTAGAACTCATGAGCTCATGTCTGGTGGGGTATTATTTAAAAAAAGGATAATTTCAGTGGATATGAATAATCAAGTTAAGATTTTACAGCCTGAACTGTAAAGTACTGGCCTTTTTTTAAATTACAAACAGGGTGGTTAGCAGAAATGTGAAGGTCTTTTTATCCTCACCTTCAACATCTCAGCTTCTTGTAAAATACCATAATAGAAGCTTAATTCCACGATGCTGTTTTGCTTCATTATTAAATTTTCTCAATAGTTTATTTTGCTTAAACTTTAATAAATGTTTTTGACCGCAGACTGGAGTTCCGGTCCTCCACCAGCAGGGGGCAGCAGCGCAGCTCCAATCTCACCCAGACTGAAGTTCAGCTCCCTTTTAGGGAGTTTTATTTCAGATATTGTAGCAGATCTTAGTGCAGCTTATAAACTAAAAGGAAAATCATTCTTATCACATTATTGAAGTAATTAGTCCTCTCACTAATCATCAGTGATCACATAAAAAGCTAAAAAATACGTTAACATTTTTAACTTGCAGCAGATAAGAGTTGATTAAATTAATATCTAGTTGCCTAATGCCCCATTTTCCTCTTCTTTTTTTTTCTTCTTTGTGTTGTGCTTGACTTTCTGCCCTTCCATCCCATTTATCTTCACATTTCTTGGTTTTACTGGAGCCCATAACGGCCCACACTGTAAGCCATGGCAGCAGCTACTGGGAAAGCAGTTTGAATTTGGTATGGAAAGTGTTTTTATTGCCTTCATATTTAAATAAACTGCTTTCAGGCACTTGTGGGAGTCAGGCGAGGCTTCATTTGTGTTCGCATGGGGATAAATTACAGCGAAAACACGGTTGCCATGATAACCACATCCCCAAGGTGGTGCCAGAGGTGAAAGATGAGCAGGCGGATCGTCCCCAACAGGAATCGTCTGAGTTTTGAACTGAACAAATAATAAATCGGGTGAAGGCGTATTTTCACAGAGAAAGGCTTCCAACCTTCCCGCGGTACCAAGCCGTAAAGAACAGGTTGTTTATTTGGACAACAATAAATAAAAAATCCTCTGATTAGAGCAGGTTTCCTCCCCCAGTGGAGCTCTCCGGATCCTGATATCTGTCTGTATTTTTAGGTCTTTTCTCCTTTTCCGTTCAGACATTCGCATCCTGTTGGAGGGGTCTGTCCTCAGGAGGACCTCAGCACCTGCCGTCTGTGTGTCAGATCCTGCTGGGACATCCTGTTTCCACCCCAAAATACATTCACAGTCTGAGATTTGAGAAAAGGTGTCATCAGTTTGTCTTTGATAAAAGCTAAACACTCAGAAATGCCCTCACAAAAGGGTTCAAATATAACAAATGGACAAAACAAGGCAGTTGCAGCCACCTAAAACACAAAAAGAAATAAAACTAAAACTTCACTGACAGGTTGTCCACAGCTGTCCACATCTGTACAGGTACTGCCACCTGTTCCATATCAACGTTTTTCTCATTTAAAGGGCCAAAAATGAATAGTATATTTTTTTTAATGTGATAGTTTTTTGGTCAACAAGTCCAATCCTTAATTCATGAGTTTTACTGGTCTCTACTGGTAGACATGTTCATTTCTATTTAATTTTTGTATTGATTGCACTGATTTGATGTTTTTTTAATCAAATTTTTTCAGTTTTTGTTGTTTTGTGATTTACACACTCACAGTTTTTCTCTACTTTTTTTTTGTCCCTTTCAGTTGTTTTTAATACCCATTACACCACATT
>JABUIW010000010.1:15860571-15885272 GCA_013363375.1 Menidia beryllina | reverse complement strand
GGTTGAGTCCAGTTTTTGTTTCCTCTCCATGTCTCACAGGACCTGAAACAGTGATACTTTTGGCTATCTGAGCTCCTCTGAAGTGGCCCAGACTCACTTGGCTTCTATCTAAAGGACTCTGCTTTGTCAACAGGTTGTTTCAAGTGGGCTAACACAAAACACCAAAGGCTGTGCTCTCGAAGAGCTGGCCTCCGTCCTGGAGGAGGTGTTTTTATTGGCTCTGCACGGCGGCCGGGAGGCCGGTTGGGAAACTCTCCCTGCGAGGTTTGCTGAATATAAAATGGATGCTAGCACGATCGGAGCTGCTTCTGCTCTAGAATAAGAAAACAAAGGCCTCATTTGGAAAGTAAACAGTGTGATCCCGTGATACAGGACATGGATGTAACATGTGTAAAGCAAACGGGAATCACAGCAGAGCTGGAGGAAAGTGAACGAGGAGCAGAGATGGTCGGCTTTACTGCCAATAAATCAGGTAATCATTAACTCAGCCGGGGAACTGGACGTTCTCTGAGTGTCTGGTTCAGTTTGGACTTTTCCTTAAAGTAAAGCAGATTCTGGCCAAATCTCCCTGGGAGAGGGAGGGGGGGGTTCTGCTTTGCTCTCCTGCTGCTCTTCTCTTTGTTTTAGGCCGGGAGGAATGCATCCCTGGAGCAGCTTTACAGTCGTTCTGTTCATTGGAATAGATTTTAAAAATCTTAGAGGGTTGTTTCTGCTTTTAAATGTAAGTTTAAGTCACTGGGCAGCAGCAGATGTGCACGATCCCCAGGAGAATTACTGGACTTGATCTTTGCCACCGGGTCTGTGCGATGGGCTCATTCTTTCACACCGCCGACCCCCAAAACCAGGCCCGTCGCCCCCCAGTGTTATTTATGAAATGAGGCCTTGGCTGACATGTGGGCAGACACACAAAGCGTCGTTTAGCACCGGGTCATTTGTCACATCAAAGCATTCCTTGACGCATGGAGGGAGGCTCCCTGTAATCTGTCAGGCCAAAAAGTAAACGGGCGACGCCGAGCAGCAGGATCAGCGGGCCCCCCGCTGTCAAATCCGCTCTGACTCTGAAGCCTGAATTGTTCCCAAAAACGGACCTGAATGAAAGCTGATCTAAAATACGGCTTTGCATTTGAAGGATTTTGTAAAGAAAATTGACTGTAAACAAAAAGGAACTCCTAAAGATTTGACACAATCCTCATTTCAGGATGATCTAAATTCAAGACAAATCCATACCACAAAGCTTTGTAGTTAAATCTAAAAACTGTTAGTTTTGGATGGATATTCAAACCCAAATAAAATGTTAAAAATGTGAATTTGAGTACGTTTTTCTATCCTGTCTGCAGTTGGCCGTCTGCTGACCAGCCCACGCTGCTTAAAACTGAGGATACATCAATTTCCTGTTATCATACTCATATCTTTTTTTAGATTAAATGAAACTGCCTCGGTTTGCCTTTTGTATTCCGAAAGCGCCAGCCTTTTTTCATCTCCTTCTTTAGCCCTGCGCTGTGTTGTGTGAGGGACGCGTCGTGCTGTGTGTCTTAGTGTGGGAGGATAGGTATTGATTTCTGATGAATGGCTGGTGTTTTATTTCCTCTCAACTTGTGAGAAAGGCCTCCCGGCATGTAAGAGTGTGAGGTTAATACCCACTTATTAATGTGACAGGATCAGGAAATAGAATAGTCATCCTCATTACACAGAACCTAAGGGGATGAGCTGTTGAAAGCTTAACACGAAGCACATTATCTGAACTTAATGGACTGTTTTCATCCTCCATACAGCTGTATAATAGAACAGACTTTTCCCTAATGCACAAAACCTGAAGAACATTTAATCAAATACCCAATAAAAGGTGATTAAACATTGATAAATTGACTCATTAGACCATTTAAGCATGGCTACTGAATGCAGAGCTTTAAGAATAGCTGCAGACATGTCTGCACATGTTTGTGGGTGTTGGACGTGTTAAGAACAATTCAGAAATGTGTCTTCAATCATTAAAAGGTCTGTATAGAGCACAGGAATCCAGCCAATGGCTGCTGTCCGCGGGTGTTTCTTCAGGCTCCAGTTTTCCAGGCTGACACGAAATGATGGAGCGCTGAGACGCATCAAGCTATCTGAATTTACATGGAAATTAGACCGGAAGTCCTGGGATTACCCTTCAAAATAAAACCCCAATAGCCCCGCAGCATAAATAAACATGAACACATTTCAAGGATAAATGTTGGATTTTCTGACTGTATTACGGGGGACTGAAAAAGGATACAATCACCCGTTCAATGCTCCGCTTCGTAGTCCACATTTAAAGGCAAATGACAGCTTTATTTGAATCAATCCAGATAAACATGGCTGTTAAGCTGGCCAACTTTACGATCTCCCAGACAAGCAGGTCAGTCAAACTATCAGTAACTACAGTCCTACTTTGCGGTGGGGACCCTCAGTGAGAGTCGGCACACATTTGTTCAGCCTATCCGGGGACAAATGTGGACAAATGTCGTTTTTTGTTGGGGCCTCGGGACGCGCCGCTGAGCGGTTAACTGAACGTCTCGTCCGTTAGTCAACGGTTTCCGCTCGCGTATTGTGATGGTTAGCCGTTGGTGGTTAGCTAGCCCGGCTAACTCGGCGTTAGCCAGGAGCGTGTCGCTGCTCTGGTAATTAGCTAGGTATCGGGCTACGCTATTTGGGCTGCTAGCTGGTAACAAGACAGCTCGCCGTGTCTGCCGCGAGGGCCACCTCACCGAAAATGTGCCGGGCGTTACCGTAAGGTGAGTGTTAGCTTTGAGGCAACACCTCTCCGGTTAGCGGAAAAACGGCGGCCCGGGCATTCCGTCAAATATTTATACGTTTCCAAAAACATTTTCCCGGGGTGGCTGTTTGGGGTGGCGTTTCCCCGCCGTGGCGTTTGTTGACTGGAGGGATTTAATTCGAGTTGTTTTCGTGGGATGTCATTGCTTCTGTGTCACCGCTTCAGCTCGTAAATGTTTGTATTTTAACACCCCAAGTTGGCTCTCCGCTCCGGGGAGCAGCCGCCGGAGCCCGGGTCGCATTCTTCCACACGGAGAAAGTGTCGCCGTTTGGCTGGTTGTGTAAAGTTATTAACCGGGACACGTGCAAAGCCGCAGCCCGGGATAACGGGACCGTTTAGCGGCCGAGAGTGTGAACGTTTAGTGGGGTAATTTGGCCGGAGAACCGGAGCCCCGGGGCTCAAATATGCCGCTTTTTGCACCGCTGACTTTCTCTCTTCTTTCCCCTCTTTTGCAGGAAGATAACCAGATGGAAATATGATATTCACGCCCAATGGATTACTCGTCTTGCTGTTTGAAATCACGGAGTACTTTTCCTTTTACAATCATGAGCGCCATTAAATCGGATCTCGACTGCTGCAGAGATTTTACGTCCTTACATCTGGATTCATCAGGCGGTTTGTAAGAGATCCACAGCCAACGCTGGATGGACAGTCGTGTGTGTTTTTCAACGTGTTTCCTGTTGTGATATTAACGATGTGTGCATGCGGGTCAGACATGCTCAGATTCATGTAAACACCAGCGTGATTTGGAGTCCAGGAAGCCCAAAGAAGGAAGTCCAGGACGGGATAGGGCTCACAGAAACCAGCCACCCCTAAAGAATCATGGCCTCTGTTTGGAAGAGACTGCAACGTGTGGGGAAGCATGCCTCCAAATTCCAGTTTGTGGCTTCATATCAGGAGCTGATGGTGGAATGCACGAAAAAATGGTGAGTTTGGTGGTAATAACAGGGGCCGGCGGGCTGTCACTGAAGCCCCGGGAAGGCAGCGTCTCTGTCTGTGCAGGAATGCTGGGCTCATTCCTGGTGGCCATAATTCACACATGCACACACACAGCCCCATCGGTCTGCTGGGAGGGGCCTGGTTTCCTTCAAAAATGCATTTCCAGTGTGGGGTTTGTCTGGCGTGTGCTCAGTAAAGAGGCTGAAGTGTCGATCTGGGTGTTCTGAAACAAGGCGATGCACCAAAGATGCACGCTTTTACTTTTACATCTACATCAGAATCAGAAATACTTTGATAATCCCAGAGGGAAATTATTATGTCAAAACGCTAGTGTGTCAAGTGTCAAATTCATTAAAGGTCTGTTCAATGTGAAAGGAAAATAACATCTACTGTTAAGATTGTAAAATTGAATTGAATTAAATTTACTTTATTGATATCCAAGGAGAAATTTACATGTATATTGTCAATCATAAGAATACATAGACTTGAGTGACATAATCTTTCATCTTTATAAGATATGCAGACTGTCAGGAGTTATGAAAACACATGTCCACTGACATTATATTTAATATATTATTCAGAAGTTACAGCTTGATTGACTGGAAGTCAGCACAGAGAGGTGGGCCCACTGTCAGGTGTGTTTTTAAGAAGACGAAGTGGGATTTGGGTGGAAGCTGTGTGGACTTCTGTAGCCTGCAGACAGGGATTCTGGGGAGGCTCGCTGTAGGCGTGACCAGCGCGGCTCTCTGAGCTTCGACCTGGGACAGATGTTAACGTGTTGGAGAGTGGAATGAGAAAAATGTACATCTCGTTCTGGAGCAAAGGGTGGGTGGCCTCGACGTGCAGTCGCTGCCACGCTTTGTTTTGCAACCTAAGGGGCCATTTTATTGTTGCGAAATATTAGAAATGTCAACACTGTAGACATTTCTAGTTTTGCAGCTACTTATTTTGGATTTATTTAGGCTTAAAAGTCAAGTTTATCAAGCACTACAGCTACACTGTTTTTCTTAAGACTCAGCATATGTTAGTTTTGACAGGATTTCTTCATGATTGTTTGAGTGAGCCAGGAGACAATATTAAGTATTACCTCCTTAAAAGTAGTCTTTCCCACATGGGAGGTTTATTTGGCTTAATTTGATAGTATGTTATTCCTGCAGTGGTCAAATATCCCTCTGCTTATCGTGGAAACTGACTCCTGAGCTCACATGGGTCTCACATCGTGAGGCCTTCAGCACAGATCTTTGGAAACCAGCAGCTTTTAGCTCCAGGAATCAATGACAGGAAGAAAGTCTGAATGCTTATTATGTGGTAGTGCCCCTCTGCGTTCCCAGGCACGAAGGTGTCGGTGCCTCAAAAGCACATTTTCTGTGAAATCTAAAAGCATTTTGCACGCTTTTCCAACACTCAAAAGACTCATTAGAACGAATTCTGAAGTCTAAGGCATTTTTAGCTCAGCAGTTCAGGGATACAATAGTTATCTGTAATTCCCGAGCATCAGGTGAACAGCCACCTGATACCAGCTGTCACATAAGTTTGGTTTTAGCTTGTTCAACCACCATAAATGATTTTAATCTCAGTGCAATCTTACATCCTACTCGTGTCAACTTGAAAACACAGCTGAAGACGGTTTAAGGCTTGGCTAATGTTAGTTTGTGGGTATAAAACATCCCTTAAGAAGGGTCACAGGGGTTGTAAAATTTATAGTCGATCATATAGAATAGAATAAGCCTTTATTGTTATTATTATAGGATAAAAACACACACAGTTTTCATCTACAGATTCTTGTAGCTGGTTGTTAACTGTTGTTTTCTTCCAGTCGGGGACGTGACAGCGCTGACATGGGGAGTTTCTGGCTATATTTGACATTTTTAGAATAGCTTTTGGTCTTTATCTTCAGTTTCCCCCCCTCTTTTATTGAACTGGTCTGCAGAGCTGAAGGAGTTTCCATTCTGTGCACGAACCATTTCTGACTTTTTCGGTGCTGCATCAGGGCCCGTTGCTGCTACAATCCCAGCTCTGGAAGCAGATTGTGAATGTTTAAGATACTTTCAGTGAGCAGATATCTTTCTTTAATGTGTATTTGTGTACACTGTAGACAGAATTATTCATTTAGTCTGGTGCTTTTATCTGTTAGCTGCTGCCGACAGCAGCCATCAGAGGGAATGAAGTTTAAGCCTTTTGTGCATTTGCTTTATTTTTTACACTCTAGGCTTCAGAAGTCTTTTAAATAGTCTGTTTTTTCCAGATCATTTTCTGCCTGTTTGCTTTCAGTAATCTCATGAAACTCTCATGCTGTTATGGGAAAGAGTTCACAAACTAGTAGTTTCTGCTTTTTGCGTTATAGCTCTAAAAGAAGAGCTCCATAATTGGTTAAAGCATGTTAACCTCATTGTATTTGTTTGAAACAACCTTACACTTTTTATACATTTATAATTAGGGCTCCATAATATAAGGTTTTTGTCTAAAATAATGTTGAATACTCTGAAGAAGATGCCATTTATGAATTAGAAACAAATAAGTTCTCGTTGCGTTTATGAGGGCTTCCACATTTACACCTGAGCCCGATTGTAGAATAAACCAAAGCAGAACTAAACTAAATGGTATGCGGCCCACATCCATAAACTGGCGCCTGTCTTAAATCAAGCAAACATGTCTTTGTCATATCTACTCTGACATGATCGTTTTCGGAGTGTACTTACGATGATGCTCTTTTACCAGAGGTGGAGGCCTTTCCTCGTCCTGTTTAATAAACGTTTGGATTTGGAGGAAACTCCCAGGCTGGACGGTGAAAGTCGTGCTGGTGTTTATCTGCTATAACTGAAACAGTCCTGGTGATGAGGGCTCTCAGAGGGGTTTGCAGTCAGCAGATTCCTGCAAGTATGCAGCCCTAGCCCAAGGCTTTTCTGTTAAGGCTGAGGGTTTGAGATGTATTTGCCTTCACGTGTCTCTTCTGACACAGAGTTTCATTTGAATTAACACACATTCCTGTTGTTTTTAGCAGGTTTCATTCAAGTTGGTGACGGCGTCTGACTCGTCTGCTGTCCAGGTTCAGAGAGACGGCTTTCATTTCCCTTAAAACTTGAGCAAATATGTTGGGTCCATGCTGGTCTGCTGTACAAAGTCTGTTTGCTTTAACTGTTCTGTTTCTGCTTAGGATCTTCCCTCTTTGACTTCTATCATTTTTTAATCAGTTACTCCAGTACTTTAGTATCCAAAGTCCATCTAAGAATATTCAATCCGGAGCTTCTTCTGCTTTTTTGATAAATCCAGATCCAGGCAGCTCGGTTTACTGAGGTTCTGGTGTCAGACCTGAGGAATGGATAACAGACAGCCTCATATCTGCCTTTATGCCTAAATGTAGCCCTGACTTGGCGTGCTAGCGTGAGACCGGTGCTTTGGCACAAATGCGTTTCAAACATCCTGCCTGAGAAGATATTGTTAAAAACACAAATCCAGAAGTTGAGACTGCGTGCGACGAGCATAACGAGGTGCCAGTCGGGTTTCAGCCCGGATGTATTATTGATTATAGCCCTCCGTCTGGCTCCTGCATACACGGCTAATCGTTCTGCCTCCACAAACGCGTTTCTGGACGGGGAAGGTTCAAAAGCTCTCATGTTCCAAATTTATTACACACATATTGATGCTGCAAATGGCAATACGTACCTATGGATTTACTGCCTTTGAAAAGCCTTTATATGACTTAAACTGACTTAGTTCTCACAGCACCACACAGACCAGATGAAGCTCTTTGCTTCTTTTGTACAAGCTTCAGTTTTCTCAGATACCCTCAGATGTTACCAAATATGTCAAAACACAAGAAGTGTTAATGAAACTGGAACAGAACAAGAATGAGACGGGATGTTTTCTTTTCGTACGTGATGACAAAAACATGCAGACAAAAGAGAAAAATGTCAAAAGTTCAGTTTTCAGACAGCTTTTTCTGATTTCATATTCATATCGGAGTTAGCCATTTGTGAATGGAAAGAATTCAGTTAAAGCTTGTTTTCAGCTCTTGATAAACAGAATTGTAACTTCACGCGTCGCTCTGAGCTTATTTATTAGCTCATCATTAGTTTTGTCACAGGAGTGAGCCACAGAACTCCTCTCCTCTGATTCACAGCCCACTCAGAGTGGTTTGGACTTATTGTACAAACCTATTTAAAATACACTATTTTAACATAATATTATGTATAGAGTTGAATTCGGTGTTTGCGAGATTAATTTCACTACTTTTAAATGAATGTCTATATTGCCATGAGGCAATTAGGATTTTCTTGCCTGGGATCTTCCTGTTGGTGACCTAATCAAAATGTCCGACTTGGATGTGGGCGGAGTTGGATATCCATCCCAGTCTGCAGCCAGACGGTGGGCCGACAGCAGACTGTTTCAGGGGAATGGATGAAACGTGTGTCAGGCTGTGACATGTTGTCGTCTGCTGTGCATTATGGCGCGTGTCCACAGAGCCCTGCTAGGAAAACCTCTCTGCTTTCTCCTCTGACGTGGCTTTTCATCCCGGGCCTTTAAAAACAGTTTGAAATGAGTTGTGCACCAAACTCGTGGCTCGGTTTGGATGCCAGGTGATGGAACGGAGCACAAGTTTTAGCTGTGCAGGAATCTGGATGAAACCCTTCCTTTGCCTCTTTCTTTCTCTCTGGAGTCGATGGCTCCAATGCAGGCTTTTGCTCGCTCTGTTTCACCTTTCTCTCTCACGTTTGTTGCTTATCACCCTCAAATCACTTCAGCTTGTGTCTCAGTTATAGACACAAACAGGAATTTGCACATCCTCCCACATACGAACAGACGTGATGTATTGCGGGGCGGTGAACCAGTCAATGGGGTGTTAAATGTGATGAAAACCCCTCCGGTTTGCTGCTCTCTGCTGCATCAGGCAGAAAAACACTCGGCTCCAGAGACGGCTCCTCATTTATCAGCCTGCAGAGCAGTGCTGCAGGGTCTGCTCTCTGTGTGCCCGGATGGGAAAGCTCAACACCACAAACCATCAAAGTTCTGCCGTTACGGCTCGGAAAAGCCCTTTACGGGAATATTTTAAGTGAGATTGGATGGATAGGGTTAGGATGGGTTGGGTTTTACACAGTCTGGATGAATAAGAATTGGTTGCCTCTGGTACAACATAGTTTTATTACGGTATAAAATTAATTAGCTTAATTGTCATAGCTTAGTGTCTTAGCTTATTGTCATAGTGATGATAAATGTAATATTGTGTCTACTCTGTAAGTCGCTTTGGATAAAAGTTGCCTCTGGTACGACATAGTTTTATTAAGGTACTAACAATTGTAATTACAATTACAAGTTACCATTCCTTAAACAACACATCCTGGGTTTGTGAAAAGATGAAACTCTTTTTTTGAACAGGTGAAGAGTTCAATCCAGTTCATACGTAACAAGACTGCAAAAGTGTGAAATAAATACCCCAAAAATCTATTTACTAGTTTACTGCAACTAGACCTTTAAGGAAGAATTACATCGAGGGGACACTCCTTAATTGCCCTTCACTGAAACAGTCGGTTAGATAAAAATGAATCGGCACTAGAACTCGCATCTAAATTTAATGTGAATATAAGACCGATGAGGAGTAGTCAAAGTAATGGGATTGATCAGTGAGGCTAATCTGTTGGAGGCTTAATTTTTCTGTGATGGAAATGGATCGTGTGACATAACGAACCCAGAATTAACTTGTTCCAGATTAATAATCTGCATATGAAGATTAATTAGGGGAAAACGAGCTTTGCCTTTAAGGGAATCTGTGTCTTTACCAGAGGATTCCTCTCGCTCAAACGGTAAATATCGAGTATCGTAGTGACCATAGAAAACATTGAAACATGAAAAATTAGCCTGCCAGCCCAAACGCTGAGCTAATGTTTCAGTCTGCTGGAGTCAAAGGATTCCTGTTTTATCTTTTGGTACATAAGTGGTAAATAAAACCATTCTCCATGTAAACATGATGGGATTTCAGAAGTACCTCCAGTCATTTTTTTTTGTCAATTAATTTATTTTGGCCAAACACTCACTTGGACTCAAGGAAGCCCTGGGCAAAACTTAATGTTCAGATTACCTATGAACTTCATGATATTTCTGTTTATTTAATAAAAGGATGTAATGATTTCAGCAAAAGGTTTCCCTCGCCCACGGAGTGGGCAGACGTTGGTGTGAAATCTTTGTTTCTCACATCGGTCCGTCACTGGGCTGAATTACAACATTTATAATATAAAAAATCCAAATGGTTAACTTTTGACACCTTACAAAGTATTAACAGAAGATCATACCATGTGACAAACTTACAATGTTGTTAAAGTTGATGCCAATAGAATAGCCGTCAACCAGAGGAAACAATGTTTTGATAAGTATTTACAATTCAATTCCATTTGGGTTTTTACTGATTTGTGGTAACTTCAGCATTGCATTATAATGTATATTCTAAGAAGCAAAATCACTAAATAAGTTCATAAAACAGATTTTAGATTTGGTTCATTTTCTTGGACAATGTTTTGCTAGTAAAATGCTGTGTTGGAAACTATAGTAGCTTTTTCCTGACCGGTGCTCTTGCTCATTCAGACCTCTGGACTCGTTACCGGCCTCCTTAAAGCTCTCGGTGCTGGGACTTGTAACGATACAGACGCCGGCTTTAATCCAGATCCTCACAGCCACTTTGAGGAAGTTCTGTTGTTCAAACGGCAACAAAAACTGACAACAATTAGACCAAGTGAAAGTTTTTGGTGTGTAAAAACAGAAAAATCAAAGCTTGTGCTGTTTACTGTCAGCATCCAGAACATCTCTCTCTTTTCTCTCCGCCTCCGGCCCCTCCTCCCACTCCGATTATCTCCTTAAGTTCCGACCTTCCCGGTGATTAGTCCATGTCTTCCTTGCCCAGGCAAAGGGACAGACTCTGACTCTGGACATCCTTTCTTATCTGCCAACGTTATTATGGTGAGGGGGAAAATGGGTCTCCTTTATCTCTGTGTTTATCACTGGTCTGATTACTGTTGCTGTACCAGTGAAGCAAACCGGGCCCGGCCCTCCTGGAGGCTCCGTTTGGTTTGTTTGTTGGGGTTTGTATTCGTGAGGCTGGTCAGGGCCCAGTGGTCCTTCTGTCCCGCTCACAGGAAAGATCGGGCTGCCACAGCTTCCTGCCCCCCCCCTCGGGCTGTCTCAGGGGTCCAGTACCGGGCCCTTCACCTCAAACCCTGCCATCTTTGATTTCCAGTCATTAATGCCACAAATGGGCTCAGGGAGAAGAGATGGCAAAATCATTTATTTATTTTGGTCTGCAGAGCTCTACGAATTCAACAGGGCACAAAAAGACCAGCCCCTCCTCAAATGGTCGTATGTTAAGCAGCAAATCACAGATGAAAACTATTCCTCTGTTCCTCTAGTGAGTGTATGATGTACGACAACCACACATCCAGACGAATGTTACTGTAACTCTGCAGAGTCGTTGGATTTGAAAGGGGTTTCAGAAACACTAAAAAGACACTTTTAAGACCCAGAAAGGTTCTTTTCTGTCCGCTAAGAGGTTCCCATAATATTCTGAATATTCAAAGACCGACTTATTTATTTATTTTCCCATAATTGTATCTGATGTGGAGTGAAAGGGAAGAGGATTAGATTTATCAAAATGTTAATTAACGACTGGAAGTTCCTGACATGTAGAAGTCTTGCCGGTCTCTCCTGTGAGCTCCGGCTCAGCTGACCCACTTTACTCTTATCTGTCATCTTCACACACATCCACAGATTCTGCTGCTCTTTGGTCATTTTGAAGGAATTTTTCTACTGATATTAGGATCTGCAGTTATTTAGTTATTATATACCGCTGATTCCAGATTTGTCTCTCTTTTAACCCCTGTTTTCAGGATCCCTGCGTATAAGCATTTATTTTGGAGTAATCGTGAAGAATTTGTATTTTTCTTGGTTTTTATTCTGATGCGTCTGGATCAATAAAACGTGTTTTACGTTGGAGTTTTCCAGGTTTACTTTGGTTTTGTCCTGAACACTGCGGAGCAAACTGACCTGAGATTACTTCCCCAGCTCTGTCTGCTCTTTATCGCTTCCTGTGTGCCATCCCAGTGAGTTTTGGCAAATAAACATTTGAATTGTCTCTCTCAGACCGGGGATGTTCTGCTGCAGACCCTAAGCTTTTTAATTTAAAAAAGCAGAGCTTAACATAATAAGCCTTATCAGTGTGTTTTCAGCTAGTTCAGTTAGTTTGGCACTTTTCTTCTAACTCTTGTTATGTGACTGACTACACAAACTTACAGGTTTGCATGTTTTATCCTTTATCTACTACCCATGACACCCACATTGCCGTATATGCAATGATTCTCACCTTTGTCTGTAATCTTTATATGACTATACCATCCAGTGCACCCATTGTAAACTGAGCTGATAAATGTTAGAGTAGCTCCTTGTTTTGTTTGAAATTGATGACCCTGAACTTTAAAGTGTTTTCAGAAGGCCTCGTCGTGGCCTTTTCTGCCGTGCTTCTGTTTCCTCGTGAGGCGTTCGTCTTTGATGGCTCATCGATTCCTGCGACACATTAAGCCTTGAATGCGTAGAAATGATTTAGCCTGCACGAAAATGGTTTAAATGGTTCTCATAGCTCAGCACAAAGACACAGGACAGCTTGGTGTTTGTGTGTTGCTGCACTGTGATATTGCATGTGTCGCTGAACAATAGATTCTCTATGTGGGGCCTCTCCTCAAGGCTGGAGTTGTTATGTCATTCTTTTCATTTCTTCTCTCTCCCCGTTTTCTTCTTTCTGCCGAAGGGTGTCTTTCTCCTCTTAGAGGCTGTTTTCTGTTCTTGGAAGATGCTCTGTGTTTCCAGGGTTAGATATTTACAGAAAATGATTTTTTTTCTCCATATTTTATTCACTTTTCCAGCCATATACCCTCAGTGCTTTGCAGCCTGTGTTGCCCACTAAGACTTGTGTCCCGTTGGAATTGAAAGTTGCCCCGAGGTCCACTCTCATTTGTACAGATTGTCCTCTCTTTCAAGCGTGAACATGCGTCATTTCTTACTTTTAAGCTAGAACCTAATGAGCAGCATCTGAGAAAGGATCACTCATTTAATCCTGAATGATGCGCATCTTTGTTGTTTCTTGTCTTCTGTTGCTGTCTCTTGTTTGTCTGGATTTGCTGTTTGAGTTTTCTCTAAATAGGTTTATTTGCTCTGGTCTTTTTCTTTGTTGTCATTTCAGAGTGGGAACTGAGCACGTTATGTCTTCCACATCATGTGCGCACTTAAAGTATTCAAAGCAAAGCATAACTAATAAAACAAATAGAGAAGGAAAAGCAGTGTACTACTTTGTATGATGAAATTACAGTGAGCGCTTTATGTTTATGGTAAATAATACAGACGTCAGCGTGTTCTGAACCCCAAACAAACATCCTCCTGTTTCGTTCTGGGAGCAGAAACCACTCATTCAGTGTCTAGAAGAGCTGTCGGGGTATTTTCCCAGTGATTTGTTGACTGGTTTTGTGTTCAAATGATAGATATTATGTTTTTTTTGTCAGCTCACAGTTAATCTCAGTCTTTTGACATCAGACTGCCAAAATCAGTTTGCCATCATCGTAGACTGAAGGCCAGCTCTAGGATGGATATGGAGGGCAGTTGGACAGTTTCAGATTCACTGAGATTCACAAAAGAAGCGTGCAAGTCTTTATTGATGAGTGAACCCCAGAAAAAGAGGAAACCTGCAGAGCGCTGATGTATGTGATGCATATAACAGGAGCTGGAAAATGAGTCGGAATAAAAGAGAGTCTGAAGGCACATATGAAGCAGAACCCTCATATTTGCAATGGAGACTGGAGAGGAGGGTCACTTCCCAGCATGATATTGACCCAAAGCCGAGGAAACGCTGAAGAAAGGATGACCCAATCAATATACAGCAGCAGATCTCCAACTAAAGGGAGCAAAAGCAGATTTCTCTAGAGAATTGTCCAAGAATTCCAGAGGCTGAAAAAGTTCAACTACACAAAAGCACTTTGTTAGACTTGGTTTGTAAAAACTGAAGCTCTGACTTTAAATGCGCACGCTTTAAAGCAGCCCGCCGACTTCTGCTGGTCGTATTTTCCAAAGCTCCCAGGTTTCATTTGAATTCCAGGTTGTTGGAACAAAGAAGGAAAAAAAAAAAGAGATGAATAATTTCACATGTCTGCACGAGCGTGTGAGACTGCTCCCTGTTGCGTGTGCTGCCGTCCGCAGGGACCCGGGTCAGCTGTCGCCTCATGATTTATGCATGTCCTTGAGACTGTGTGTAGTTCTGTGTGTTCACGTGCTGTTTTCTATGGCGCAAGAGTTCAAACATGAAGGTACAAGCTCGGTTTGACTGACAGTCATGGTACGTCGGTGCGTATGTTGATGTAATCCGATGACTTGGGGATGAATAAATGCCTTTTTCCTTGTTTTTTTAATAAATTTCTCTCCTCCTTCACAGGCAACCCGACAAACTCGTGGTGGTTTGGACGCGCAGAAGTCGACGGAAATCATCTAAGGTTTGTGTCTCCACAGTGGCTTTCCTTAATAAAGCAGTCAGTCAAACGTTTTCTCATGCGCACCTGTATTTACTATCGTTCTCCTTTTTCTTATTTCGCCGTCCTGTAGTCCCACAGCTGGCAGCCTGGCATCAAAAACCCCTACAGAGGAGTGGTGGTGTGGCCCGTTCCAGAGAACATCGAGATCACAGTCACTCTATTTAAGGTGGGCAGCGTTCAGGATGACCTAACTTCAGCTTAAGAGTGTTTCATTTTGATAAACTGACCACTGACTATCGTATACTTACAGTAATGCCAGTCGGTAAATGATAAACTTCATGCACAGTATCGGTCACAGTGCCTTGCTTACTTAAACATGCCGGGCCCCTGTGCTGACAGGCCGGCTCACTGCTCAGTGTCCGGTTACCTCTCCCTGTTTTAACCAGGCCTCCCTCCACAAACAGCCACATTCCTGTCACTACGTTTTTACTTTACTCTCGGATTTGCTCTTTGTGAACTCTAGATTAGTGAATCATACCAGATCTGACACAGGGAGTGCTTCACAGTGTCTCATAAACAGGCGTCGTCCTTTTAAAAACATGCTTTAGGAGTTTTGACGAGGGTCTGTTTCACCTGATTAGCACCACTGTACGCACAGGCGTGTCTTATGGTCCGCTTCCCCCAAAAGAGGAAGTAATAAATCTGTTTTTGTAATGGTCTCCCCACTACTGTTGGACGATGCCCAAATCAAACGGTGGTGCTCTGCCAGCTTGAATTCTTTTTAATCTGCTGTTACAGTTGCAATGGGCATTGATCAAACACTCAAAAGAGCCGCTGATAAATCATTAGCTCAGCAAAGTCCCAGTCAAAAACCTGCTTAGCTTATCCAGCACGGACAGAGGGACCGTATGTGTTTAGGTCAGTGTTCAGACGTTTGATACTGTTAATGGGAACTTTTTCCAAGCTGCTATATTAAGGTGAGAGCAAATAATTGCTTGCTGGGGGATTACAGGGACAAAACAGGACGACCTCATAATCTGCTCAGCTGATTAAAGTGTTTTTTTTAATCTTTGCTTTAAGGGCAGAACCAGATGTGGTATCTAATTTGCAGGTTTACATCTGAGTGGATCTCCAAACAACCTGAGCCTTGGGTCCTTATTGAAAGTTCACCAGTCATTCTAATTGTAAATTCATGTCTGATTGAATGGTTATATTGCCGCAGTGTGTGGACTAAAGGTGGAAGCCACCCATTTCTCCATGCTCTCTCTGGCCCTTCTGGCCCTGAAGCCCTGCAGTGAGAACAGCTGAGCTCAGCAGCCGGTACCGCTGGGAGACAAGCACCAGCACACACTCTTAGCTGAACTTGGTCTGCGACAGGAAAATAATGAAATTAAAAATAAATCGAAGTGCCTGGTGCTCTGGCTCTCCTTCTTCCGCATAGAAAATGTGCAGGGTGGGGTGCTTTCTGAGCCCGGGGGAGAAGTGTGTGATATGACTCAATGATCTGGCACTGTGCTGGGATAATGTTTATCCCAGTGAGTTTATAAATGATAGGGTTTGGTTTGAGAGGTTTTTATTTTTCAGATCTCACATCTGCATTTCCTGGCCGGTCGTTAGCGTCTCGGCCGCTGAAGGAAAGACGATGAAAACACGCCCCCTATGAAGCCCCTGGTTAGGGATAGGTTTACCGTCACTGAGCAGCTAACAGAAAGCAGACAGTGCTGTTTTTTACGCAGTTTAGGGATCAGCTTGGTGTGTTTGTGTAGGGAAAAATATTGATTTCCCAGGGTGTGTCAGGAAAAACAAAAGCTCTCATCGTTTTTGTTCTCTCAGCTTCAACAAACGTAGTTTTTTATTTATTAGGGGAACTGTTCTCTAAGAAAAGTATACATCATGTTAAGCTTCTGCTCAATAAATGACCTGACTAGTAGTAAAGTTTTGCTGGCAAAATCAGCTTAATAATTGGACTTTTGGGTTGTTTTATTATGTGATTGAAAGGGGAGACTGGGTCCATTTATTCCTTTAACATGTTTTATATTCTTGATTGTTGTCTTACCATTAAATAAGAACCAACAGGAAGATAGAAAGATGCAAAGAAATGCTTAACTTTTTTTTCACCGTATCATTTTGTGTTATTTTTAGCTGTTGGTGCATTTAATGACATTTTAAAACACATTTTCTGCACTTTCAGGATCCCCATGCAGAGGAATTTGAGGACAAAGAGTGGACATTTGTCATTGAAAACGTGAGTACTAAGCCCTAATATGTTTTGTATCTTACTTTTTTTCTCCCTCGTTACTGATTTAAGTTATTCTTTACCTGGCTAAAATGATTTAGTCATTCCAGGTTTAAAATAAATAAAGGGAGAGACAGAAACTGCGTAATGAATGTTGATATTGATTTTATGTGAAGGTTGTGCCACCTTGTGGTGACTTTCTGCTATTACAAGTGAGAAAACCCAGCAGCTGTCAGCTGACATATAAACATGAATGTGTTATCTTCTTTGCTACATTTCCTAGTTGTAGGTTTGTGGTAGAAACGGCCACATGTGAACCATCGATGGCACATTTGAAACAAGGTCCACTTTCAACTTTATAACCTCGTTTGTGGGTCACAGCAGTCAGCTTTTTTTGGTGATGGTTGCGTAATGTGAAATAGAGGGACTTTGAGTTGCTTGATTTGCAGCAGTTATACAGAAGTAGGAAGTGAATGAAAACTGCAAACACTGGGCTGGGGGCTTTGTGCAGCAGTTTACAGGAGCAAAAATGATGGATTGCAGCTTGAGGATGGGGAATTGAAACAAGAAGAGACGGAGAAGTTTAATGTTGTGCTAGTGGTCTGCCGGGAAACTCTAAATGTTTACCTCAAAGGTAATTTGCAGTGTGTCTGCTCTGGCCTTTTATTTGTCCCTAGATGATTGTGATGACATATTTGCTCTCTGCCAGATGAAGACAGATTACAGGAATGGACTGGTGCGCCTCTTGTTGAGGAGAAATGTTCTGTTGTGGTTCTGTAAAGGCTGGACTGTACATTTGCCGTGAGGTGTTTTTACAAAACACAAACACTAAGCCACTAAAGGGATTTGAAACATCCCAAAACTGAACAAGGGGTTGAGAGTCGAGGTCACCTGAATGACTCGGTTATGTGAAAGCTAAAATGGAAAAGAAACAACATGCCTCAGCATTTTCACGAGATGTCCGATTACTAATAATGAAAACCAGCCATCTCTTTGTTTTCTTCTATGTCCTGCTCTTAAAATCCTCTAGATGGGTCATTAGGTCAGAACAAAACAAAAATGTTACCTCTTAGTCTTCATCTACAAGAATCTCAGTTAGTTGACATGCTAAAAAAATCATTTCTGTTTCCTCATTAGTTAACAAAATCACTGCATTTTTCTCAAACTTTGACTTCCTGGGTCAGCTGTTGGCGGAAATGAATAGTTAAACTGTAATAAGTGGTTGAGGCTCTAAAAACATTTCAGAAACTCAAAAATGAAATGGAACAAATGCCTGTGACTGTGAGGAGCGTTCCTTAATGGCAGTCAACAAAGGACCTCTGACCCCCGTGACCCCTACACCTCCTTTCCTTTGTTTTCTAAAGAATGTTAATAGTAAGAGCAGGAAAATAGCAGGCGGGCTGGACGGTCACTTTCTGTGCACGTCAAACTCAGAGAAATGACAGCAGACTGTGCTTCACTTTTTTTTTGCGAAGACAAAGAACCAGGTCAGTCTGTGTTTTCTGGCCAGAGCGTGGGAGAGAGCGAGAAAGAGAGAAAAACCCACGTTCTGTGGGTTTGCCTGTGTCTCTGCATACCTGACTAATCAGCTAAAGATCAAAGCCACACCAGACTCTTGACAGCAGGAATGGAAAACACGGAGGAGGGAAGATGGGAGGGAGAGGGCAACCTTACACCCTCACACTCATGTCGGGGTTAACATTTGAAAGCTATGAAACATCCACGTCCAAGCATTTAAAGGCAAGCCACAAAAGTCGGACATTTCCACAGTGCTTAGTGGCAACGAAAGGAGGGAACGTTTGTTAGGCGAGGTTTGCATCCTTAAAAAAACACATTCCAGCTGAGACATTTCCCCTAATATTTGTAGTATTTGGTACCTGAGTGGGTAATGTTTTCTCCAGCCTCGCATTAGGCTTCCGGAGCCCTACAGAGAGCATTTTTCAGCCCAAAGTTAAGTCTATGCTGTTGTTTGTCCCACCAATTATAAAGGTTTGCAGACATTTAGGAGCTCTGAACCGACCACTAGATGGCAGTCTACTCCAGGATCAGTGAAAAAGCCTTTTTCAAGCAGCTGATTAAATCAACCGGCTCCTCGTGCCAGCTGTGCATATATCTGTGTACAGTATGTATGTCAGTGGGTAAAGCGTCCTCCTGAAACTTCATTTAAACACATGAATTATTCATAAATCTGATCGCATTTGCCTTTGACTGTGCAGCCGTGACTGTACAGAGGGTTCGTTCAACCCCCACCATTGAGGTATCTAAGCTAATATAAAGTCAGGACACATGAATGAATGCAGAAGTGAGCGCTTCTCTTTGGAGAAGAAGAGGAGAGGTGAGTTCTCCTGACCCCTCATCAAACGGCGAAGGAGAAAGGGGGAAGAATACGCCATTGTGTCCGAGCGCAGAAGATGATGAAATTCAAGATCCCTGCGCTCTGGCTTCGTCTTAATCTTGGGGCCCAACCTCGCGCTAGGCTAATCCCTCTCCGTCGAATTACCGGCCCTGGCTAGATTGTATTTTGTCATTGAAAATGGTGGTGTCAAACACTACCTTTTTCTCTCCTCTATTTGTTCGTCTGCCAAGGCGAATCGCATAATCAAGAGATGGAGAGAGCAAAGAAGGGAAAGTGGCGAAGAGAGGGAGAGAGGTGGACGGCGGAAAACGGCTACACAGTAGTATCTGTAAATTGCATGCTACCCTTGCCTTTCACCCCCTTTCAAACAGGCGCACATTATCAAAAAGGTGGGCAAATTGAGAGTCCAGAGATTGGACGGCTATATTCGAAGGTATTGTGCTGACAGGCTCCTTTGTGTGTGCCCGTGAATGGTGGGGTGTTAATGTGTGAGTGTATTTCTGTGTGTATTCTCCCCGTGTTTGCATATCAGCCAAAGCTGGAGATTGGAGGCCAACTTCCCTCATCTTCAAAGCTTTGTGGTGGATTTAAATAGCACACACAGACGCACTCAGAGAACGGCTGCGTTTAAAGTGAGAGGCTATCATGTCTCTGTATGTTGAATGTACAGTGACTCTAAAGCCCACTCTCTTGGTCCTCCCCCATCTTTTAGCCTTTAAGTCAACCATTTCCACTCACATTACACCAATGTCACCATTGTGGGGGGGATTTTTAAATCTGTCTGGCTGAGCCATCGGTGTTGGAATGGTTGTCTTTGAAGAAGATTTGGGGATGGTCTTTCTGAGGTCCACCAAAAACAACAACAAATCTTTAAATGAGCCTTTTTAGACACGAACAGAGGATGGACCCTACAACGTGCTATTCTGGAGACGCCATTTGACGTTTGCCAAAGTTTCTGTTCCATCCTGGTGAGGTGAAGAAAGTGGTAGAGGTTTATTCAATCACTTTCATCCTGCAGCTCGACAGTAGGAGGGTACCAGATCCCAGACACTTTACCTTTCACCACCCTTGTGTTATTGTATAGATATGTTTCATCTGCATTTCTTAATTAGCTTTATGCGACTTATCGTTTGACATAAAGATGGGATATTGTTCACTTTGGACACATTTAAGATTAAAAATAAGCTTAGAAGCGCTGTGTGTGTGTACATGTATTAGATTTCTTTATGCTTTGTGTACTGAGGGATTTTCATTGAGGCTTATGATAATACTTAACCTTTCAGTCCTGTTCTTTGTGGATTCTTTTCATCTCTTTCAGTCTTCTGTCTGAGGTGAAGTCCTGTCTATTGTGGACCACATCCAACTCCATTAAGTCCGTTTCCACGCCACATACCTCCCACTCGCACCCTCTCCCACACGGTGACATACTGACACACAGCAAAAACCTATGACACCTTACCGCTCACACATGCACACATACACACACACACACACTTTATTCGTGTGTTGTATGCATAGTCTCGGTGCGTCTGCTACCCCCCTCCCATCTCTCAATGTGGAACATATTACGTAGGCCAGTGGCTTGTGAGCACTGACTGGGCCTTGGGGAAGAAAAACACAATTATTTCAGCCCTCGGCTATTCACGCAAAGGTGACAAAAGCTGGTATGAAGTATGAAATCCCAAAAGTTTCCCCCGTGCTGCGGCCGACAAATTGGGATTAATTTGCGCTCGCGTGCGTGTCTCCAAAGTTTTCACCTTTTGCTCATTTGCTATTTCTTAACTAGTTTTGTTCACTCAGCAGAACTCATTTACTGTGTCAGGGAGAAGACGACGCTCAGACTGTTTACGTGTGCTCACAATAGTCATTTTATACGGAATACAGAGTGTTGTATGTTTGGAGACGTGAAGGTTTGTGTGTGGTAAAAGGCGAGTGGTTCTCAGCATCAGATCACACGTTCACACATGCGTTCCAAATTAATTTAATCTAATTAATTGCCATGAGGAAAGAGGACAGATGCTTGTGATTACCCCCCACATGCAGGCCTCTCTTGTGTGTGTGTGTGAGGCACACACATGAATATCACAGCTCTAAATGCCTTTTTCTGCCACCAAACTGTCTTATTTGAACGCACTGAAGCACAGCGGCTTTCTCCCAGTACGGTGTGACATAATAACGCTCCCAACCTTAAAAAAAACATTAATAAGACCAAACAAAAGAGTTTTTTTCCTCCTTTTGCTCGTGCGTTTCTCTATTTCTGTCCACCTACGTGTGTTTTAGGGGTGGTGTGTGAGTCTGTGTGGATCGGTGGGTCGTAGGTGGCGGCGGAGGCCGGGTGGTCCCCCCTGTCGCCCTAATAGGCTTACAGGCCCCTAATCCACACCACACCACCCCGTCACATGGGCACGGCCGGTCTGCTGACTAACCGCTAGCTCCGCCATGAGGCCTGTGTGTGTCTCTGTGCAGGTGTCATGCCTGCCTGGGGCTCTGTGGGTGGTGTCCATTTAGGAGGCCGTGTGTGAAGTTTAGTTTAGTTTATGTGAGGCTGAATGCTGAATATCCTCAGGTGTGTGGTTGCATGAATGTGTTTTTATTTCTTCTTTTTTTCCTCTTTGTAGTTACAAGTGAACACACAATGTGTAATAATACCACATCCATACGGACGCCATTTTTTCTCGTGAGTGCAATTTTGCCTTATTGAAACGGGGTGTCCGTTTAATCTCCTTGTTTTCTCCTTGTCCCGTTCACTCCTCCGTCTTTCGTCCTTGTGCGCCCCCCCTGCCGTGCGCACCGGCATATGTCTGCGCTGGGCTTTGCGCACGCAGCCCCTGTAAGTTGTTTACTCTTGCATGCGTGGATCTGTGCTTGTGTGACTTGTCCCACTGGTCCGGGCCACGACCCCGGCTTTCATCTCCTTAGTCTGAGGCTCCTGCTTCCCGCTGCGATCTGCACCCGGCCAACACGGCAGCAGATGTCATTAGATACCGACGGCTCCTATGTACACATGTAGGCTTCTCCTACACTCTGTGTCTCTTTGTCATATGCTCAGACAAGCACACGGATAGGCTCCCAGCGTGTGCAGACACACGGAGAAACATATAGATGCATTCATGACAGACAAAGACTGAACCGGCCCAAACAGGAAACTGTTTACTCTCATACAGAGTGACGTTTGACCCCAGAATAAACACCAAAACACAAATGGCTCCTGATAAATATCGTTTCCTTTCTGTGTGGCCTTCACATTGTAGAGCCAACAATTTAAGTAGAATGCATACTGTGACATGAGATGTTGATGCTGTAAACTGTGGCTCAGACTGTGTACCAAACAGGAAGCCACGGATGAGACCAAACCTCCATCTCACAAAGTGTTTACAGCCACATTTCTGCAGCCCTGCTGCAACTCTGTTACTCGACAGACTCCATCCAGTCTTGTAGGGTTGTTTGAATCTGTTAATGACCAAAAATAACACAGCTTTTGAGTAATTAAAAAGACGTTTTAATTACAAAAATGTTCAGGGAGGCTCATTTCTGTGTGTGATGATGGTCTCTGTGTTCAGGCTTGTTCCAGTCTGAATGAAAACCCCCTCTCCTCGAAAAACTAGCCCACTCGTCTTAGTTTATTGGACTTTATTTCTTTTTTGTTTGTTTTTTTAATTATTTTTTTTGCAGATCCTCGTGCAGCGTTCTTGATGTCTCATGGGGTTTTTGGTGGTTCGTTACAGGCCGCCACACCCTCTGTTATCAGTCATCTCCTAGGCTGTCCTCTATCACCTCGTGGCTGCACATGCAGTCACCTGCCCTTCTCTTCGGTCGTCTCTAATCCGACTTTTCCTGCTTGTCTTTGTCCTCATCTCACCTTGTTTTTGGTGTCGGGTGGGACGATGGGTGGTCAGGCCACTCCGGCGGGACCCGGGGCGCGCCGGGCCAACGTCACTGGAACTGTTATTATCTTACACTCTCGGTTATTTATTTTTCCTGTGAGCGACTTAAGATGGCTGCTCGCGATGCAGACAGGCCCGTGTGGCCCTCCAAACACGGCCCCCGTAAATCCCCCTGTTTACCCACAAGCTCGACCCGCTGGGCGTGCGTGAGCGTCTCGTGGTGAACTCGGGGTAAACTTGTGTGCGCGCCGAATCGTTGGCTATTATCTTTAGGAAAATCCACTCCCACTCTGCCACAGTCAGACACACTCTGTCACTGGCACAGCGAGGCAGCTGTTCTGCTAAGTGACAATGAATGGGGTCTTGTGATGTGCTCCGATGCCAGCGCTAAGCCAGCCACTGACAGTTGGGCTGATCGCTACCCGTGCCCCGTTCGGGACAGAAATCTGTTTTCAGACTACCGCTCGCAGCCAGGAATTTGAGCTCGCTGTCACTAAAGGCGGACGTTTCTCCCAGGATGTGGCGATAGACGCCGTCTGTCGTCGCTCCGTCAGGTGACTTTAGGAGAATGCAGTTGCAGGCCGACCAGGTGACCTTTGACCTCCTGAAAACTGCCTGGTCCCAAGTCTGGTAGATTTTTTTTTTTAAAGTACAGGTTATCCTCGCTGGCACATGAGGCTTTAGTGTGATTTTTGTCACGTAATATGCACATAGATAAAACTGAGGAGCCCCATTGTTCCTTCATGAAGAAAAAAATAATCATTTAAAGGAGCAAGTGCTCTCCCTCGTGCACACACACTGCAGCGCACCAGCTCCTTATCCAATCCCTCCACTAATTCCCCCTTGGTAGAAGGTGTTCATTGTTTCCCTTTCATTCTAATCTCTGCCTCCCTTTTTTTCAAAATCCATATTAGATTCTCTTTGAGTTGGTCACAAACAGAGGCACTGAAGCAGAGCATCACCCTGCTAATGCTCTTTGTCTTCCCAGATTTGTCACTTAGCATGGAGGGTACACCTTTGTCATGGAGCAGGCTGGGAGAGAAGCAGGCTCTCACTTGGGGCAATTGTTTCTCGTCAGAGGCCATCTTAACCCCCCCCCCCCTCCTCCTCTCCTCTACTTTAAGCAAATCAGCTTTGCTCTGGATTAGAGCCCTATCATAGCTCTGTCAGATCTCAGCAGCCTGCCAAAAAACTACTAAAACAAACAGATCCTTAATGTGAGAGCTGAATGGAAATTACTTGACTTCCAAAATAAAAAATTCCTATCATGTGTTCACCCGAAAATCACCGTTTGATATCCCTTGAATAAAGACGTTCTTGTCTGATTTATCTACCAAACCGCTGAGCCTCTTAGCGTCTTTCGGCTGTCTGGGAGGGAAACTTAAACAATAAGGGCCGGTGTCATCAGGGAGTCACTTTTCTTGGAACAAATTTCTATGGCGGTTTAAGGAAAATGGCGATGACATGAGTACGTCTCGTGCTGACTGAACAGCTCATTTAAACTTTTTTGTTTCCTCTTTGATTTGCCACACTGGTAATCTTTTTTTTTTTAGGTTACCCACATTATTTTACACATTTCGGTCAGTGGTTCACCACCATCCTCCCAGTTGGGGAGTTTCAGTGATTTCCCCAACTGCTTTCTTGCTTGACATATACTAATAATTAGTCTTTTCTAGCACGGTAGCATGTTTTCCACAACCACAGGATTTTTTTCTTCTGTCATGGTTGTTTAAGGATTAGGGTGCTCCTCATTTGGAGTTTAAAAGACTTGTTGCTGGCTGAAACGTGTTAGCCCCAGGAGACTTTTCCAAAGTCTTCTTTGCTTTCTGCTGTAGAAGTTTCGGTGTGTTTATGTCTGTGTTGACCAGATTGACTCTCCAACTAACTCCCACCTTTCATGCACTCTAATCTGACTTCATACATGTACACACACATGGTTGCCCCCCACCCCTACACACACACACACACACACACACACACACACACACACACACACACA
>JABUIW010000010.1:15822212-15860561 GCA_013363375.1 Menidia beryllina | reverse complement strand
ACACACACACACACACACACACACACACACACACACACACACACACAAACAGATGTCTGCAGCCATGGTGAATCTGCAGGCTTGATATCTGAACTGCTGCTTCATGTGCAGGGAGTAATCAATCCCAGATACGGTAGCTTGGGGTATTGGCTGAGTGATTGTGTGTATGTGGTGATGTTATTGGCTATTATAGGTCTCTATGATGGCCAGAGATGGTAAAATGGCAGAAAAAGTGATGAGCAGGCACTTCATAGACCAGGGATGAACTCTAGCTAATCCCTTCAACCTATCTTTCTCTTCTTAGCCCTCCTCCTCGTGGCTGTCCTCTTCCCTTCCACGGTCTCCCTCATTCCCTCCATCTTTCTCCCATTTCTGGACTTTTTCCCGTCTCCTTTGCAGCAGTCTCTGTGTCTTTCTCTCGTCTTATTTTCCTCTCCTCTTTTTCTCTTCTTGACCCCCCCCCCCTGCCTCTTTCTCTCCCCAGCAGAAGTGCAGAGCTAGGGCTTTTGCCTGCTGGTAATTTATTTTCCCATTAGCCCCCTGTCTGAAGTGCATGCTCTGGGTCTGAGTGTGTGGGTGGTGGGGAGGGGGGGGGCACTGAGGGCCACCCAAAAGAAAGACCCGTAGACAAGAAAAGAGAAGGGCACCCTGGACACACTGATAAGACGTAAGAGTGAGAGAGAGGCTGGATGGGTGGAGGGGACAGAAATGAAGGGAGAAAGAGAGGACCTAAGATATTAGCTTGGTGTCCATCTAAACAGTTTAGCTTGTCACGAACCGTGATGTGGAATTATTACCAAAGCTAATGGGAAATGGCAGAAGTTAGTGATCACTGATTTAGCCCAAATGGCAAAATCATCTTAAATGTTGCCATTAATGAGTCTTTTGTTATCAGTCGAACTAGTTTTGAACCATTAGATATGATGTGTACTCAATATTTAATAACCAAATGAACTGATTCACCTGTTTCTGGTATCAAGAGCTTTTTGTAGTGAGTTTTCCATGTTGCATTGGGCTATCATGTTTTGTTCCTCTATTGTTATTGGCAAAATTGGTCCGCACAAATGGGCAAAAGGTCAAAAAGTCTTGAAAGTAACGCACTTTTACTGATTAAATTGTCACACCAATGCTCTGAAAGTGACACAGTGAGTTTGGATTAATCTTCTCTATTCATCGCCACAGGATGGGTAGTTAGCTAGAGTTTATTCTCTGTACTGCTGTTAGAAATTTTCAATTGTAGGTAATCTCTCAGTCATGACTATGAGAACTACAGTCTTGTCCATACATGGTTAGCATCCCTGCATGTTGTCATAGTGACACTTTTCCCCTGGGGGAGGAGGTGGTATACCAGACCAGTGAGAGGGCTGATGACTGCCCCACCTATTTACAAGGATGTCCCAGAGTAAAAAAACAACGGTTTATGTCATAATATTCACATTTTATATTGCTAATTTACCCAGGTTTTTAGCATTTCTGCTCACTTTAACTTAACTCATCAGCTGTGCCCTCCAATTCTTAAAGACGAATCCGAATTTTTTGAAGTAACTCAACCTTGTTCGACAGGTTTCAAGCAGATAGGAGTAAAGGCCCTGAAATGAAATATCTGTGTATACAGGAATTAACACAGCTTTCTTCAGAGTTACAGGTTAATCGGAGTTAAAAGCAACCATACTGACCCAACAAATCCCTCAGAGCCCATCAGATCCTCTTAACATGGGTTATTGGTATCATATGTGGCAATGAATAAAATATCTTGAGTTTGTAAAGGCTGTTTGTGTCTTCCTTCATGTCAGTGGTGGCTGGCTGTTGGTTAACGTCACCATGGAGTCGGCTTTGTGTACTTGACAGTAATCACACGCTTGTCTGCCCCATTGTCCCACGTTCAGTTTCTGTTAAACAAAAAGAACTCCATGTCTGCGGCTCCCTGTCACTTGAAACCGTTTCCGTCCAACACAGCGGCAGCCTGTGCTGAAATCCACCATCCCTGCCTCTGAAACAAGCCTAATCCTGCTCTTGTTGTGACTAATCGTTCTTCTCTCGCTCTCATCCTTCACTTCTTTCGCAGTTTCACGGGACGGTTTGTAGGCCTTTGTCGTGCTTCTGTTGTTCACGTCCCCTTGAGTAAGGTGGGGAAAGATGCCTCCATGTGAGGGATTTCCAGTTAAATCTGGTCCATGGTGTCACTCTAGTGTGGAGAAATCCTGCGGCCCGGTCTGGACCGTGTGTGTGCGTTTGTGTGTGTGTGTGTGTGTGTGTGTGTCTCTGACTGCACACATATGAAAGCCCTTTGCACTGTTCATTCCATTATTTAGACCATTGTTATTGTAATACACATAACCAAAGTGATAGTATTGCATGCCTTTTATATCCATTGTTGCTTTTAAATCACACACATAATGCTTGGGGAAAAAATAAATCCTCACATATAATAGTAGCAGATGAATAAATTGGTCTTAATCTGCGCGTGTGTGTGTGTGTGTCTGTGCGCGTCTATAATGCCTATAGTGCGGCATTCATAGATGGTATGTAAAAATGGCCGCCTTATCACTTATCAGCGGAGGCCAAATTGACACAGAGGAATCTCTCCATTGTGTGTGGACTCAAAGAGAGATGTGAGCACAGTGGATGTCTCCATTTCCAATAACTGTGACCTTGAGGTAAGAGGAGTAGCGCGGTGCCCCCCACCTCCCATCTGCTGACTGTTGCATTCACAGTCAGCTGATTTCGGGGCGTCGAGCTAATCGGCGTCCCCCCCCCCCTCAGATTATTCTGAGGGGAAATTGAGTTTGAGTTTTGTTGTGTCTGAACCTCAGATGCAAACGTACATGGGTCTGTTTTTTAGTGGAAGATAAAAATCATTACAAAGCATAGGCAGATCTATCCAGAATTCCTAATAAAACTAAACTCACAGAAGTGTCTGGAGGAGCCTTTCTGAAGACATAAACGTCGTCCATGTCTCTGGCGTGGCTGACCTCAGGTTGTCCCTTCCTACCAGTACCTGGTTGTTTTGTTCTACGGTAGCGGCTTAACTCCGATAATCATCTGCTTGATGTGGAACAACTGATTCATCACTTATCATCTTTGTGATACCAGAGCCACGTTTTTATCTGCCATCTCCGTCAACAACATACTAAACATCGCTCACCTGAGTTATTAAAAAAAAGAAAAGAAATGAACAAATCTGTTGCACAATACCCTACCGGGGCCAACACTGGAGCAGGTTGGGTGGACAGGGGACCGTCTGTGGGCCTGTGGGGGCTCCTGGGGGGCTCCCGCTGTCAGAGGAAGGGCTGTGCTTTGAATTGACTCTAGAAGTTGAAGTACGTGGTTCAACCATGAAGATCACTAGAAATCCAGCGACTGTGACCTGTGTTAAAAAGCCATTAGCTGATTGTCGTGGCTGTGTGTGTGTGTCTTTGTGTTCGTCTGGTGCTAGCTCGGCCCAACTGCCGGCGTATGTATCTAACAACCTAACAAAGAAGCCAGATTCTTTCAGCACTCAGCCTAATTAATCCATCTCCCAGTGACAAAAGGGGTCCCTACCCCTCCTCTCTCCGGCCCGTCCCATTGGCATTTTAGGGCAGAGGGATTCAGCAGGACCCCCGGGCACCCTCCTGCCCTGACCCCTGCCCCCCCACCAGGGGAGCATCTGTGGATCGATCCGGGGCCAGCTGGCACCAGCCGAGAGGGGCAGAACTGGGATTTTTTTTTTTTTAATGCCCTTCTCCTACACAAACACGCCCTCTTAACTGAAAGGCTTTCTTTAATATTGTGACTCTGCTTTTTAATTGTAAATAGACTTGGTTACACTAACCTCTGCTTTTTTTTCTTCTTTTTTTTAAAGCTCAAAATAACAAGCTCGAGTTAACCCTGAAAGATGGACTGTAGTTGTAAAGGGCTGCAGCTAGGGGGCAGCATACAGCCATCCTCACCTCATTTCCTACCACCACATAGGCACTTTTCTTGTCTTTCTTCCTCTTTCTCCAGCTGTGGCTGCTCCACACACACACACACACACACACACACACACACACACACACACACACGCACACACTCGAGGTATTTAGTCATTCTCTTAGCTCCGGAAAAGAGAGAATATTGATAGTCCTATCCTCTGTAATAAATTAAACTTCTGTATTGTCCTTCTCTTTCATTTTACACATTGTCACATCCTCCTAGCCACTCTAATCCCGGTCACAACCCCCCCACGCCCCCCACCCCACCACCCCCCCGACTCACTGTGACTGACAACTAGCATCCAGGGAAATAGAGCAGATTTCCATTGTTTGCCACCATTTCTCAAATCTTTCGAAATGGTTATTTCGTATTTGCATATCCTTAAGTATTTCCTATTTTTTAAGAACCCTGCCCCCCCTCCTCCCCATCCTTCTTCTCTAAATCCCCTCTTCTTAAGTGTTTGGTGCATTTGGCAAATTCATTCATAAAGTATCTACATGCGCTATTAGCTTAGTATAATAGCCAAGGTGTAATCTGCAGAGTGATAAGAGGTGGAAGGAGAGTCTCCCCCCCCCCCATCACCCTTTTTCTTCTTCTGATGGGCTCCTCTGTGGATAGTCTGGGGTTTGCGATGTTGAGGTGATACGTCATTATGTTCCCCCGCCAAAGCGACGAGGCTCAAATGTCACCACCAAAATGTCAAGTGGCCTCGCTTGTGAGTCGAATGGTTTCTTTCCTTTTCAGTTAATTATTGGTTTGAGCAGGTAGAGACGAGGAGTCAAAGATGGGCAGAGATGGAGATTGTAGAAGGTTAGATGAGATGGGCCGAATGTCGACAGGAGATGGAACAGCGGTCCAGAAACTGCTGGAGTAAAAATCGGTGATCCATTTGAAGTTTTTTTGTCTTAATTCAAAGTTTAAAGTTCTCTGGGGGGGGGCTAGTTGCCCAAACTTCGGTCAGTATCACTCAAAGTGTAGACTTAATTGGAATTTACTGGAAATTTTAAATGTCCTCTTGATTGTTATCCACCCTGAGCTTAATGCAACTATAGAGATGGCAGTTTTTTTCCTTATCTTTTCTTTTGTTTTTACACCCATAAAGCTTAAATGTGGCAGATCAACCCAATCTAACAGCCAGATGATCATAAACATGTTAAAATGTGAGTGAAATGTGCATTTGGATGAACTAATGGACACAGTTTCCTTTGGCATCGATAACTTTATGGAAGCTTACTGGCTGTCAGGCACTTCCATCTTTGTTACAAGGTGCACGCACATGAAGCTAAATGATTAATGATGATTTTGTAAGATGGTCCTTTGATTTTCTAACTGGGATGTTGGTAGAGCAGAATGTTGCCTGTAAATTGAACCCAAGATTACTGAGCTCATTTTCACTCGCGGTAAAAACATCAGTTGGAAGTTGGTTGCAAAAATATCCTCAATCAGTTCTTTTTTTCTCCATAAAGATGCTAAATGATTTAATGCGGTGCCTAGACAGGGCTACTTAACCTAAACCTTTCCTTATCCGGTTTGGAGAACCATGTTTATACACACAGACATGCTTACAAGCTTTGTAAAAGTCTGGTTCTTAGCAGACTAACACAATAATCTGCTTTTTTCTAGTAGTATGTTAACACTTTCAGTGATTATTTTGGAAGAAAGGTGGCCTTTTATTCTAAATGATTAACCTACTTAATTCCATCTTTTGAATTTATTAATGTCTCTGTATGACATATATTAAAATAATTTCGAATAAGAATTTAAGTCCACAGATTCACACACAATAACTAACCTGTTTTCTGTTTTTTCCTTTTTTTGGAGGCTGAATAGTTTCTCGCTTTATTACCAAAAGCTTACCTGCTCTGTTCTGATACAGTGTGCAGATGTGTGTGTGTCTGTGTGTGTGTGCAGACGTGTATTTGTGTGTGTCTGTGTCTGTGAATACCCTGCAGTCCTTGGCGATAAGGCCAAGATTGAGTTTTCCCCACAGAGCCAGAGCGTCTTAGGTGAGTGTATGTTTTTGTGTGTGAAGACATCAGGAAACCGGCAATGTAAAGAGCTTGTATCGGTTTATCTGGGGTACACGCCGGAGCCCATGTGTATATGTATATGTGCTCTCAAACTGGTGTTGTGTGAAAGAGAGCTGGCTGCTCTGCTTTGTTCGGTATTGTGCACATGAGAGGATGAACCCTCAAGGCTCAATTCACAGCTGAGACGAGAAGGTATTTTACTGTGGAACAAAACCAGAAGTGTGTGCGTGCGTATGTGTGCATGTGTGTGCAGTTCTCAGACATCGGTGCAGTAAAATAGAAACAAAAGGGAGAAAAAGTGAAATCAAACAATCGGGGAGGGACTGTGTGCGGTGCAGCCTGCTGCTTTCATTCCACACGGTTTGTGAAGAAGGGACATGTGTGCGCCAGTGTGTCATCCCCGCCATCCCAAGATCAGTCCCCTCTCCACATGCAAATGAACAAATATCATTTATCCCGGGAATGTGGCAGTTCCCATCACAAAAACAGAATCTGTGAAAAGAGGAGGCACGACAGAAAATGTGCGCGCGGTGTCAGTGGTATCAACACAGCCAGGCTGTGGACCAGCGCGATATTCCCTGACAGCATGGGGCTCCCATTGGCAGGCCGGCAGCAGGCAAAAACCCATCAGTTTTTTTGGGGGGGCAGACAAAGGGCTGGAACATCCCCAACTGTTCAGGTTTCATATCTACCAGTAAGTGACAAGTTTTTCTTCCTAACAGGACGTCCCTCGGTGAGCCACTAACTCAAACACACCGATTCCCGAAACCTTATCACTTCTTCTGTGGCCTATTCCCAAATTCCAGTTTGACTCCCATCCCCCTGGTCCAGGGTACATGTCTGAAAATAAGCACAAGAATAAAAAAAAAAAGACAGCCTCTACAGCTGGGATCTCGGTGGGAAATATAGGAGCACAAACACGGGGAGGGTTGTTCCGCGTTAGCAAACAGAGAAGAGCTAATACCGATGTTCACGTTTCTCTGCCTCTCCAGGAGTCTCCATCCGGGCGGAGGAAGGCCTTGGCCACCAGCAGCATAAACATGAAGCAGTACGCCAGTCCAATGCCCACTCAGACAGACGTCAAACTCAAGTTTAAGCCCCTGTCAAAGAAGGTGGTGTCGGCCACGCTGCAGTTCTCCCTCTCCTGCATCTTCCTCCGGGAGGGGAAAGCCACGTAAGTTCTCCTGTTGGGGTTCAGTACCTGTGGTACCTAGTGGTTGGAAGTCAAATACACAGAAGCTGTAACGATTCTCAGGAGCCGTTTTAAAATGTCCCGTACATAAAAGTAGGTTTTCATCATCTAATCCTGGTAAAGTCCCAGACTGAGAGTTCACCTGAGGTCACACCAAACCCACAGAAAAATGCTCGACAGGCAGTTTTATTCTCAAACACTTCCCTTCTTTTGCCCACAGCTTTATCATGGACAGTTGGTTCTGATCCTTTTTGTAAACATAATCATGTTGGTAGTCATGTGTTCAACTGGATGTTCAGGGCATGACTCACAACCAGATACTCATGCCAGTTTCTGCGTTTTTCACCACAGATAAGAACTCTGAAGTAATAAAATAACCACCCAGGAGACGACCAAACAACCACCTTATTCATCTGTTGTGCATGTGGACTCCATAAGCCCCTGTTTTAAAAAAACAATTTTAGAGATTAATGTGAAGAATTGTCAATTATTCAGGCTCTGCTAAACCAATATTTACAGGATTATTCTCTGTAATGACAAAGTTGCTGCTGACGCGTTAAAGAACAACTTGGGAGATTGAAATTTACAGCCTCTAACAGGGTAAAAGGTTAGATAATGCATTACTTAAAGAGGATATAAAACATCTGAAATTGCACTAAAAGAGCATTATTTTCAACTAATACTATAGAGCTTATGTAACTGATTATAGGAATTTACTATTAAAAGGGAAGGAATAGGCAGAAACAATAGACTTAATTCGTCTGAGGGTTAGTGAATGCAGCAGCGTAAGAACCTGAAGTAGATAGAGGAGTCTAGGCTGGGTCCATTTAATCTGAGGTCGTCGGTGTGGGAGGTGCCACCTGATGCTTTGATGTAAGCAAAGTGCTCATTTTGTTGTGTTCCAGAAATGAATTGCCTTTAGGTTTAAATGCCCCCAAAACACAACTATTTAAAGAATATCTCCCATTAAAGTAGGTTTATGCATTTGGAATTTTAGATGAACAGTAACGGGGGGCCCATTCCTTGAAGGGTGTTTGTCAATTTCTTAATATTATTGTGAAGAATTACACCTTCTATAATGCTCTCATATTTGATTGTCAGGGCTGATAATTTTAGTGAATGCGCCGTTGAATTGAGAGGTCCGAACACTGCCATTCAGTCTGTGTTTGCAGCTTCATTTCGTAGACTGTTTGCCATTTTGTTATTCATCGCGCCTGATATCAGCAGGAGCATGCACACACACAAACACACACGCACACACACACACACACACACACACACACACACAGCCAGCGAGAGCGGAGCCGCGCGGCCTTTGTTGTTGCGTGGACGGCAGGTCGATGGCGCGTAACCCTTGTTAACCCCTCCGGGAATGATGTCGGGCACACACAAACAAACTCCATCACATCAGTTCAAATGAGCCCATGGGCCTGGGAAACACCAAACACAAAGAAAAGACAGAGGAGAATACAGAGATTATGAAGGAGCAGCATCAAGGGACTGGGAACAGAGGAGGCGGGGGGTATGGGGGGGGGGGGCAGTGGGACTGTGAGAAATACAAATAATGTAGAAACTGATGCATTTTGTTGGGAAACGTGGGAAACCTTAAAACCTTTAAAGGAATGCGAATCCTGGTATGAGAAAGGTGGAGATGTTTGTGGATGTGTGGAGCTGAGGTGTGGGGTTGGGGGAGCACCTTTTGCTGAGCTGAGCGGACTCGTGGGGTGTTTCTGCCCCGTGTGAAACCCCAGGGACGAGGACATGCAGAGCCTGGCCAGCCTGATGAGCATGAAGCAGGCCGACATCGGCAACCTGGACGACTTCGAGGAGGAGAATGACGAGGACGAGGAGAACCGGGTCAACCAGGAGGAGAAGGCCGCCAAGATCACCGGTAGGAACCGGGAGGGGGGGCATGTTTGTTTAGGATGTCACAGACGAGTAACGGCTCCAATCTGCTGGAAGCATGCTTCAGTTTTGAGTAAAATGAATTTAAATGAAACTCTATGATCCTCCTGAATAATCATCCAAACCAAAGCTTCATGTGGGGCATCAACTTTGCTTCTCTCTTCATCATTTTTTTTATTTTTTTTCTCTTTCTCTGAGTGCGTGTCCATGCTCCCCACCTTAAAGGAAGTGAGGATATGTTTGTTTACCATCTTCTGCCAGCTTCAGAGTTGCTTTTTTCTTCTGCTTTGGTTTCGTTAGCTGCTGCTTGTTTTGGTTGGCGTGGTAAACCCCGTTTGCCTCCTGCTGTACACACATATTGAGGAGTTATTCTATGGTCTAATGTATGGGCGCCACCGCTTCTGCTTTGCTTAATCCAAGTTTTCAGAGCGGCGTCTCTTCACGTTAAGCTTCATGCTCTCTCTGCTTTGTTTCTCCTGCCCTGCTCTTCATCTCATTTATATGTATATGCATTGAGCGCCTACAGCAAAGCTTCACCAGCACGCATCTGGAAATCAAAGGCGAGGCCGAGCAGCCAAAACTCCTCACAATCATATTAGCCTGGATATGATTCACTCTTTCATGTCTTTTCTGTGTAAATATTTGAATCTGAAAACAAATGTGTGTGTTTGTGTGTGTGTGTGTGTGTGTGAGTAAGTAAGTGAGCATGTTAGGTTCTTTATAGCCATTAGCTGTTATTACCAATGTTAGCTCAGAGCTGAACAAAGCTGGAAGTTGGAGATGTACCATTAGAGCATCCATACTTGTTATAGTTGTTCCTTTTCCTCTTACTATCTAGTTTCAGTAATGCTAATTCTCCATGTGAGAACAGGGCCTACAACAAGCAATCGCTTGTGTTATACACATTAAAAGAACAAAGAGGTGTGATTTGGTCGTGAGTGGACAGTCTGTATCGGGTGTGTGCTTCTTTTTTGGTTTAGTTTTCTTTCCTTGTTCACTGCTATTCTTCCTCCCTCCCCTCCTGTATGGACCTGTCATCTACAGAGATAGTAAACCAGTTGAATGCCCTCAGCTGCTTACATTTGGAGGATGATGATGGTGATGGTGGTGTTCCCAAGCGAGCACGCAAAGCAACAGCTAAGCCTGCTGCTTCTTCCCAAGGTCTTTTTTCACCTTTCTTCCACCCCCTCTCCATCCTGTGTTCCTCGTATCTTCTTTCCATTGACTCGTGAACACCTTGTGACCTTTACCCACCCATTTACTATTGTGGTTTTTATTATTTTCCCCCAATTCTAATTTGATTTAATAAAAACTGTTGGGGTAACGCTCCTTTATCCAGCCCTCGTCCTGTTTTGGTTCTCCTTTGGCCCGTCCCCTCCCACCCACCCCTCGATCCTCCTTGACATTGGTGTTGTGATCGTGTGGTGTTACAGTTTATCTGGGTCCATGTGATGTGCTGTACACGGTGCTGTGAACGCATCAGTTGGTATTCATCCTGTTGTTTTGTGACAGTATGACCTTCACCTTTCCCTGACTGCAGTTGGAAGTGAACCAAAGTAGGTTTAAATTATTCAATTCACTCTTCTTTTATATAAAAAGGCACATTATTCAGGGAGAATGACTTTTCTTTCCTTTTTTTTGTCAGAGTAGAAATCAGAGAAGCTGTTCTTCCCAAGGTCTTTTTTTAGTAATATTTTAAGGAGGTCTCTGGAAAACAATAAGTGTGTTTATTTGGACTTCTAAGACTTTTTCATTCTAGCTTTATACATCCATGGTTTCGTGTACTTGGATAAAACAGTCACAAAGCCACTCAAAAACGTGTACAATGATTTTGTTCATACATGTAGGGAGGCTATGTCCCTCCAGGCTCTCAGTAGCATTTCTTGGCATCAGCCTCAGGCACATTTACTTTCTTTTGAGACCGACCCACCCCGGTAGGATGTGGCGGGGCTACAGTGAGCACGATGAAGATAAAGTGGACGAATTTTGGCCTCACCAGCCAGGATCTCCATAGCAACCCCTTGTTTTCTTCTCGGTGTCCCGTAGTAACCCCTCCATGCCACTCACATATTCCCAGAATGCCGCTGTTTTACACACTGGGACGAGTACCGCGGTGGCTGAGGAACACGGAGAAGTTTAGCTCATGTTCCCGACCAGGAGGGATTTACCTATTCACGACCGGCTGGTGCTTCTGCCTACGGTTCACTCCCAGTGCAGAGTTAGGAAATGTACCTTTTTCAATGTCTCCTCGTTCCATTTAAATGACTTCTTCTTGGTCTCTGTGGGCACAGAGCTGATTAACAAGCTGAACTTCCTGGAGGATGAGGATCAGGACACTGCTCCTGCAATGACCTCCAATCCCTTTGACGACCAGGAGGACAACCTTCACCCCAACCACCTCAACCCGTTTGGCGATCCAGACGAGGAAGGTAGGCGACGCTCTGTCGGCGTCCCGTGAAAACAGCCGGCCGGAATTCCCTGCTCAGACGACAAGCTGTGCGAGTTCCAGGTTTAGAAGCGCACATACCGTATCTGGAGCAGGTTTCAGTCCTTTGAACAGACAGCTAAACCAATATTTTTGTCTGGCCACCTGAGCAATCAGGTGTTTGTTTATTTTGGAGTGATATGCTTCTTTGCACATATATCATGTGCTTTTCTGCTAGTTTAATGGTTAAATATTCCTTTGATCCGACCTTTAACCCACAGTCATCACATTTGACATCTTCTGAATCATTATTTAAACTTGCCAGACATGACTTTTTTTTCCTCTTTTATAGAATCCACCAGTTGTCATTCATTGAAAACTGTGTTAAGGTGGCTGTGTGAGATGGTTTGACTCCACACAGCTCATACTGGAAAATGTTAGTCGTGTGCCTTTCAATTTAGCCAATTTTGACTGTAGAAAAAGAAGATCAGTGTCTATCGTTCAACATCTGTCAGGAAGGGAGAACTAAATGAACCCATGCAGTATGAGGAGTCGAACAGGCAGTGATGGGTGCAACGCTTAGCTAGTTCCCAACGCAGACAGTTTAGTTTCTCTCCCTACTGCTGTCTAGCTCTGATGACAAGCTAACAAAGCTCTTAAGTCTGTAAAGCTGGGGTTGTTTATGCAGTGTTCTCGCCTCCATCAATCAGATCCCACTCCACAGCCAGCAGCACGCCAGCGGGCTGATGATGATCCCTACTACAACCACGACTCCTCTAATCCATTCGACGAGCCAGATGAGCCGAACACGCAGTCCCCCCCTGGGAACCCCTTCGATGAGCCCGACCAGGACCAGGACCTGGACCCCCAGCCAGAGCCCCCCAAACCTCGGCAAAGGAAAAACGTGCGACCGGTGGACATGAGCAAGTACTTGTATGCCGACACCTCCCAAAACGAAGAGGAGGAGCTTGATGAGTAAGCGCTAAGTTATTTGTGTCATTAATGTAATCGTTGTTACTAGGCTTGTCCCGATCCGATATTTGGATCGGATCGGCCGCCGATATTTGCAAAAGAAATGCGTTTCGGCTGGCAGGAGAAAATGCAGATCCAGACTCCCGATCCAGTTTTTTTTTTAACTCCAATCCAACACGAGCATTAGCATTAGCATCTCCTAACCCACAGGTCTGAGTCCTAACCATTAAGTAAATCCCTGTTCAACATGAGTCTGACAGCTAAGTAAGTAGGATAAATAACTTTAAACTTTAACACATGCTCTGATAGGCTGAGATTGGTATCGAATCGAAAGGGAAAAAAGCTGGATCGGGACATCCCTAGTTGTCACCCATCGGTCATGTCTGACCACCGTCCCTCCATCAGCCCTGAGTGGAACATAATGAATGAATTTTCCCCATATTAACTCTGTTTTTTGGGATGTATAGAAGTCACAGGCGACCTAGTTTGGTGGCTGTTGGCAGGTTAAGTCCCGAAGGACTTCTCCTTGTAGACCCCCCCCCCCCCCCCCCCCCCCCCCCCGAACAGGGCAAAGTGACGAGGCAGCTCTTTCAACGGGAACAAGGGCTCTGTTGTTTCTCTGCATTCTTTCCCCTTGTCTCCCTCCTCCTTTATTCTTGACCTCCCTCCTTCTCTCCCACCTATCAACATGTTGCCTCGTGCTTTCCCTCTTCCTCCACAGACTCATTTTCATTTCACGTCCCTCCTCTGCCTTTCGTCTCACACTTTTCTCTGCCCGCTCTACGTGGCATCGGCGTGGCACGCCGGACCGTCCAGTTCACACCGTGGCTTTAAACAAAAACCAAGCCAAGACCTGGCAAAGTTTTCCTGACAAATATTCCGCCGTTCTTTCTACTGCTCCCAGTGAGCGGTGACCTCTCCAGAAGAGTGGCCAAGCCTAAACTGTAAACGTGCACCCTCCAGTTCTGGCCACTGAGCGAGGCCGCCACAGAGAGCTGCATGTTTTACTTCCCCCAGCTGTCTAAAGAGAGACAGGTTATTGACTGGTGTGTCTCTTGTCCTCTGTCTCTTACATCAGGAGCTGCTCTCTGCAGAATAGAAAGTTCAAGAGGGCAGCACAGTGTTTTGACTGGAGCCCTTTCACATGTCTTTTAGCCGGTACCGGTCTGTTAAAGCTTCTCTGTAGGCCTGCCTGCGTCTCTTTTCTTCTCCTCCTCTCTTTTTCCCACCCTCTATCGTTTTGCAGTTAGATTGACACTGAGTGGCTCTAAATTACCTCCTCTTTCAGAGCAATGCCTTGTCAATCAGCTTTTTTCCGCTGGTTCCCGACCCCGTCCTCTCCGTCCCGCTCTCTTGTTTGTTTAGGATTGCTTATCGCATGTTGAGTGAAAGTCTTTAAGGCCATGGCCCCAGTTTCATTGCCACAAGCATATTGATAACATCCTGCTGTGTGTGTGTGTGTCTCCGTGCATGCTCGCGTGTGTGCGTACGTCCTCATGTTCTTGCCTGTCTGTCAGTAGTCCACCTTGGGCAGTGAGGATATGAGGTCACACAGTCCTGACCTCGGCGCACCTGCATCTTCTATTAACTTACCACTTGTGTGTGCTCCTCATTGTATTTCACTGAAACGTTGTTTCCAAGTAACAGTTTGCTTCTGTTTAATTAGCCAGCGTGTAGTTTGAGCCATTTGAATTGTCGTTATAAGCAGTTTTTGGGAGATTTATTATTTTTTTTCCCTGTTGTCCAGATAGTTTATATAGATAGATAGTTGACACTCCCAACCCAAACTAATGAGTACATGTCATCTTGCAGCACAGTTTCTGCAGCAGCTGTTGCAGAATTACAGTTTTTTTACCTGCATTTTGCTGCAGAGAGGTGTTTCTGTTTAAAAACCATCTGTTAAAAATGATTGGTTCAGGGTCCACTGTCTTTTTGATGACCTGTCGGAAAAGGTCGACCCTCACTTTGCTACTAGTTTAAAGACTCAGTGTCCATGCACATTGCAATAAAGAAAGCCGGTCTTAACAACATACTCTCTTCAGTTGTTTTACCCTTTGTTTTCACTTTCAGATCCAATCCCTTCTATGAGCCAAGGACATCGAGCCCCGCTCAGCCACCCGCTGGCGGCCCCTCTCCTGACGCTGGCAGCTGCCACAAGAGGAGGGCTCCACCGCCCCCAGCCACCAGCACCAGCTTGGGCCCCAGCCCAGCCCCCTCCAAACCCAGCCCAGGCCCAGACAGGGAGCGGGCCCAGCCTGTGGGCCCCAGCCCGGTGGCTGCTGTGATGGGGAGAGAGCTGGCCTCCTCCTCCCCCAAGGTAAGCAGGCCTCATTTGAATATCGCCCCACCACAGTCACACACATACCTGCAACGAGAAAACAACAGCTGAATAAATGAAAGGCACAGTAGCTATCAGTTTATCTGGTGCTTGGTGTTTAACAGATGGGAATGATTTGGTAAGCATTTCGAACAATCTGCATATAAAGCATGAAGAAAAAAATGTAAGATTCTGTCTAATTAAACTAAGATGAAAGCAAATGATAATTAAACACTTGGCTGTTTTGACACAATCTGTCTTAAAGCAGTATGATAGTTTTCAGATTCAAGATAATCTTTTTTGACCTCAAATGTAGCGATTCATCTAATCAGTTTCAGTGCTGATTTTTTTTTTTTTTTCGTGGAATGAACATAATTTAGGCACACAATAGATAATTAGTTTGATTTCAACAGCTAAAAAATGTTCCAGTTCATTTGTGGTGTGCACGGATCAATTTTTAACCTAAACATGGAAGCTTCGAACGCTGACTTCCTCAGATCCCATCTCCGGCTCACTTTGTGCTCCTCATTCTGGATCGGGAGTCATAAGGGGCCTCGGGTGTGTCCACATCCAGCCGTCTTTACATTAGTTTTTTTTTTTCCGCCTGCACAGTCTCATCTTCTGGCCTTTTCTTTATGCTCATCAAAGTCACTGGCTCCTCATTCGAATATAGGTATTTGTTTATTGGGGTGTTTTCATATGTTTATTTATTTATTTAAATTAGGTAAATCATGGCTGGGTCTAATTAAATGGCTGACGGTCACACACACTCGCGGCAGGAGTCGGACCACTGGTGGGGAATGATTGGCTGGGGTGTGGGGAGGGGTGGGTGTTCAAAATTGTGTGTGTGGGTGGGTGTAGGGGCTCAATGAACCTGTGTGGGGCTTAAACACAGGGGGCTTAACTACAGCACAGCGATCACAAGGGGGTGTTGACCCCCTGTACGCACACACATACTCTTAAGAATAGTACAGTTACTTATACACAAACTGGCACACACATCCCCCCCCTCACCCCCCTCCCCCTCCCCATGCAGCGAGATTCTGACTGTTTTAGTGTCGCTGGGCAGTGATGCTGGCTGTCCATGTAATTATGGCACGGTGCCTTTATCACCCAGCTGCAGTTGCCTGTGACCGTGGGTGAGGGGGCCTAAACCACTTTAATTACCCAGAGCCACTGGCCTGTGGTGGGCCACACTTCGCCAGGAGATGCCCCTGACTCGGTGGGTTGGAAGGAGGGAGGGAGGGAGGGAGGGAGGGAGGGAAGGAAGGAGGGAGAGAGGGAGGGAGGGCCGAGGGAATGTCGAGAAAGAACTGTGAGTGAGGATTGAAGAGGGTTGTGCAGTGAAGGAGAATATGTGGAAGATATCGAAGGGTAGAGGACGGGGGAACAGCGGGAGGAAGAGGAGGATGAATTGTAGAGAGAGAGAGAAAGAGAGAGAGAGATTGGATGTTCACAGTAAGCAGGGATAGGCCTACAGGGTTTGTTGACATATACAGCAAGTGTGAATAGGTTTCTAGTTTTTATTCACACCGAGCCCAGTGACACACGCACGCCACAGCCTACACATGGGCTGTGAGATGACCTTTGAATGTATGAAGTCAGAGAGGATTAAGAGGAGACATTCCCACTATGAGAGGCCAGGACGAAACCAACACATCATCACATTATGAACGTGCACAGAGAGTAAATGTGTGCTCGGGCTTGCATGCCCAGATATATCCTCTCTTACAGTTTCTTGTGTGCCTAAGGCTCAGCTGGGTGAATATATGCGGTTGGGGTTAAAACCTTCTGACAAAAGCCAGACTAACCTCTACCTCCACCATATCAGGAGTGTTCGAGGCGTGTCTTTGTCATGTACCCTAATTTTTAACACCTAAACATGTGGGCAGAAATAATGTGTTGAGCTAAGATAAAAATGCAGACGGCCTGGGTTTGAATAGAAATCGATATACTGATATGCTACAACCTATTCAGTTGTAAATTTGCAACTAGCCCTGAGGCTTTGAGAGGCGTCGCATGAGTCTTTGGCATAAAATATTGTCTCTGGTCACAAAAAGATATAACCATGTCGTGCATCTTATCAAAATGTTTATGTATATTTTAATGCTAAGGTTACATGAATAGATCAGTGGGACAGACCTTTGAGTCTCAGTGAGCAAAATTCACAGATTTCCTGGGAAAAGGAGACAGTTTCCTTCTTGTGTTCACACTGTTGGACTGAAGATGTCTTTTGTCAGTATTCTGCCCTTATTTATGATGTAAAATCCATCACAGAACAAAGTCATATCCAACACATTTATAATTTCATATCGAAGTAGTTTTTAAACTCTGATTTTCTTCTGCAATTACATGACAAACATTTTAAACCCTCACGTTTGTCCGGCAACAGAGAACCTACATTAGTTTCTGGTTCAATTTTGCTTTGAATGTGAGGCCAGTGTGTGTGTGTGTGTGTTTTTAAAAAAAATTCAAATATATATACAGAAAAATCAGTTGGGATTTGGCCAAACTCTTAGTAGGGAAGCAAAACCTTTGGCCAGAAATTCTCTGAACACTTGTGGGTGAAGTCATGATGGTTGCCATTTAAAAAAAAAAAAAAGGGAAAAAAAGCATGCCTGAATTAAGTTCGGCAAATTTCAGCGTCAAACTTTATCTTGATGGTAGTTTTTGTCCTCCGTGTCACTGCATTAAAACCTCCCACTTCAGCAGCAGCTCGTGGAAAATCGGCGCATCTAGGGGACATATGGTGTGTGCCCACTTCCTCTATACACAGGTATTAAACATATGTATTGGATTTACATTACGCTGTAAGAAGAGCTTAACGCTGGAGTTTTGCCAATGCAAAATATGCTCAGCTCCTAGAATTTATGCCAACTCTGAAGCACTCGGATGGACCAGTATATTTAGTATAGGGGAAGTTTGTTCTCAAAGTCAATACAGCAAGTGTGTTTTTACAACTAATGTCACCAATGTTCATATTAGATCATTTGGGGAGTTTCTTTTATTTGTATCTGTGGTATCTTTGTTGGAAGTGAATCTTGAATCCGTCATTATGTCACGTCTGGCTGTCGATCGTCCCGTCTGGGAGATATAGATCCTCAGATGTGTCAAGTTGAAGTTTAGGATCTGTGAAGGAGCCGGAGGGATGAAAACGTCTCTGGGATTAATGTAAATGAACAGAGGGAGTTCCTGTTGGGCGGGCTGTGAGCTCTGTCTGGTCTGATTCAGTCCATCTCTTCTCTGTGGAGCTGATTTCTCCCCTCCCAGTAATTCAGTGATCCCCCGCTCCTCCTTTTTGTTTTATCTCCGTCTCTATTCCACAGTCAGACCGCTCTACACTTAGATGCTCTTATCTTTGGATTTTCATCAAGTTTCCGCTTCATGAATTATGTGCCTTATTTTCATATAAAGAAAAGTTGGGAGTTGGCGTTTGTCAGAGGGGCAAAAGTTTAAACCGAAAAGTTTTTATTATTTTATTTTTATCCTGATATTTCTTCTGAATTTCAGAAAGATTGAGGAATTTTAAGTGTTTCTGGCGACTCAGTCCATCTTTAAAGCTGCTGTTTACTGCCTCACAGAAGGAAGCAGTTTGTATTCTTGTCAGTTTTGTAAATTATTGAGCCAACAAGAGTCAAACATTGTGTTTCTTACGCTTTTCCCTCAACCCCTGTGTCAGTCATTCTCTCTAATAATGAGGAGCTGAACCAACAGCTGATGTGTGCTGTCTGTTTTTTCCCTTCAGTTGAAGGGCCTCTGTGATTGCTAATGTTAATCAAAGGGTTGAAATTAAATAGACTTTTTCAGGTTGTGAGCGCTCCTGTGCCGGTGGGGGTGGGGGTAGGCAGAGGCCAGAGCTCTCCTTCCTCTCCCAGACTTTGTTTTCACAGCCCCTCCGTCACTTCAGACTACCTCCAAATTGAAATTAGAATAAATTAACATTATTTAATTGAGTTCGCAGAAGGCTGCGATATTTCTTAATTAGCTTTCACCGAGGTTCGCGGCAGGAGAGGAGCACATACGCACCGTGAAGTGTTTCTGAGGTTACCCTGACGACTGAGGGATGCTTTTTGGTTGACAGAAGGGAGCCCGAGAGACAAGGACAGTCATCTCTTGTCTACTGATCCCGGCCTGATCCAAGGCCTCTCGTCTTATTATCATTTTAACCAGTCCAAACTTATTTCCTCTTCTCTGATAAGTTTGACATGGCTTCGCACCAAGAGGCATAAATCTAGGACATACCGAAGGTAAGGCGTGTTTTTAAATGGTTAGCTTCTCAGTTGAATCAGCGGTTAGTATTTGAAAATCGTGTCATCTGTTTTCTTTGCTTTACATAATTAAGAACTCTTTGATCTCATGCTTTATATCAGTCTGCCATGCAGTGTTTGTTGATTTTGTAGCACTTTTTGTATTATTTACACATAGAGAAGCTGTCTAAGTAGAAGTTAAAATGTTTCCTGTTCATTCTGTTGGTCACTTTCAGTGGGATTTGGTGGTGATGAGAAAAGTCTGAAGAGAGTCGCATGATGTTTTACACCCGCTGAATTGTGGGGCTTGTCTTCATTGTTGAGTTAAGGGATCAGAGGAACGTGTTGTCTCTTAAATTTCAGACGTTGGCAGAAAAATGGGCACGGCGGCCCATTACTCAGACCAAAGCACCGAGGCCTCAGCGGCTCCCCTTGGCCACGTTAGCCTTTCCATAAGCTATGTAATATTAGGAGAATAATCCTTGAGAGGAGTAAGGCTAAATCATTACCTCTCAATGTCTGCTTTTTTCCAGCCGGGACCCCTCCCCTAACCCTGACTCGCAGCCTGAGTGGTTTGTCATTGGATCTTGTGGGAGAGCAGAGACACAGTTTCGTCTTCCATGCAGTTTGGGTCCAATCATTGAGCTTCCTGTTGTTGTTTTAAGCTGCAGGGCATCTCTGTCATCAATTTAATAGGCACCCGTGAACAATATCAGCTGTTTGAGTTCAGCCTCAAAAGTTGGAGTGAATGTTTTTGAATTATGTTTACGGGCTTTCAAATCTTCCCCTTTGTGGATTTAAACCGATTAAGGCTGCATTTTGAGATGTTTTCCCTAAATATTTGCTTTATTTGTGTATCAGATGAACAGTTAGAACAATGTTAGGACTTTTTACGGAAGGAATTCACAACATTTGTTGAATGTTTGATCATCCCAACATAAACTGAATATCAAGACTCGTCCATTTTCGGTTTTATTCTTGGTCCTCACGAAAGGACAAGCTTCAGAGCGCTCTGTGTGCTTGTGTGTGTTGTGAGGGATATATTTTGATCCAGTTACTGTAATGCAGCTATCATTTTTCCACCTCTTCCTCTGTTGGGTGCATGTCGAGTTCACAAGTTAAGCACTGCGAAGCGCTCGCTCTCCTCAATACCCGTGCCGGTTGGTGTAAAAAGGCCTTCCGCAAAGCGCCGCTTGTAATCTGCCTTTGGTAAGTCCTCCTTAGTTTTATCTGCCAAGGATTACCTCACAAGCTGCAAGCAGGAGAGAACGAGGGAGACGCAGAGCACGAGAGAGAGAAATGAAAAGCAAGTCAAACAGAAAACGATGGAGATGGAAGAAAATGAAAACAAATCGCTGTGTAATCTCTGAAAGAAAGGGACCTGCTTTTGAGTTGAAGGGAAGTTTCCCTTGCCTCTTATTTGGAGAGGGAATTGACTAATCCCTCCATGATTGATGTCTGCTATGAGAGGCTCTATAGCAGACTAATAGGGCTTATGAGGATGACCACAAAGTCCTTTGTGTGTGCGTGCCTGTGTGTGCGTGTATATGTGAATGAACCAAACCTTTTTGTCTTGTGTGTCCTTTCCAGTGGCCGTAAAGGCCAAGGGTTTGAATGACATAGCAGCCGAAGAAGGGGTAACTTTATCTTAATCTGGTCTTAATCTGCCCCAGTCCTCCAGGTGTGTGTGGGCTTAAGCCCAGAAGGATCCTGGGTTTTTGGGGTGAGCTTCAGGGGAGCTTCGGGTGAAGAGAGAGACGCCTGGGCACTTGAAAACTCCTTGGACCTCCATGGCTCTGAGACCCCCCACACATTCTCAAAAACCACACCAGCTCAGTTGATCCAGTTATCTCTAAGTGGCCCTCGTGACATTTTTAATTGAATTAAACCCACCATATTCCGTCATTCAAAAAAGGACCCTGGAAGGATCTTATGAATTAGTCATTGATTTGTCTTTCAAATTGCGTCCATGTGTTTAAGTGTGTGTGTATGTGTGTGTGTGAACTCTCACATATGCAGTCTTGCGTCTGTGGTGGAGTGAAGAAGAAAGGGCGTAGAAATGATAAGACTTTAATTGCCTCTTCATACGGCTCTCCAGCACCCCCTCTTTTGGACTGGTTTGGTATGTAGGTATGTGCCATAATACACACTGAGATCGCTCATTGTTCCCTTTGTGTCGGAACTCTCTGATCTGAGCTGAATTGACCTGGAACATATTTAATCTTGCTGGCCTGTCTTGTTTATTGTAATAACTGAACGTAGATCCAAAGATTGAGCGCATTCCAAAACTGCCTCATGCGGTCTGTTTTCTGGGACGCCAAAGTTACGAGATGCATTTCGACCGCTCCATTTTCTCCCCCCCCACAGACGGGCTTATTAATCCAGTGGAGTGTGATGCTTCGCCCGTCCTCGTGCACACACAGAGGGACTTCAGCTGCCCGTTCCATGTTCCTGCAGAGGTGTCGAGTTGTTGTTTGTGCGTCGGCACGGAACCGCTGCGAAACAATCCAGAAAGGGTGTTTGGCTTCTCCCGACGTGCTGCTTTCTTATTCTGCGTCGTCTCGTTCTTTGTGCTGTTCGCCGCGGCTCACGCTGTGCTTCAGATGATTGAAACGGACACAAACAGTCAAGTTTGAGTGTTTTGTTAAGACGAGGGTAGTGTGGTTCGAACGGGCTCTAAAAGTTCGGCGGAAGTTTTTTTTTGACAGACTCTTCCCTTTTCACTGCTTACTTTTATTAATTTGTTTTATCTATTTTTTACAGTAGCACTGATGGGGTCACCCACAGTCACTTTTTTTCATAGCATTAAGATATGGATATCTATTTATTACTCACTTACATACTTATTTATTTATTTATTTTTTGCTTCATTTGATTGTGTCCTCGTGACATCTCCAGCTTTCTGATTTGCAGCAGCTTTTCACTGCCACTGAACAACTGATACCCACCAATACTTAGCCCTTTGTGAGGCCTTAGGCCTTAACATGACTGTTTGCCGCCATTATTGGTCAGCTGTTGTCATCTGAGTCGCATTGGCGACCCGTCCAGGCTGTAACCGGCCTTACCCCCAGTGACAGTCGGGACAGGCTCCAGCTTCCCCTATTTGGAAGAGGCAGGGGATAGATAATGGATGGATGGACGTCGTCCAATGTCTGTCTGCGATGTGACAATTGGGCGTTGAATCTTGGAGCGTGAAGGTTGTTTTTGACCTGGACAGAAGCATCTGCAAATGCTTTACCAAAGGGACGTATTAAACTGCTCACCGGAGCCCAAAAGGCCTAGTTTTGAAAAAAAGAAGAAAAAAAAAGGTCAGAGATCCTCCACCAATCCACTATTTAAAAAAAAAAAAAAAAATTATTTGTTGGTTGTGTCCTTGGGAAATATCTTGCTTATAAGATTAGATTTTGTCTATATGAAATGATTATGTTGGGTTTACTACAACAGAAACCTGTTCAGTCATGAAATGACAATTTCAAAAGACATTTTGGAGGATAATTCTCAGAGTTGAATCCTTTCGTGCTGGCATCCACCTTATGAACCATTGTCTGCTTATTAACAGCAGTGGCCTGAGAAGACTACTAGAATTACACGACTTTCCCGTTCAGAGACGAGGTTTATGGGAGCTAAACCAGCCATTCGAAGTTCCCAACATGTTCTCCTCTTTCAGAGCCACATTTCTACTTTCCGTTTCTCCGTTTCTCTGCCTCCGTGCAGCATTTTTCCCCACCGCAGCTCCCTCCTCCAGCATGTGCGTGTTGATGCATGTGTATTCTGATCAGGAGTCAAAGGGGTGACTTTGTAATTATGTTCATTTTAATTGGCTGTGCTATCACCCCTCCCATCACTTCGGAGCCCACGCTGCGCTGGACAATGGCAGTCTGTAGTGCGGGGGTTGAGCAAAGCTGGGCTAGGACACACACGGCTCAGAGACGCACACACTCCCCCTTTACCTGCAGAATATAATTCCTGAAGTGGCCTTCTTAATGAGTTTTCGCTGCCCAAGCTTAGATTAATTGATAAATGGCGTTATTATCGGCGCGGCTGATCTCTGAATCCATTGCACCGCTAATTTGTTTGTTGAAGATGGCAGTTAAAGGAGATTAATACGGCACAGATCTATAACAGCACCAACCTTTCTCTTCGCCTTTATTAAAGTCTCCGACAGCAGATCGAGAGAGGATATGTAGATGGAGAGATTGGCCCCGAAAGACGTTTGATATGGCGTCCGTGGATGGGACGTCTTAGCCCTCTGTGGCCGCCATCATCCAGCTCCTCGCTCCCACACACGCACACAAACATCCCCATCCGGCATCTGAATATATGTTTTTTTCTTCTCTCCCCCGCAGCCAAAGCTAATTTGCAGAGGCGTGAGTGTGGGTAATGCTACCGCCGTTTCCATGACAAGCTAAAGCCAGCGCTTACAACACATTATGCCCGAGCGTTACACGTCGGGCGTTACGAGCGAGCGGCCGGGCGCACGGCGAGCTGGCACCGCCGCTTCCTGCCTGCTGCTTTATTCAATGATGGGTTTCTTTTTACTCTTTTTTTTCCCTTTTTCCTTCAGTTTCTTAGCACGGTTATGTCTTTGGAGCAGAATAGGGCCTTGGAAGCGAAACAGTCCTGGAAAAGGAAACCGCTTTTTTCCTGATTATTTCATTTTGCATCTCTGTAGCCAACTGCCGAGAGGCCTCCTGCCTTGGCTTACGAGTCGACTGCTAGATGGGGGAACGTATTTACCACAAAGTGAATCATAAGCAACCCTCATCACCATCACGGTGAATGTTTTTACATGCTCTCTGTTAAGTACGTGCTATAAATAGCAGTAAAAGACACAAACATCAATATTATGACATTTTTTCTGACCATAGCAGTTCGGATCTCTGCTCTTATAGATTTCTGTCTTCCTCTTTCCTCCCGTTCACACATAAAAACGATGATAAAATGTGTCTGCATACACGGTCACACATCCTTGCACTCACTTTCTCTCATGACCCTCTCTGTCTGGAAGGAGATACCCTTCTTAGCGCGATTACGACCATAATGCGATATTTCCTTTGTATGTTAATGTGTGTTATTTTCCACGGTACATTCCCTCTCCTCCGTCCTTCCGCTCCCCCACCCTCATTCCTTTATTGTTCCATCCACTCCACATCTCCATTTACATAATTGAACTTTTGATTACAATTTGCTCCGTCCCCTTCGCTCTCACGGAGACAGGGTGTGAAAACAGAGGCATAATTTCATGGGGAAGATGATGCGAGGTGATCAGTCTCGTCCGCATGCTGTGTCACCGGGCTTTAAAATAAAATAAAGTAAATGCAAAAAGGTTAGACAGTGTTCTTGTTTTGATTGAAAGCGTAATTAAGTAATTGCAGCCATGTTTTCAGCACCTAAAGCCCCCCCCCCCAACCTCCTAGATATGAACAGGTGTGTTTATCTGGACTAAGAGAAATGTGTTTGTGTTTGAAAAGCCGTTATCCATACGTTAAAATGTATCTGCTGCTCGGTGTCACTACATTTACTTATAATTCTTTAATCCATTGTCATTTAAAGTAAGTCTGTGTGTTTATACCGATTTACGGTGAAAGTGTGTGCGTGGGCCTTTTTGTTTTTTCTCCCTTTTTTTTTCTTTTTTTTTTTTGTTTCAGGCTCCCTTGAGCGGATTACAAGTTTTAAAGAGTATGAGATTCAACACCTCCTCAAATCTGACACCCTGACACTGCTTTTGAAGGCTCGGAAGTGAGATTGGAAAGACATGGAGGCTTTTTTCTCTCCACAGAGTCGTGGGTTTATGTCATTGGGTTGAGGCCAGTTAAGTTTCCATTGAAGCGTCATGCCCCAGAGGGAGAGACAAAGCTGCCACTTAAAGCATTTGACTTGTATCTTTTTTATGACTTCGAAAGGCCACTTTTTAGAGACTCCTGTACTCTTTGGTCCTTCAGTTGGGCAGAGCGCCATGTGGCTTTGTTTATGTCGGGCCTCATTTGGGCTTACAGGGTGGGAGGAGATAGCTTCTTACGTGGATTCAGCTGCTGGCGTCGACACTTTTAAGTGTTTGTGATCCAAACAGCTGGAAATAAGACTTCCCTGCTGTGACGCATGAAATCTTTTTATGTGAAGTCAGTCGGTTAAGGATTCCCTTTGAAGGGGAAGGTTGATCAGGTTGTTCTGAAATCTTTTTGGTGTCTACAAAACGAATGAGGTTCATATTTCCAGGTAACTGGCTCACCAGTTTTTTGTCAAAACTCCCTCAAAAAATGATCAGGAACTTCCGAAACCATCATTCCTAATGCAGGATTGGGAAGGGTGGAGAGATAACAGGTTATGTTGTGAGAAGGGACTCTAGGACACAAACCAAAAACCTCCCTGATCAATGCAGCCGCATGAGCCCAGGAGTGATTTAGGAAACTGTAACCTGAAGTGCATCGCACAAGAGGGCAGCTGTGTCTCAACTCTCAGCAGAAATGCTGCATAGTGCTCTGGTTCGAGCTCATCTCATGTAGTCAGGGGCCACGAGCCGAGCGCTTTAACAACAGCAGACTGAGCAGCTAAAATCTCATATTCAGCAGCATGGACCCAGACTCAACTCTTTTGATAATAGCTCCTGAAAAAGAGGAAAAAATACAGGACACGATGCTGAATATGCTTCACTCAGGATTGCTGCTGGTGTCAAATTTTAGATTCTTTAGGAAACTAATACTGAAGCCACTGTGTCTCATAGAGGGTTTGAACAAGCACAAATTTAAACTTTTTAAATGTAAAGTTCTCAGACTTTGCTGCCAGAGGTGCACATTTTTCTTTTTCTTGGCTGTTATTGTAAGAATAATTTACCATTCCCTAGTTTGACAACAGCATTGTTTAATTTTATGCCCTTTGTTCTGCTTAACACTAAGTCCAGTTCATTTTAGCTCCTCAAAAAATCCCATCTCAAAGCCCAAAATCCTCATAACCTGAACCCCAACAGGAGCCTGGGTGCTTCATATCTTCCCTTTCAGGCTCTGTAGTGAGTTCAACCCCCTCCTATATTTCTCTCAAACATCCTTTTCCCTTCTCCGCTGCTTTTTCCTTTCTTTGCCCCCGTTAGATGTATGTTGTTGACACCAAGGCATCAGGAATAATGGATTCTCTTGTCAGTGCCTTGTATTTCCTGCCCGGGCTGTTAAGGCTGCGTATAATAGTAGCAGAGGAGGAGGAAGAGGGGAGGTTATGTGCCACTGATAGTAATGAAGGTTGCCTTTTCATTTTTTAATATGGAATGTTTGTGGGCCGAGGCGATGCTCTGCTAATCCTGCCCCCGAGCTGAGCTAGCTACACGGCTGTGTCAGTGTTCGACACACACACCCGGTGACATTCACACAGACGCTAAGAAGCTGGCGTGCACGCCCTGAACACGCACGCCTCCCTTTAGGCAAGACGGCAAACTGTTTGATAAGTCAGGGAGCATTTCTGGTCCTCATGAAAATTTGATTCCTGCCGTGTTTGTGTCTTAAGGAAATGCAGCCGGCTCCCGTTAGAGGTGATATGCTATTTGTTTAATATTTGATGCATATGAAAGCTTGAGTGACAAGACGCGTTTGTAAACCTTTATCAGGGGAGGGAGAGCGCCGCGGCCGGTCGGGGATGCAGATTGAGAAAATTACACCAGTTTTGGGGGTTGTGCTGTGGGAAGGAAAGCATGTCGCCTCCAGGGTGTCGGCGTTAAGAAAAAATGTCTTTCTCTCATTTAAGCAAGGGGAATTTTAAAGTAGCACGCGTGTCTTGTTTAACAGAGTTCCCATAAGTTAAGTAAATTTACTCTCAATTCTTCTTCAGTGTGTGTTTTTTTTTTTTTTTACTCAAACAATAATGCGTGTTTATATTTGTTCTCATTTTCCTTTTGGCTCGTACGCGTATTTGAATACTTGAGTGAGTCAGAAAGAATATTTACCTAACGTGTGTTTTTCTGCTGGCAATGTTATTCAGGTGTGTGTGTGTGTGTTTGTGTGTGTGTGTATGTGTGTGTGGTTTCCGCTGGCGAGGGTACAGGGTCTGCAGCGCTGGAGTGTGCTGTGTGTCTAATTGCTTTAATAGCACCTGGTCTCTAATCCCAGGTAATTAGAGCGCTCAAATTAGACAGCTACTTTCAACCGTCACTTGAAAAAAAAAAAAAAAAAAAAAGCTGGAGGGGGAGGCCTGGAGGAAGACCACTCTATGCCCAAACACACACACACACACAAACAAACAACAGCAAGAGCACAACACAAGTGTCGAAGTCGGCTGCATTTCCACCTGTGGCTGCTTTACTGACTCTGACAGTCGGCAGAATTAGCCGAGCCCTTTCCACATCTGCAGATTGCAGTTGTGAGCACGTTCTAATCGCTATTGACTTTCTGACTTTCCCCATCTCTTTCTTCCGGTTCGACTCCTTTTGTTTGAGCGGCACAAATGTAAGGTGCAGGTCTCCTAAAACGTGTCTGAAGAAGCTGTGGGGAAAGGTTAAGGCCCTCTTTTAAAGATGAGCCGGAAATGTCAAGTGTCTGCCCCTCAGGCTCCCGTTACCGTCTCCCTGTACCCAGACCGCCAGAGGGAACTTCACCACTCACACATGCGCACAAACACTCTGGTACAAAGGTTAGAAATCACTGTTAGAAATGTCTCCCAGGCTCTTTCGTGGGTTTTGGCTCTTGTAGCATCTTGGCTGGCTTCTCGTACAACTCGTTTGTTTCTTCTTGACGATTTTTTGCATTTTAGATTCTGTAAACAGTTAATTTGACGTGTCACTTCGTGATATGATTCTGCTAATCAGGGTTTGATCTCGGCGCTAATCTCGAGCTCATCCTCCCGCTCAATGATTAATGACTTTGATTAAACCGTCTTTTTCACCGGGATTCTTTTTGTTTTGTTTTCAAAAACATACAAGAGAAGGAAAGTCTCTTTTTCCTTCATGCAGCTCATTCAAACCTCCTTGAAGTTGTCATGTGTTCCTGAAGAGGATTAATCAGGCTCAAGTGTGCTGTAATTCTCTCACACATTTCAAATGACAAACGTGTCTTCAGTCTTACCTCCTCCATGACTTGTCTTTATTTTCTACTCGTGAAGTAGCAGAAAGCGGCCAACAGAGGGCGTTGGTTGGCCACCACAAGCCCTAGGCTGCGAGGGTGTCAGAGCTGTAGAGAGCAGCTCCAATGTGCTGCTTTTAAACTGGGTGAACTCGTCAGGCTGGTCAGTATCACGTCATCTATGCAACTGCTACGTTTTGATCCAAGTTAAGACTCAACAATCTCAGTCTGTAAACAGTCCCAGATTTTACAAGAAGGTGTAAGGTGAAAAAAAGAGGGGAGAGCGTAGATTATAAGTAATCAGAGGAATTTATCTTATTTGTCTAACGTAAAAGTCTTTGTCTTGCACACAAAAGTAATTTGCACTTGGATTTCCTACAAATTCCAGTCTTTTTGATCACTGGCCTCTAATGGTTTTAATCAAATCTCTATGACACTTTGTTCATTTTCTTTCAAAATGATCTGAGAGAATTAGCCCGTATCAGGCTCTCCATAACCAGATTAGTGAATATCCAGCTGAATAATCAGAATAGCATTGGTTCTGCTGGCTGTCAGAGGAAGACCAGTGTCTCCACACTACCAAAGATTTGTGGGATTTGCAGTCTGGGACGGCAAAGGCTTCTAATGGTGAGCGCTTTCAACCCAGATAAGACTTCAAAGGCGAAGCTAATTAATAAGATGTTTACATTATTCACGGTCATACGCTGCTTTCTGAATGACCCCTCATTATGATGTGTGTCTGCCTGCGTGCACGTTCATGCATGTGCAGGCGCTTTATATGCATGACATGCTAATTGGACGGGTGGTAGTTGCTATGTAAAACATTTTTTAATTGAGAATTAAATAATGGCGGCGGCTCCGGAGTGAAGAATGTGCGCGTTAATGTGGACTTTATTCACTAAAAGTTGTTCTAGCGCAATTTGTTTTTAATTCCTCCTCACTTATGTTGCTCTTTCTGCTCCTCTCCTCTGCCTACAGCCCAGTCCGGTCCCGAGTCCGGTTCTGGGAGGGAAGCCCAACGCCAGCCAGTCGCTGCTGGTGTGGTGCCGCGAGGTGACCAAGAACTACCGCGGGGTGAAGATCACCAACTTCACCACCTCCTGGAGGAACGGGTTGGCCTTCTGCGCCCTCCTGCACCATTTCAGACCTGACGCAATGTAAGGAAGGAGCACTCGTAGCGCTCATCGCGTCCAGCTTTGCCCCTGCGATTAGAAGTATTAAGCGAATGTGTGAGGTTCCTTAAATGTTTACTGTTAAATATGTGTGAAACAAGCAGCATACAGCCTCTTCAGAGCCGAGAGCAGAGGGAGATAATTTATTAAAACTCTGCTCTGTGTACATGTGTGTTTATTCTCATCTGCCTTCGCGCTCCAGTGTGTTATTTTTACATATTTTCCACTCTATTAGTTCTGTTGATTGCTCTGCTCTGAAATTGCATGTTACATTTCTAATGCCATTACATGTGACGCATATTTAAACGCACCTCTTTCTCCACTGTGTCTCTCCTTCTCTCCCCCTCCTCCGCCGCAAACCTCCCCACTGTTCTTTCAGAGACTACAAGTCGCTCAATCCTCAGGATATTAAAGAAAACAACAAAAAGGTAAGAAGCAGCCACCGCTGGGCCCTTCTCCCCACTTACCCCCCCCTCCCATCCACATCTCCATTTGGCCTTGTTTAGAGACCTGCTATTAATCCCAGGACACAGCCTGTGTGTGTGTGTTTGCACTGTTTGTGGAGGCAGGGTGGAAACACACAAAAAGCTCTGCAGCCTGGGTGTAAAAATGATGTTTACCCCGCTGCGACATGCGAGCATACAAAGCAGGGCCCTGTCACCTGGTACAGGTGAGAGGGTGTCGCAGCCCCATGGCCTGCTGAGAGCCGTGATGCGTGCTGGACTTTGCTTCTTCTTGCGGTGATCGCATAAACACCGCTCGTTTTTATGTGTTCTGTGTAAAGAGAACAGACGAAAGGTAACGGCATGCGTGTGCATTATGAACTTTGCTTCCGCACTGGATTAGTTGTTCTTCTCGTTAGAAAAAAAACCCGTTCTCAAAACCTCCCTCCAGTCATAAAGAGGGCATCAACTTTATCTGCACATTCACCGTTTTCTGTCAAACATCGGCCTGGCTCGCCATTTTCTCTCTCAGCACATTTTCGGTCTCTGTGCACAGTTGCAAAACGCACAAATGCAGACTGCATTTTTGTCCCTCACTACACACAGTCACACACCCACGTAGGCACGGTCCCCTCCTCGGCCCCGAGGGCTACACAGAACGATATGCGTCGGGTTCCTGCAGCTTGATTTCCTCTTCTCATACACTCTCTGGCTCAGCGATAACCTCTGGTGGCCCTGTTAGGCATGAATGCTGCCCTGTTGACAATAACCACAGTGGAGGGAAAAGCAGAGAACCAATCCCATATCTGCTAACCGCTCTCACCCCCCCTCCAGGTGCTCAAGTAGCCCTGAAGAAATTGGTAAGATATAAGTAATATGGGAATATGCCGTAGAGTGCGATAGCCGGTGAATAGCCGCAGCACTGGGCTGCGACCAGCCTCTGTGTGCAGATCTGCAGCTGGGGCCACAGCACCTGTGTCCAGAATGAGCATTTCTTTGCGGCTCGCTGTAAAGATGCAGCCGGACGAGTGTGCCGAGTATCCTGAATGTTCGCATGCATTCTTGGAAACGTGCCAAACAAGGTATTATCTTGTTAATCTACGTGTAGTCTGTGTTTAATCTGCACAAGAAAGACTGACCAGGCCCGGCTCGTTCCTGTTCAAAATGCAAACGCCTCCAAGGTCCTCAACTCCAGTGATTGGGTTCAGTTGTTTGGATGGCAAATTCTGTCTTTGCACATTCATACTCTGTTTCAGTCCAGTATCATGGAAGCAGAACGGGGCTCCGGCTGCTGTACATTTCTGTCTTTGATGCCCAACCCATGGATATTTATTTATTGCTTTTAAGGTTTTATGTGTATTCTGGAGAGAGGAGGAAGAAAAGCGTGGACAACATTTGTTTATCTTGCTTCCCTCTCCTGAATTATCCCTGGAAAACAAACAACGCTCTTTCCCAGGGTATTGATATTTCTGTGAATTCATAATTAGTCCTCATTCCACAGATCCACCTAATCAGCTTTAAACACTTCATTGAATTGGGTAATCTATTTCATCTTATGCTGAATTAGAGGAGAAGCAGATAATGATGTGTAGCCACTGTTAAACAAGTGTAAGCTAATAAGGATCCAGTTTGATATGGTTGTTTTGAATTCTAACTATTCAGAGCCTTAAGGGATGGCCATACCATAAGTTTGAGCGGTGTTGTTGGTCCTGTAGCTCTTTGTGAAACAAGTTACAGGTCAAAATGGAGATATAAAGACACTCCAGTCCAACTTCTTTTTTTTATTTGGTGATTTATTCTGTTTGATATGAAAGTTAGTAAGCAAGTTTGATAAATGCTATTTGTTCACAGGTTTTGGTGATTTAGACATAATCAGTTCCACTTTATTGGCGTCTATAAAAGTGTTGTGGGAAACATTAAAGCATAAACTGATTTTTGCAGATATTGGAAGTTTCTGTAAGCCTCAAGTGGTAGCAGGAATTCGGGGTTGTCCATAACAGAAGAGTTACACACTGTGTGGTGTTGTGTAGCTCCCTGAGGACAAAACCTGGGTGTCAATGATATTTCCTGCTGGAAAATGGCACACTCACAGCCACTGTTGATCCCAAAGAGCAGCAATGAATGAAGCAAATTAATAGTTTTAAAGAGGAAATCAAGAGGACAGATGGAGAAAACTGACACCACCATCACACACACACACACACACACACAAACGTTAGTGTAAGGAGTTGTTTGAATGTATAGAACATGCTGAACAGACAGCAGAAATGAAAATGTAGAAATGAAGACTATCTCTGCTTTTCATGGCTTGTTGATAGACATCCCCCCTCCTCCTCACACAGTCTATCAGTAAAGAATGATTGCAGCGAGCTCAGACTGTGCTGAATTATGACAGATAAGGGCAATCAATATTGGGGGGGGGTGTGTGTAAAAAAGACAGAGCTGAATATTTAGAACATTTGGAGCTTTTTAAATGACCCATCCTTAAGGACGATGTGTCCGTATACCTTTTCCAGAGGATTCCTATTAACTATTAACCTATTATCTCATGTCTGTTGTAGGATTTTGGAGCTCTTGGATGTTTTTTGGTCGCTTGCTTTTCTGTCTGTTTTTGTTGGTTTGCTGTTGTGTGTATGTGTGCGTGTGTGTGTGTGTGTGTAATGAGGCCAAGGAGAAGTAATTTGTCATGCCATCTGATAGTGTTGCACCAAGCACCGGCTGAATTGCCCCCAAGCACAACCGTGAGGGGTTGGGCTGAGGGGAGGGAGGTTCTGATGATTGACAACGATAGATAGCTGTCAGTCACTGAGAGGGAGTGAAGGGGGAGCAGGGAGCCGCGGCCCGGGGCACACAGCGGTGACATTTAGTCCAGACCCGGAGCTTGGCCAGGTAAATGGGAAGGGAGAGGAGCAAAGTCTTTCTTATTGGACAGAAATGTCACCAAATGTTTATCTTACACATATAAATCCACTCACACATATGTGTTTGCTTTTACCTCAAAATCCCACACAGAAATAAGAATTCATATAACCGTTGTCAACAAAACAATCTGACTCCGGGTACTTTGTTCTTATCAGAACCACTTTTTAAAATAAAGTATGAGGTGCACATCACAAAGCCACGCTGTGCACCAGATACCATTTCCCTTACATGAACTCCAAAGGAAACATTATGTTGTTTGCTTAAAAGTGCTGTGCACAATTCTATGATCAAATATGCCATCACAGCCCATAAACAGCTCGAGGGCAGATGAAAAACCGAGGTGTTTTGGGGATCAACCTTTAACTTTCTGCCTCAAAAACTTGGTCGGGTGACCATCCCGTGGTCTGGTCAGAGCTTGTGAGACTTTAAGAGCAGCATAAAGCATCATGCTGAGGTCAAAAAGACTGTAGCGCATGTCAAGGCTAACATCGACCCTGAAACAAAACCCAGCTCCCAAACCTCCCCGTCTCTCTCCTCGTACAGATCTCACTTTCTCCCACTCTCACTCCTCTTTCTCTCCCATTCTTTCATTTTGTCTCTATTGAGCAGGAAAGTTGTCGCTTTCTTTCACAACCTACCCCGGGCGAGAAGGGAACAAAGCAAGCACACTTTGCTGCCCTGAATGCGTGTTAGAAACCCAATCAGGCCCTCTTCCTCATATTCTTTTGCTTTTTCTTTCACACACTGTTTCTGACAGGGGAGGGAGAGGGGACTTTAAACAGGGAGGCTGTAAAGGAAAACTCCTCTCCTCTTCTTTCCCTTTCCTCCTGCTTTGTCCATGCAAGCCGAGGCGCACACATTCACAAACCGCTAATTTCCCTGTGCAAGTATAGTTGTTCCACCAATTGGTACCTTTTCCATCTATAAAAAGGAGCAAAATGGGTCAGAGAGGGAAAACAATGAAAAGTAAAAAAAAAACATAATTGATTGTAAAGTGAGAAACACCTCTCAGTTGAATAAACCACCCTCTTATTTTCCATTTTCCTCCTCAGCTCGTGCTTTCACTTCTCTGTTTGTTATAGAAACAAATGCAGTTGGAGAAATAAGATTATCCACGCTGAAAGGGATTAATTTTCTCATGCAGCATAGCCGAGCTGTAGGTGCTGCAGCTATGCTGCAAACCCTGCACATTTCTTGTAAGAGGAAGAACATTGTGGGATCTCCCTGCTGTCAACCATACTATAGTTGGGGATGTAAACATCTTTAGAGCTCTAAATAATGCTGAAAGTGGGCTAAAACTCGGCGAGCCTTTTGGAATTATCTGGATTTCTGCATCGGTCAGCCTGGCAATTAAGTGGCAAACTAAACTAATAAGACTGAGTATTTCTCATCTGTAAAGAGCACATAAAGCAGGCAGGAATAAATGAGAGAGCTCTGTGAATGAGCCACGTTAGCAGCAACATCCTGCAGCTTATGTAACCTTCACAGGAGGACCGTTTTTAGACATTTCTGAAAGTGCATTTTTATCTATTTCAAGCCTCTTGTCATTGATCTGTTTGTGTAACCAATCTCCTTTTTGGCTTTGCATCGTGAGGCAGCCGTCCATGCAGTTATATTTGGGGTTAGCGTCACATGGTGCAGTCACATTTTATCCGTTTGCGGACTGATGAACACCCAGAGTGACATTTTAGTGCAGCAGTAGAGAAGAACGTGAACAGTTATTCATGATAAACACAAACAATAAAGACGAATTCCCATTCAGTGACCTGTCCTCTGAAAGGTAGGGCCTCGTGTTTGGAGAGGGGAGAATGAGTCGTGCCAGGACAGAAAAAGGTCAACAAAAGCATTCCAGGGGTTAAAAAAAAAAAAAAAAAAAAAAAAAAAAAAAAAAAAAAAGAAAAGGAAAAAAAAAAAAAAAAAAAAGGCTTAAGAAACGAGGATGAGGTTCTGGTTTCCAGAGAAAGAAAGAAACTCTTAGATTGATGGAATTTGGAGACCTGCAGAGGCACTGAAACAAATAGGTGTTACAACAGGTTGGAATTAGATCAACACTATCAAGCAGACCAGATACAAGCTGTGATACCTGTGAGGTATGATGAGGCGGGTGTGTGGGCGCTGGGAATGGAGTCGGCGTGTGTGCACGCTGTTAATCTATTTATTTACCTGTCATTGGCAGCGATAATGGTTTTCAGCCCTTCTCTCTCTCTCTGTCTCAGTCTATCTTGTGATGGGGGATTGGTTTTCCGTGTGTCGCTTGATAATCACACCTGTATTTTCTCATCAGAGTCTAATCAGACCAATTACACGCGTGACGGAGAGCGTGGGCATGTTGATGTTTGGGAGCGATAAGGACACACACTCACACACACTTTGGGATTAGGCGCTCTTTCTTTGGATATCTGCGCCTCTTATCGGGGACAGCCATCCCTGACATGACCTGTCAGTGGCCATGCCAAAGGTGTCTCGTGCACAAACACACATGAACTCCGACGGTTTACTTGGATCATGCATGCAGCGCACCAAAACACAACTTCGGTCTGGAAAACTAACCTCGTTTCCGCCCTTCCATCCTTCTCGCGCCGGCTTTCGGAGCACAGGCCAGCAGAACATTTCTGGTGCATGAAAGTGTCTGTTTTTCTTTTTTTGTCTCTTTTTTTTTTTTTTCACTGGCCGAGGCAGATGGCCGCCCACCCTGAGCCATGGTTCTCCTCCAGTTTTCTGCCTGTTAAAAAGAAGTTTTTCCTTGCCTGTGTCGCCTGGTGCTTGCTCTTAGCGGGAATTGTTGGGCTTCTGTAATTAACTTCAGAGTCGGTCTGGCCTGCTCTGTTTGAGATAACTGTTGTTGTGATGTGGTGCTATATAAATTGAATTTAATTGAATTTTTTGTGCTCCCTTTTGCAGGCTTATGACGGCTTCGCCAGCCTGGGAATCTCTCGGCTCCTGGAGCCCTCCGACATGGTGCTGCTGGCCATTCCCGACAAGCTGACGGTGATGACCTACCTGTACCAGATCCGGGCCCACTTCTCCGGCGAGGAGCTCAACGTGGTGCAGATAGAGGCCAACAGCAGCCGCAGCACCTACAAGGTGGGGGACTTTGAGACCGACACCAACGCCTCCATCGGCCAGGACAAGTTCTACGCCGAGCTGAACGACGTGCAGCACCGCCAGCCCGACGCCCCGCCCGCCGGCGCCGAGTCCAACGGAGGGGAAGTTCCTGAGGGGAACGAGGTGGAGCCACAAGCTGGGGCGGATTCAGCTGCGGGCGGGGCTCTGCAGTCCTCACTTCCTGTCCCGTCGCCGCGCACGGCGCTAACAACCGCGGCCTCAAACTTGCCCCCGGCGGGCTCAGAGGACAGGGGGAGTCTCCCCACAGCCCACAGCGAGCTCACACACAGAGACGTGGAGAAGGAGAAGCAGCACGCCGAGGAGGCGGGCGAGGACGGCGGCGAGGGGAGAAACGAGCCGGCGTCCCCGACCAGGAGAGGAGCCCCCGCCGCCACCGCCTCCCACCAGAAACTGGGCTTTTCCTACAACAGGGACGCCGACCTCATGAAGAAAAAAAGGGCCAGCATGCGTCACTCGGAGTCAGAGCCCGCCTCAGACATCAGGACCTCTCCGGTCAACCACACCGATGTCCCCGCCGGTCAGGTAATTACACAAGATGCTCTTTAGTCTGGACGCACGTTCACTTTCTGTCCGTGTCCACGTAAAGCAGAGGTTTGGTGGTTGGTGGATTGTCCCCCAAAGCGATTCAGTACACATGAAAAAACTTCTGCTCCTTAACTCATTGACTGCCAGCCATTTTCAGAACAGAGAGTCCCATACTGCCAGAGTTTTTTGAGCATTTTGACTGATTTTTCAAGAGCCACAGAATAGTTTGTGCTATGACTATGTAAACACCAAACACACCAAGAGAAAGAGTAGACTCTTTTCTCTTATAAGGAAAAAAAATTTGTTTCTACCTTATTCCGTTCTTCCTCGACTTGCGTCTCACCGGCGACATGTTCTCTCATAGCGAACCATTGCGTTTTTCTTATTTGCCTACAGTCTATGCTCATCTCCCATCAAAAGTGGCACTGCCACCTAGAGGGTCAATTTGTTACTACATACTCTGTCTAGAAGCCGATATTTACGGACAATCTTCAGCGGATCGTCCCCAAAGCCACTTGCGTTGAAAAACATAAAAGACGTCTATAGACGTCTTTGGCAGCCAATGAGTTAAGCAACCTCTGGACCCGCCTGTGCTCTTTAAGTCAGGTATTAGGATTCTGACGGCGTTCACCTGCAGGTGCCGGCCCGGCCCCTAAATGGATTGTTCATGTTGTTATCCGCGCACCCCGGCTTTGATTGAAACTTCCCCAACGATGTCAGTCATAAGACAGAGGACGCCGTGAACATTCATTCCCTCTTCGCGCTCGCTAAGCTTCAAATCCCGGCTTGGGTTTGATGCCGTTGCCAAGATGACCGTCCCGAAAATTCTCCCATTCTGCGTTAGATGTTGTCGTAACCTGTCTCTGCGCCAGACGCAGCCGGGCCCCAACATGTGGCGACTCCAGAAGGCACCCGGGAGAACCCCCTGCTTTGACATTTCATTATATTTTTCATTATATTTCTCATCCCTGCAGTTGATGACAGTTGGCGCCGTGGCTGCTCAGGCGTGGCGATGCTTCGCACAGAGCAGACATCATCTCGTCGCACACTCTGACACACACCTGTACGAATGTGTGCGCACACACAGACGCGGCGAATGCAGGGGCGCCTGCGTTTGTTAACCCCAGATTACCGCTCCTTGTTTACACGACTAAAGGTCACGGGGCAGCGGGGGGGGGTATGGCTGTCATGACACCCCGTTTTTGATCTGCTGTTATCTAGTTAGTGTCAAGCATCCTTTCCTGCATCCAGGCCGGAAGATAAACACACGTCAGTGTAATAAAGGAAATTCTCCTAAAGCCAGATGCTAAAGCACTGATCTCCATTTTGCTTTTGTCTTTTTGATAGAAGGAAAATCTAAATAGGGTTTAATTTCCTTTCTTCTGAAAGCTCCAAACACCACCGGACCCTCCCAGACATCCCTCTGAAAAATTGAAATAATTAACCTTCAAAATACACTTTTCTGTCCTGCTGCTCAGCGTAAAGGCAGAAATGTGAATGGTTTTCTTTTTCGGGTATTTAATGTTTTACTTCTGTGTTTTCTCTCTTAAAGGACCCTTCGCCTGTCCCAGTGAGTCCTCCAGCTGAGAAGGTCAGTACGGTTTGGAGGAGCTCGGTCCTGAAAACGTTCTGAAGTCTTATTAACGTCTCAACGTTCAGCTGAAACTCTCCTCGTTCGGCTCGGTGTCTGATCGGCCTTTGTTTTGGCAGAGGGTGCTCTCCCGTCAGGAGGAGCTGAAGGAGAGGGCCCGGCTGCTGCTGGAGCAGGCCCGCCGAGACGCCGCCATGAAAGCCGGCAGCAAGAACGTCCCCAACTCAGCCACGACTCCACCCAACAGGGCGGGCGGCGTCTGTGACGTAAGTCAAAGGGCTCCGAAAGGCCTGAAGCTGCAGAGGGTCACCCCCCCAAGGAGGGAGACATAATTCACTGTCTTAAATGTGCAGCTTCAGTAATGATCGATACGCTTAGGAAATGACTGAGAAATATTTAGATTTACAAACATTTATAAACATTAATCAGAATATTATTCTGATAGATAGATAGATAGATAGATAGATAGATAGATAGATAGATAGAT
>JABUIW010000010.1:15785679-15822202 GCA_013363375.1 Menidia beryllina | reverse complement strand
AGATAGATAGATAGATAGATAGATAGATAGATAGATAGATAGATAGACAGATGGATAGATATTTTTGGTAGACTGGCTCATACAGTTCAAATTTAAAACATTTTTTGAGGGAAACAGTAAAAAACTGATGTTAATTAGCAAGGGAGTGAATTTTTTTATATGCTCTGCCTTTGGGGGATAATGACAGTGGTGTAAACAGTGCAGTTGCCCACAGGTGTGTAACCAGGGTGAGAGGCACTAAGCAGATTGTTATCGCTAACATGTTACATAGATGGTTCAATGTAAACGTGCCCAGTGAAATCTTTAAATTATGCGTTGGGTGATCTTATCATACATGTGCAGTAGGTAAAATCCTGGAGGTAAACACCCCCCCTCCCCACCCCACCCACACTGCTCTGTTTGCTGCCACCTAACCTGCTTACACTCTGGAAAAGCTTCCCTAAACTGACTTATACGTTGGTAGACCACTTTGATGAGCACTTTATGAACAAGCTTTGGGAAGGAGAGAAGACTTTTCCTTATTGGCTCTCATGGGCTGCTGAACAGCAAACATCCACTTGTCAGGAAAAAACTCAAATGTGGATGGACTCCCCATAAACACAACTCTGTTCAGGTTCTCCCAGTGGTCTGGGCAATTTTTGTGACATCCTTGACTAAATTTTCTGCCCCCGCGCTTATTCCTGCTCACTGAGTAAATGTCGTACACAAACACCTGTCAGCAAAAGCGCTTTCCCTGTAAATGGGAGTTAAGAATCGCTGTACTGAGGCTAACTAGGCTCAAAAAGACGCGCGCAAAATTGCTCTGAACTGAGCACGCTCCAGTGAACATAATATACAGGGAGAAGGGGCCACGCTGATGAACCACCAGTCACATAGGGGAAAGCACTGTGGTCAAATCTTAAGTCGATTTTCCAAATATTTCAGAGGAAGTAAAGGCGTGTAAGGGGGAAAAAAGGTCCTTTTGGAATTGTGACGACAAGGGATTTGAGGGTAAAATGAAATAAATACCTTTTGGTAATGAAATATCTAAAAGGCAGCAGCCGCATGGCTGCCTGAATCCTAAAAGAGAAATTTGCCCTTGAATTAGATGGCTCTTTTTTAGAAAGTGTGTGTTGTTTGTGCACCAGCCACAGGAATAACCGTTTCTGGATTTCTGAAATAATCTGAGGAAATAAACTAGGACCTTCCAAGGACTGCTGCCGTTAAGTCTTCAGAGAAGAGAGCAAATTAAAAGAGGTTTTTAAAGCTGTTGCAATGCCGATATATTTCCTCAGCGACAAAAAAAAAAAGGTCCTCCTCTGTCCCTTGTTGTGCGGTAAGATGGCTGACTTCACTCAGATTAGCTCCTTAAAGTAGCAACCCACCCTTCAGTCTCCCCCTCTCCTCTTGATTTTCTCATTCATTTCCAAGGACAATTGGTTAATATCCTCCTCACACACACAGACACACTCACACACTTACTATGCATAAGGAAAGGAATCAAAACAGGGGGGGTGAGAGGGAGATATTGAATTGTTTACACTTTTTTTAATAGAAAACATTGATCAAAGGAATACGACTGGCCTCGAGGCCAATGTGCTGATAATTGTTAGTGATTCAGATTAGATTACTTGATGTCTTGTTTTGATTAGCATGAGCGTGTGTGTGTGTGTGTGTGTGTGTGTGTGTGTATGTGTATGTCGCTGTTATCAGTTTGAGAGGCACAAGCCTTTCCCATTTAACTCTCCATCTGTCTAAGTAGGTGCTTTGCAGTTTAGCATTCATAAGGTATAATTTAATTCAATTAAAGCCGGCTTCTCTGTGCTAGAGAAGTGGCTAATGTAGAGGAGAGGGGAGCACGTTAGCTGTTTTAGGGGTGCCGGTTTCGAAGCAAAAATCATGAATTGATCCTCAGTACCCACAGAGCGTGCTAATATTTGCTTTGCTACTCCATTATTATGGTTTTATGACAAAAGAATTGGGCCTTTTGTTTGTTCACAGTCGTATAATAAACCTCAAATCTCCTTATATGAAGTGTGTGACGACCCTGAGAGCAGTTTTAATCTAAGCCGTGGCATAAAACGGGATATTTGCACATTTGTTTAACGCGTACACCCACACACCTCCAGCTACAGTTGTTAGATGTGTGTGCAGCCCTGTTCTCCTGACCTATGCTCTCCCTCCTGCCACTCCTAATTGTAGCCCACAGTGACTGCTTCTTTCATCTAAGGTCACAGGTTCACTTTTCTCTCCTCCTCTTTCTCCCGGTCTGTCTTCTCTGTCGTTTTCTTTCACTCTCTTCCCCTTTCATGTCAGTTTTTGATTTCTTTTCACCTAGTTTCTTTCTTTTCCCATCGCTTCTCTGTGCTTTTTTTTTCTCAGCTGGATCTTCTCTGCCACATCTCATTTTCCCGGTTTCTGCTCCCTTCACGTTTCGCTGCTACCTGACCCGCTCTCTCTGTGGTCTCTAACGAACAATCAGCCCCACTAATTGTTTTGTGCCCATCACCGCCCTCGCCTCCACCTCCTCCTCATAGGTGGCCTTCACAACACATCAGCAGTCAGAAGTGCAGATGTTTATAAAGCTGTGGTGTCACCACCCTTTGCCCACATAGCTCGCAACATTTAGGGCAAACACTCTGTTTCGTCCCACTTTTCTAGACTTTCATTTGACTGCGGCCTTTCCCACAGTTCTTATTTTATAGAGACGAGAGTGTGTGTTTGTGTGAGTCTGTGTCTACTCGCTTCAGGTCTTCTCATCCATTAGCAGATGAGAACAGTAATTTCACAGCGGCCTGGCCAGACTAATTATCAGGATCCGCACTCGGTTTGAAATGAGTGTGTGCACGTGGACACACAAGCTTTTGCGGCTGCCTGTGTTTTTCTGCAGATTGTGAAGCAAAAAAGGGGCATGTGTGTTTTATGAGCAGCTATGTGGCATCGTGCAATTTTTATTTAGACTTTTTCAGACGTGCGTGTCCGTGTGTGTGTGTGTTTGTGTGTGTGTGTGTTGGTGATGGAGGTGTGCGTTTGAGAGCGCACGCAAATACCTTGGTGTTTTCCAGGTAAGAGAGTTCCCCTGCTCACTGACTCGTTGTGATTCCTATAATTGGGTCCCGTTTGATTTTTGCCGACCACCATCCCACCCCCCCCCCCCCCCCCCCTCCTCCTCCTCCTCTGTGGCTCCCGCTCCTCCGCCTCTTCCCCAGCAGAGGAGAAGGCTTCTGGGTCTCTGCTGTTGTGACCTGTAGGTGTTGTCATCCTCCCTCATTTGCTCTCTGTCCTCTGATCTTGACTGTTCGCTTTCTTTCTTTCTTCCTTCCTTTCTTTCTTTCTTTCTTTTCTGCCACTATTGACGACAACAAAGCCCCCGGGCTTGACATTCCGAAAAGTTTAAAAAAAAGAGGAAGACATTGCCTGTGACTTATTCCTCGTTGGCTCGAGCCAAGCGCCTCTAAACCAGAAATGCTTTAGCTTGTCAGAGGCGAATTCAAACAGGTCGTGATTACCTGGCTGATTGCCCTTATTTCTCACAACCGAACAACGGGAAAGGTGAACTTTTGAAAGGCGCTGCTCCCTACACGTTAGCTGTAAGATAATCATATCTAATCAGGGAATGAAAAGGCAGATTAGGGTGAGGCGTGTTTTTAGGGATGTTTCACACATGCCTGAAGTCCTGAAATGTTCTTGAGAGGTGGCATGTGAGGACTGAAATGTCCACGGCCTTCTCTCTGGACTTCTGGTGGAGATTTTCCCACCAGCTCTCTTGTAAGACATCTGGAAGATCATTGGATGAGACGGTGTGCAAACATTGCTGCTAAGCTTCTTCAGCATTTGTTTCAAGTGAGTTTCAACAAAGCTGCTTTGTCATTTTCCTACCTGTTGGCTTGAAAAGTGTCAAATCACACTAAGCGTGATGTAAATATTGTGCAGATGTTCCCCTTTTATTCACAATTCAGGCTGAAAGAACACTCTCAGGCAGACGATCAGAGAATATGTGGGAACAATAGCTATGGAAAAAGTCCAGACTTCACATGTAAAAACTTATTCTTTTAGTCAGAAATTCTCCCCTTTTACACACCCTTAACCTTCCCTCTCCCCCTGTACTCTGTCCATCTGTCTTATCAAACACAAATCCTACAAACCCGGAATAAAAATGTCGTGGTTGCAGTTTTCTGCTGGAGGTTCAACCATTCCCTCCTCCTTTCTCCCGCTCTCCCTCTTTCTTTTGAAGAATTTGCTCCTAATGAAACTAAATAGTTTGGGGAGTTTCTCCGGGCTGTGTGTGTGCGGGTATGTGTCGTGGCTGAAATGGCTGAAGTGGAGATCAAAGGCAGCCTCTAAATTGAGTGTGTGTGTGTGTGTGTTTTAACGAGCAGGAGTAAGACAGCTCTCCGAATTACATCACAAGCCATCAGAGAAGAAAGCCGTGGCTCACCTACACTCGCATACCTCCTCTGAGCTCACGGAGCTCTCCTTCTGTCGGCCCCTGTTATTTTCTTCTCGTTTGACCAAGTGAAAGTGTCCAGAGCTATCTCACAATCTTCTTTTTTGCCACTTTGCTGTCAAAAGGTTCCTACATTTCTAGAATATTTAACTAAAAATTGCAGCTCCCAAACCTCCACACCGAGACTTCTGAGGTGACTTCACATGGTTTGGGCTTTTTTAAGCGGTTTTTGTTTATCTCCTGACATGAAAAACTTCACTCTGAAGTCAGGATAAACATGCAGTTGATTGTTTCTCAAGCAGGAAAGGGGGGCAGAAAGTATTATCGTGCTCTTTGTAAAGTTGCATGATTCTTTTATGTTTTAATTGATGTTCAAAGGAGACATTTATTCATAACTGCTGAGGCAAAAGATAGCTGTCTGTAAATGATTTCCTACTTATTGTGTATTTTAGAGCAAAACTAAAGAAAAAAGAATCATTCTTTTGCAGAGATGAAACTTTAGAAATGTAATTTAAGCCCAAGTAGCTTTAGAATAAAGTGCTGTCTCAGGTTTCATCCCAGGCTGTGACTATTCTACAGAGTTCACCCCAAGGTCAGACCAAGCTCAGAAAAAGCCATGAGCCACATCTCAGACTCCACAGGCCTCAGTTCGTTAAAAGCTAAAGTTCATGACGTTATGACAGGTATGGCTTGTTTGTTTGGGCTTCAGGAGAAAGTCTCTTCCCTGCAAAAACAACATAGCAGCAGGTTTTCAGAGCAGAGTAAAGTGGAGCCATTCGGTCAGAATGCACAGGAACCAAACACAAACGGCTCAGAGCAGCTGTCCGTACGGTGGAGGGAGGATGATGGTCTGGGCTGATTCCACAGCTAAAGCTGGAACTGGTTCACCAACAGGACGAATGTCCAAACACAGCAGAAGATCTACAGCAGAAAGTCTGAACAAGAAAAACCATGGAAAGATGAGAGGGACAAAGTTCCTCCTCAACCGGGAGAGAGACCATCAGAAATCATTAGTTTTCCACAAACTGCTTCTGCTTTTCATTTCAGTTTTTTACAAGAACACACAGTCTGAAATATCATGTGTTGCTGTTCATCTGAGGTTTAATCAACCTGACTTTCAAACCTGTTAAGGGCCGAATAACTTTTCATAATTATTTCTAAATATGTTAAACCTTCAAATTCTAATAATAAAAAAATACAACTGTAGTTTTTCCTTGTAAATATTGATATTAAATAACTGAATCTATAATATTCTTTAATTGCTCCTACAACATCCTGAGTGAGCACTGGCCAGCATCCTCCTGAGTGAGGCATGAATGGTGCCAGTAAAGTGAGTTTTATATGTCATGAAAAGGGGCGGAGCCTGAGGCCAGCTCATGTTCTCCATCCCTTTCTTTCTCTGTCCTCCTCTTCCTCCCGTCAGCTCTTTCTGTCCCCGTCCCCGGTAATTATCCCGTCCATTTAAAGGGCAGAACCTTCCCATCTTACTCATCTGTCAGAGTGACGAGCTCCTATGACTTTTGCGTGCTCGTGTGTGTGCGTTCCACTCTACCTGTTCTACCTGTCCTGCCTTACAGGTGTCCTTTGTGAACTACACCAGCACTCATCCACTCATCCGCCGGGAGCTTTGCAGTAAAACGCAGAAACCAGTTCAACAGTTAGCAGACACAAATTTGTGCGCACTCTTGTTCTTTTTTTTATGGGGCTTTTGCCCTGTTTAGTCTTTGTACTGTGCTACTGGAGCTCAGGCAGTTTGAAAACGTATTTTTTGTGCGTGTTTGGACTTGTACTCCGGAAGAAAGCCAATAGGTGCAAACGAATATCAAATTTACAGCCTTGGCTACTTTCCAGGGCGCATTCAAAGGTGGAAACCGCACCTTTAAGAAATAACAAACAGCTGTAAAACACAAAAGTGGAAGAGAAGGTGGTAAAAGCATTGGTTAACAGATTACTGTAACAGCCCGTTAACCGTTTAAAGATGTCCCTCACAGGTAGGCCTGTGGGCTGCACCCCGACGTCACACACTTTCATATTTCTTTGGCACACGCACACACACATGGACCCCTATCATGAGCACGCACCCGTCGAATCATAATTAGGCCGTGTCCCCGTTCTTTGATAGCCATGTACAGTGGCTCTTCTTTAATTCTTTATCAAATGCATTGATCGCTGTGGGCCTCGCATGCCCATTGATCCGCGCACTCCGTCTGGAGGCAGCCGATAAGCTCCCCTCTCCGTCTCCCTCTCCCCCCCGCTCCCTCCCCCCACCAGCACTCCCCTTTTCCACCGTCTCGCCATCTTCGCCAAATTTTGAGAGAGAATAAATAGATTTCTTTATTTTGCTTGGTGGACTCGGACATGCCCATCGTTGTGACAGTTCACAGCCTCGTTGTTTTTATGGGGTAGAAGTAGTTGGGTCCAATTTGAGGACCCTGTTGTGTGTTTCTAAAGCTGAAGATCATATTTCCCGGAAATCCAACAGAATGCTGCTTTGTCTCAGAACAACAAATTACAGTCAAAGTTTAGCGGAAGCCAGCAGTGTTTATTTCAAATTAAGAAGACACTGATTTGTCCCTCCAAGACTTATGCACTTATTCACTTCCTTTTTGGGGATTTAAAATGGATCCTTTGTGTGTATGTTGTATTATAGTGTCAAGGTTTTGTCCTTTTTTTGTCTTTGGATCTCGCAGCAACAGTTTAATCAGACTGAATTCTGGCTGCGTCAGGCCTGGACCCTCGCTCCAAACAATGTGGGCCGGTGTGTAATTACACAGCAGTGTGACGGGTTTGGAGTGTGTGTGTTTTGTAGCTCTTTTGCGTGTGTGTGTGTGCCTGGACAAGATAGAGACCTAAAGCACCTCTTGACTGAATTAGCCTGTCATGACAAATGTCTGGAGCTGCATGACTGGCTGCCAGACTGGCTGGCTATCTGGGAGGTTGGCAAACCCTTTTAGATAGTGATTGTATGTGCACCCCTGTGTGTGTGTTTGTGTGTGTGTGTGTGTAGCATCACTCTGTGCCCACGCCAGGTCTCTGTACATGGCCAGTGGTGCGTGCCCTCCCACCCTCTTTCTACTCGCCCCGAAAAGAGCAGCCAAGGCGACGACTCGCTCCCCCTGCTCTAAAGGAGCCTCCAGACCGAGGATGGGTCCTCACCCAACGCCAAGTCCACAGAAGAAGCCTCTGTCTCAGCCTCGCACTCAACCGTTCAGCCCCAGTTTCCCTGGAGGTTCCCAGCAGTCCGTGGAAGACACAGTCCGCGATTGTTCGTGTTGTCGCCATTTGAAAATGAAAAGTCTCTGCTCCTTCCAAGCCTCCATTCTTGAGGCTGCTGACCGCCAGCTGACACGCTTTCACTCCCGCTTTTTTCCTGCTCGTTGTTTTCAGCCTGGCTTTGATCGTGTAATGACGTGGCTGGTTGGGTTTGTGCTGTCTGTTTTTGGAGGTTGCCCCCGCCCCCCCCCCCCTCCTGTGGCTTTTGGATCTGCTGCTGTTGTTCTGCCAAATTAAAACACCGTATGCGTTTGTGTTTTATAACACGTTCCAAGTTGGACATGGCAAGCGTAACCACCCCCGTCCTAACACTGTCCACTAGATGGCATTTAATCTCCACCTGGTCAACCAGTTTCCCCTCTAAAAGAACTTCTGGCTTGTTATGTTGCTGCTAGTAAAAACTAAAAAAAAGTTTGACTTTACCCAAATAATTACAAATGGAAGCAAAGTCCTCCCATCCACACCTACTGGACCTGGAGCTTTTCCAGCCAATAAGTCGCATCTTCAGTGACTCAGCATCGGAACCATCATCTTTTTTTAAATTTTAAGTTCATGTGCAGAAAGCTTTTTACCAGCTACATTGAAGCTTTCTTTGCAGTTTGAGAAAACTTAAGTTATCTGAGCGCTTTGTGCAGTTGCTCCAGTTATTAAAAGACCTGGTTGAAACTTTAAACAATCAAAACTGAAACCTTCGTCAACCCTCAGGTTTTCCCTTTAGCCACCATAGTTTATTATAATTACATTTAAACCCCAATACCGACACACGTAACATTAAGCACAAAAACACTATTTCATGACTGGCATTGTCCTTAACTTAATGAAAAGCCTCTCAGGCCCTCCCTCCAAACACATTCTCCTATTTTCTAATGGTTGCTCTGTGGCTGCCGGAGCAAGGCGCGAGTCAGATGCCTTTTTTCTATACTGTTAATCCTAGCCTCTGGATAGACAAACTCAATCTCCCATTTCCACCCCAAAATGACAAAGAAGAATAATGCAGTGGGATGTTTTGGGCTGCGTTGGCTGGGCTTCATGTATATATATATGTATGTATAAAGATACATTTTGAACCAAACTGGTAACTGCATCCATATCTGTAATGGCAGATTAGGTATCAAAATATAGCCAAAAGGCCACCAGCATGGTTTATTATCATATTACTTTATAAAAAGCAGATAGAAGCCTGCTTACAAAGCATTTGATTTATAAAAATGCATTAGGTTGGAAGCATGTTTTAAAAAAGAGAGATGTTTCATAAAAAGAGAAAAGGTGTTCTGTTTATACTTTCATATGTTTGATATATTTTTATAGATGGCAGCAGATCCACACCCTGTTCATCCCCTTCCACATAAAAGGAGCCACACCCTGGGCACTAGCTTTGGATGCTTGTGATCATAATCTGGAGGCTCCTTTTCGTCTTTTGCACCATTCCCATAATTTCCAAACAGACACTTTTTTGGGGGGGGTCAGTCCATCTCCATTAAGACCCGTTGGGTCTAGAACGGGGCTCGGCCACCCGTGACTGTAGAGCTGCGTGTGGCTCTTTAGCGCCGCCCTAGTGGCTCCCTGGAGCTTTTTCAAAAATGTTTGGAAATGGAAAAAGATAGGGGAGGGAAACATATGTTTTGTTTTAATATAGTTTCTGTAGGAGGAACAAACATGACACAAACATTCGTAACGTTCTCCAATGCTTTAAAAATATGTAGAATAAACATTAGATTTAAACATTTCTGTCAACAAAGACTTGCGTCATAGCCTGCGACACACGATTGAGGCGGTGTCGTACAACAGAATAGTCACGTGGTGCGTCACTCTCCACAGGATGCAGGGAAAATAAACATTTAATCATGAATGGCTCATTCTGTATTTGTAGCCAACTTATATAATATAGCTAATATAGATACATACAGCATGCGTTTCCTTCATTATAAGGCTTTTAAGTTTTTGCGGCTCCAGACATATTTGTTTTTTGTTTTTTTGGTCCAATACGTCTCTTCCAACGTTTTGGGTTGCCGACCCCTGGTCTAGAACAACCGGCACTCTTTTGTCATGGAGGACTTTCGGCCGGTCGATGTAGAGACAAACAGTTTTCTGAGCCCATGTGGTGACACCCTTTACAGGACGATGTCGGCCAGGGCTGCTTTTCAGCCTGGATGCTTACAGTCAGTTAACTTGTTGACCTGTGAAATGCTCCAACCAGCAGCGGGGGGGTCACTGGTGGGCATTCGGGTTCTTACCCAACCACATTTTGACGAGTGGAACCACCAAACCTAATAAAATCAGGCCATGGAGGTCAAATATGTGCTTTAGGCTCAAATAAAACACGGTGATGAAATAATGAAGTTCTGTCTGTGTTTGGCGCTTCTTCGTCTTTATGGTGAACTTAGCTGCTGTCAGCCCCCCCCCCACCTGTCACCCACACAGTGTCATCTCATTAAGGACCCAAAAATCCTTTACTGTGCCTGAGGTGAGATCGACCCAAACTGATAGCAGTGCTCTGCCACAAATGAGAGCTTTTGTCTGACAGCCTTATTAGCTTCTCCCTCTAGACACAAATGTAAAACTAAAAGTTTTTGTGAGTTAGTTTTATCTGTTGAAAACACATGTTTTCATTATTAGAGGCAGATCTATTTTAACCTCCATGTTTGTAATGTTTTCAAATCCACATTTATAACTATAAATGGTTTCCTTTAAATGAATGCTTTGTAAACTTTTAATTTGGTGAAACTTCAACCAGACACAAACAACTGTCAAACATCACCAAGATGCTTTTTATGGTATTTTAGATCTTTTTAAACCTCCGATCTTTAAAATACTCAGCAAATACTGTACATTTAACTTTTTCTTTTTATTCATTAGCTGACTTTCGCTTTGTTCGGTAGAGCTTTACTAAGTGTTTTCTGGGCTTGGAACTTCCCTACAGACAGTCATCTCTCCTCTCTCCCCTGTTCTTCCTCTTTATCTCTCTTTCTGTCTCATTATTTCGCTCTGACTGTCTTTTTATCATCGCTACTCTCTAAGGTGTGTTCCCCTTTTCTCCCTGTGGGCATCCCCCTGGGCTCTCTCTCACACACACGCTCAGAGTGCATTAGGGTTGCTGTCATTTACAATACAGCCCCATTGTCCCAGCCAAACAATGGCTGCAAACAAACAATTGACATGGAAATGGAGAGATGTAGCTCATTAGCGGGCGCTGCTTGTTTTGTTAATGGATAAATGGGTGGCTTCAATAGGCCAGGTCTAAAACCCCTGCCTCAATATGGAGAAGCCTGATTAACAGGAAACCACAGGGAGGTAAACGGTGATGGAGAAATGCGGCTCGGCTCTCCCCTGGGCCGAATGCGGCTGTGTACGTTTGGGTGAAGTTCACCACAGGCCCATTTTGAATACTCTCTCTCTCTCTTGACTCCAGCTCATCTTTTTTTTATGGAGAAACTGAGTTATTTGTGTTCCTTTCCTCCTTTTATCTTGTATTCGCCTCGTCAAAACTTAATTTAAACAGCCTGACGTGGATATTTGTTTGTCTGCCTGCTACTGTAACGCAGCCATCGGCCTGCCGTGTAGTGTGTGCTTGTGTGTGTTTGGCGGGGTCATCATCAGTTAAGTGCCTGTCAATTGACATCATCAAGGTTTTCCCACTCGCCGCGTGAAGGTGTGTGTGAGTGTGTGTGTGTGTGTGTGAGTGTGTGTGTTGGGACGCGCAGTGGCCTATGCTATCGGGAGGATCAGATTGGATCGACCTGAAAATGGCATTTCTGCCATTGCTCTGATGGTGACAGCTCAATACTGTATCTGTCTAGTGCCAAGATGAGGTGTGTGTGTGTGTGTGTCTGTCTGCACACTCCTCATTCTGTAATGCAGTGATCCGCGCACATGCATTTTGATAGCAAAACTTTTTACTGTGTAATTTGTTGGAGGGGTTGCAACCTCAGAAGATGCCAGCAGTTTGCATTCTCATAATGACCATGATGGTATGGATAGGGACCCGAAAAGCAGGTAAACGCTCAGACATAGTTATGTAGCACTTTATTTAGGCTCTGCTTGATAAGGATGATACAAATGCTTGGTTAGAATAAGATTTTAGATTAAAAAGAAGTACTGTTATCCCAGTTTAAACAGATAATTGTTAATATGATGTAAATAACAGCTTTGAGTATACTATGCTGCTATAAACCAATGAAAGCTGTCCTTTTATCTATTCACACCATAATTTTCTTAGAGTTTTTCTGGAATATTTGGCTTCTCTTGCGTTTTTCTCTTCCGAACCCAGTTGCCACATTAAAATCAGCCCTGTCAAACAGTGGGGAAAGTCCTGTTGTTTTTTCACAGCCGTTTTAAAGCAGACGTGGTTCCGATTGTCAATAAAACGTAGTCACCGTCCCCAAAATATCTTGTTTTTGTGTGCAGGAGCGAGACGCGGAGCGGCGGAGACAACTGAGGGAGCGCGCCCGGCAGCTGATAGCCGAGGCTCGGTCCGGAGTCAAGATGTCCGACATGAGCCTGCTGGATGCAGCCGGCCCCGACAGGAGCAAAGGCAGCAGAGCCGGACCGGCCGGAGGTCAGACACAGCCCACCACCGACGCACAACCTTTGCCAAAATATACTTTCATTTTGCACTTTTTCATCTGCATTAACATAACTTTAATTATTTATCTGTTTTAAAAAGCCTTCCTCGTAGTAAACAACAACACTAATGCTTATTAACTACAACACAAAAGAAAAGTCACAGCAGCGTGATTTTGACATCCACTTTTTTTCATCCACACACAGAAACGCACACATTTCCATTATACTCTCTAAAGGGGTTCTGCCTAATCCTCAGAGAAAAACAAAATGTCATTTGACAACAGCCGTGGGTCTAAAAAGCTCCAACCTTATTTTCAGAGTAGCAGTTTCCCCTGCGACTCTTCCCCTGTCTCACTCACCCGGTAATTGTTAATCAACGCGACACATTGTGCGGCCAAATTTTGCTCAAAACACCAAACCCTTCTAATAGCATCTTGCAGCGGTAAAGAAAACTAGCCGCCCCTGTGCCTTTCCCACTGCTTTCCATTTCCTTGAAATTGGGGTATTATCATAATGACCATTATTAGAAGGCGGCGCCATTTGTTTCGGACTCCTCTGCATCTGAGAGCCGAACGGCTCAGGAGGTTCGGCTGCAGATGAAAAGCCAAAGCATAGCCGGGTGGAGAAGGATTGACTGAGGCTGCAAAGCAATCAGATTAATTGTGTAAAGGAGGACTGACGAAGCCTTTAGATATACAGTAGGGCTAAATAAAGAATGATGAAACGATTATCCACAAAAGAAAAATCAGAGGAAACCTGACAATGACGTCGTGTTCCCTTTTAAGCGGAGAACAAACAGACAATCAAATAAATGGGAAACTAATAAACTCTAAAAATGAAGGAAGCCCGGCAGCACGGCGGGTAAAACAGGACGAGGGCTGTGCGGGAGGATGGCACTTGATTTATTTGCTCTTTCAGCTTCTCTGAATTGGGCTAATTGTTGATCTCATTAAAAATGGAGTCGAAGGAAAGAACAGAAAAAGGGAGGAGAGGAGAAACGCTGTGGGCTGTGATACACAAGGCCTGCCGAGCAGAACGGCTAATCCTAGCCCCCACTCTCCCCATCTTTCTCCCGCTCTCCCCTCAGCACTATTCACAGCCCTTTAAATGCAGCTCCGGCTGCCCCCTCCGAGTGTCTTCCCGCAAAGAAACTTTCCAAACTCCATCACCATTAATTAGGCCTCGGTCAGCCACGCAGGAATGGCGCCTGCTAGCACGCTCCGCACTTCAGCTAGCAAATTAGAAAAGAAAAATCGGAAAACGCTGTTATTTTTGCTCCCTCTCCTTCCCTCTTTGTTCTAAGTCCTTCTCCCCACCAAGTAATAAATAACAGAAGAGGGAGCTCGCAATGTCTGTTTACTGATTGTTGTGTTTTAATCCATGGTGAGTTATCCATGCAGCTAGAGCCGCCCAGGTCTCCATTTGAGTTTCTTCTAACATGCTTTTTGTTTTGTTCCTAATGTGGAGACACTATTGTTTCTGCCGAACCCCTCAGGAGACTTAATGGAGTATGTGCTTTCATGTTTTTGAGGGTTTTGTTTGCCTCACCTCTTTTATCTGGAACAAGAAAGGCAGGCAACAGATCTTTGAAAGAGGGAAAATTAAACAGAGGTCTCATTTTCACTTTGTGTGCCAGACATTTTTGTGCCCCAACACGCAAACCCACACGGACACTAAAGTCCTGCCTTGTTACCCCGCTGGATTTTGCTGTCCTTTCTTCTTCGTTTTCCTGAAGAAGAGACAGAGTTTTGCTAAGTTTAAGGAACCATGTAGCACTCACAGGCTGCTGTTAATACAAACTAACCAAACTCTGGCAGTCCCTGCTATCTTTCCTGTTCTTTAAACTGCTTTTCCCCCCTCTTTTCCTCACTTTCATTCATTTCCCGTATTCTTCTATTCTTTTCTCTCTGTCTAACTTTTCCCCCACAGATGTTTTGGACAGGGTGAAAGGTCTTGACGAGGATGATGTTGATGGTGAGAGGGGTGAGGATGAGGAGGGTGGTGCTGACGAAGCCCCGTTCCCGTTCGTTAGTGATGATGAGGATGACCGTTTTGTTGGCGCCGTGTCTCCGGCGCTTACTAACCCGCCGCCGCCGGAGGCCCCGCCCACCGCCTCCAGCTGCCCGGGGCCCCTGGAGCTTACTAACCTCAGCTCTGAACTAACCTCTCTGGGTAAATTCACTGGCTGGTGTTGAGTGGCATGATTCACATCCTTTCCCAACTCATTCACTAATCACTTGAAGCTTCTGTAGCTGTCTTTTCTGATTGGTTCGGGCAGTTGTTTTTGTATGAATGGTTATCAGTTGTTGCGTTTCCATTTCTGAACACACTTCTTTTAAGTTCCAACTGAGAATTTCTACATATTGAAGATCTAAAAATATTATAATTTCCTTTAGTCTATTTCTATCATTTTTCTTGTGTTTGTCCACAACAATCCGACATTTGTTTTTTCAAGCATTTAGCTCAGGCTACGACATTAAGTGTGATTTTTTTGATAGGTGGTGAAAGGCTGGGGAATGTTTTTTTAAGCCTGCACAGTCAATCAAATGTGTATTCCTGCCCTTACATATGTGTAATTGTACAGAATAATGCCATTGTGTGGAGATACCTCAGATTTAAAGAAACCAAGAATAAATGTACTGCAATGCGACACAAAAGAAAACTGTAAAAAAAAAACACGGTGTGACAGCCCAACATCAGTCTGCACCCCAATGCTTTCTGTTTCTGTGATCTAAAATACGTGTTGAGTGTGAAAGGACCGGCGTGTTTTATTTGTTTTGCTCCAAGTTTTCACGCAAATTTTTTTTTATACTTATAAAAGATGAAATGGCCATTTTAAAGGCAACGGTTTGCACAGTTATAGTTTTCCAAGCGCATGACTTTTCCATTTTCATAACAGACAACCTTTGAAGGAACCAGAATTCTTGACTTCTGTCCCGATGGTCTAAAACTAAATGCAGGCTCCTCGTCTCTGTTCAGTTTCTCCTCTTCAGGAGTCAAAAGCTTCAGGAAGCTCGAAGCTACTGTGCTGTTGATTTACTTGAATTATTTTCTGGATTCTTTCTCAACTTCTTCAAGTAGTTGTTATGAAAACTGACAAAAATAGAAAAATATCTCCAGTAAGGCATTTGCCCAAATCTTCAGAGGTAAAGTAATTACTTTGTTTAGTAATTAATTTATTCAGCTTACTTTAATTTGCTGTCGATGTGAGATAGGTGGGAGAAGAATGCCGAAGAAACAAACATGAAAACATGAGACAAATGCTTCGTTCAGCTTTGAAGTTTTGTTATCTTTCTCCTTTTAACCGTCCTGTGTGTTGTTGTTGTTGTTGAAGGCATTTTTATTCACTTTTTAGAGACACTGATGGTTGTGAGAATGCAAAGCCACCGTGCTTTCAAAGTGGACATTTCACCCTCTAATTGTTCAGGTTTTAACACAAATTACATCGCAGGTCATTTTTCTGTGTGATTTTGGCCAAGTTTGTGGTTGTGAATGTGCGTTGGGTGTTTGGTGTCCTCATACATGTATCTTGGTGTGTGTCAGTGTGTCTGTTGGCAGCACGCAGGGAGGTGACACATGAAACGGTTGCCCTCCTGTTCTTTCATCTTCTTCAGTGCAATGGTCTGGCCTGGCAGGGGAGCTGTGGTTACCAGTCCCTGGAAAATATGCAGCTTTATGCAGCTGCTGGCAGCCACACAGAGGACGAGAGGGAAGGATGGAAAGGGAATAAAGAAAGGTTGAAAAATAGCTAATTGTGGATAGGTGGAGGTAAAAGAGCAGAAGAAGGTAAATGTAACACAGTGAGGGGAATAAAAATCTAGAGAAAATGAACTTATGTGGAAAAAGAGGAGAGGTTTTGAAAGGAGGGATTCAAAATTGTCAGATTATCTCTGAAATTGGGACATCCAAGGGGACGCTCAGCACGCGTTTGCCAGCATCCTGCCCTTCGTTTAACAACATCTTGATATTTGTAAAAACGTGGGCAGAATGGAAGGTTGCCGAGTGGCTCAGGATTTTTGTCGTTCACATAGAATGAAATCTATTTGTTTGTATGCGTGTATCCCGTATTGGCGGAAGGCTGGCTGCCCCCCCCCCCATCCTCCTGTCTCTGTGATAGCGGTTTGTGGTGTTTGCATCTGGGAGGTGCGGAAAGTTTCTTTCCTGTTGTTTATCGTCACCTCTGTTGCTCACAGGTCCAAACAGCAGACACGTGGATCTGAAGCTAAAGAAGCTGGTGGAGGCCGGCCCGAGAGGAGGCGCATCCCCTTCATCCCCCTCCTCCACCTCTTCCTCACCCTCTGCCTCCTCTACCTCCCCTCTCAGCCCCACAGAAGGACTGGAGGTACACACACACTCACCTCCAATCACCCACTGTGTGTATTTGCTTTTTTGCCATCTCTCTTTCCCTTTGATCTCACTGTCAGTTGTGTTGTTTTTTTTCTCAATACGCCATCAAAGGTTTAGTCCAATCAATTAGGTCCGATTGACCCGGGTTGTCAGCCAGCTGACCCTTTGTACACATCAGATAGTTGAAGCACTTCACGTTGGACCATAGTTTATCCCTTCATGTCCATATTAGTGTGTCTAAAGAGGTGACAACCGCACACAGACACACACTGGTCTGGCATCACAATGCTCTACATAACATGCAGACATCCCCTCTATTGACCACGACCTTTTCAGACAGGTGCGTGTGTGTGTGTGCGCACGCGTGTGTGTGTGTGTGTGCGTGCGTGCGTGTGTGTGTGTGGATAAGTGTAGAAGAGAGTTACAGCTGCTTGTGTCTGTCGCTTCTGATGTGAATATTGAGTCAACGAGGCAGTCAGCCGGTCTGAACATCTGTTTAATTGATTTTGAATGTCAAGTAGAAAAAGTGTGTGTGTGCGTGGTTGTGTGTGTGTGTGTGCCAGCCCGTGCGCGCGGCCGACAGTACAAGCAAAACTCTCAGCGCGTAAGACGACGCAGGGTGTCTTTGATCAGCGATTCACATAAACACCCTCTTGTGTTCAAAGCCTAAAAGGCTTAGAGCTTTATGGCCAGAGGAGTGCGTACGCGCACGCAGAAGTGCAATCGCCGCCCGGTTTAAACCCAACTTGACCCAAATGCTTTACCCGAAAGTAAAAGTAACAACGGTCAGTTGTTGAATGGGACGTTGATCAAAACGACCGGAGGTTTTTAGCCGTCTCTGCCTTTGAGTTTATCCTTGTTTCCTCATGAATTGAAGCAGTCTGATTAATTCAGAGAATCCACAGGATAGGTTTGCACCAAAGTGCAGGTGCGCAGCTGCCTTTGCTTTAAAAGGTGTCCGTGCATTAGCATGTTAATCTGCGAAAATAGATGTTTGGGGTATTCTGGGCATGTGCACTCTGGATGATATTCAGTCGGTGACTTTTTGGGCTCAAAACTCAAACGGCTGCTCCGTCCAGCTTTGCTAGAATCTTGTTCAGACCTGATGTCAGCAAAGCAGAAAAGCATCATGGGATATCTGATCACAGGTAATAGTGCTAAAAACATCTCTGAACATGTGGCGGCATTCTTAAAACGCTGCGAGCGCAGAGGCGTTCAGGGACCTCCCGCCCGTCTGGTGTGACTCCACATCTCGTTAACGCCGGAGTGACTTTGTGTTTCTCCTTTTTTGGTTTCTGTGAAACAGAGTCTCTGCGAAATGCAGCGGCCCAACTCGCTCACGTATCGTTTACATAAAACCTCCAGCTCCTCTGTTCAGTTCGCTTCTGCATGAAACACAACAAACAGCTGTTGGCAGCAGCAGAGCTGCAGACTCGTCCACTCAGTCCTGGGAGTCCCCTTTTATTCCTCTGATCCAAAGCCCCCTATGCTCACCACAAACTGGTGTTTCAGCACAACAGGCCTAAGAGGGTCTAAAGAGCAGATGCAGGTTTTTAGCCGTCTAAAAAACTGTACAAAGTACTGGCCATCAGTATTGTTTTAAAAAATGATTGAAATCCAATTTATTAATCAAAAAACCTAAAAAAATAGTTTTTTTTTTAACCTAATGTGATGTCGAAAGAGTATCACCATCTATTGTGGAAATTCTGAAACAAAAGTCTGAGTCCGTTTAAGAGAATAAGAGATAGAAAATTTATTAAAGGGAAAACTTCATGAAGTTAGAACGACCAGCATGTGCCATGCATCGTATCAAGCTGCTCCAAAGTAAAACAAAATAATAGTACATTTTATACCAGTCTGAGTATGAAATGAAATTAAATGAAATTAAGTCTGCCCTTCATTCTGCATCTGTATTAAACAATCATCAAGAATTAGACACAATATGAGGAGGACTTCTTTCAGACCTTGAAGGAGAAAAAATACTTTTAAATATTTAATTATGTAAATTTACCAGAGAGGATAAAATAGAAAAGAAGAATATAAAAGAAAATGATCATACATATATTGATTTCCCCCACACCATCATTCAATTCAGACATTAAAAAAATACAAAGGAACTCCGAGGCCTCTTTACATTTGTAAAGTGTGACTCAGCGTGTTTTTGTCCCGTGGCTGGAGGGCCAGACCTCCCACATCTCCTTCAGGCAGGTGCAGCGTCCTGCAGGAGCCTCGCAGACTCCCCCTCATTAGCGATTGTGTGCATGTGGTAGCGATTGTGTGCGCGTGGAGCCTCGGCGGCGCCCGATAAGGCGGCGCGGCGCTCCGCAGACTGCAGCATTAGTCACGCAGCTTCTGCCCGCTTTCAGACCCACACACACCAGAATCACCACGGAGATGATAGCCGCGATAAGGAGGACGGAGAGAGAGAGAGAAAGGGGGGGGGGGACCCCAATATCTGCTGGTCCCAGAGCACAAAAAGGAGAGTTTTCCGAGAGGGCAGGTGTTGTGAGGCGGGATCACACGGCTGTTTTTGAAGTTTGGCTCTTGCCTGAAAGACAGCAGTTTGAAGTCACTACTTACAGCAGCTAAGCAACATGTCATAATGAGGAGGACGGGCTCAGGGCCTTAATAAGTCCCCCCAGGAATTTCCCCTTTTGACAAATAAACCATTTCCTGCAGATAGTGCAAGGGCTTGCAGTTTTAACAAGTCACCACTCTACACATACATTTTATTTTTAAAGAAAAGGCCTCAAAAGAGCATGACGAAAGAGTTGAAGTTAATCCAGTAAATGTGTTGGCATCCAATTATCTTTGATTGTTTAAATTATATTTAAGCAAACATGAATTATTCATCAAATCAGCCTGTAGATGGACCCCCCATCTAAAGGCCCTCATATGAGTAAGAAGGTAGTTTTTCTGCTCGTGACACAAACATAATTTTGTATTCATTTTCTGAAACATATTTTATGAAAACCCTGAATATAGAGGTCTGTAAACTAGTTTCCTCCAAATAAAAAGTAGAAAACTGAAAACCATGAGATGCAGAGACATGATATCATTAGTTTTGTAGAATTTTTCTGAATAACTACAAGAGTTGCATAATTTCGTAAAAGCAAAGCATGTTAAAAAAGTTTAATCGAAGATCAGAATTAAATGCATACCCAGCTTACCAAGCTTTTCAAAGCCAGACTAATGCCTAAAAAAGGCCCCAAATCAAGACAAGCTAAAAAGGAAGATCCAGAAAAGGAACAATAAGTGAGAGAGAGGCTGATATTTCACCCAGTCCTCCTTGGTTATTCTGAGGAATGTGAGAGTACTGCTTGATAAAAATGAGTAAATTTGGACCTGGTTGGGGACACATCAGGAGTATTAGGCAGCATTTGGAAAGCACCAGCACAAACTTTTCCAAATGCTGCATAACATTTATTCATAAGTGTGTTTTACTGCTGTGCTCCTATTAAAGAGATAACATTTCATAACTGTGATCTGGACACTTTCCCTGCAGTGGTCGGGGGTTAGGATATGCTAATGTCCCTGCTCTCCACACATCCCACCCCACTCTGTTTTAAAATGTTTAATTGGGCTTTTTGTGTGAAAGCCCGAAGCTCTTCATAAATAAATTTGCCTCAATTTGACTTGACAAAAGGTTTTAAGTGGCTGGTGGAAGCTGACAGACTAATAGAGGAAACAGAGTGAGATCAGGCTAATTGCTGACTTTGTTTGTGAAAGTCAATAATCTGAAACAATTCTAACAACTCCCCGTCTACGCCCCGTTTCCCACCCGTCGACACCATCTCTATTAGCCGTCCCCGCTGTGCACACGCTGCTCAACTATCTCCCTCCGTCTCAAGCAGTGGAACGTGTTTGCCCTAATTGTCGACTTTATTACACGTTTCGCCGTCTTATTAACGTTTGCCGCGGCGCCGGTCTTAGTTGAACTGGGTTTCTTTTCCACTCGGCTTGGCATACTGGGAAGCTTGGTAATAAAGCGTTTCTGCGTGATAGAGGGGAGAAGCCGGCGTGCATCTTCTTAACACGTGTTCACTTTGAAAACAATAGCGTTTTTGCATTTTGCATAATCTGAATATATTTTCTGCACCGAGGTTTTGTTGGAAGTCGAGTTAATTGCCTTCTTTCTGTCTCTCTCGCGCGTGAGGGAGACAATGAACGTGTTTGCGCTTTGAGAGGTGCAAATAAATCACAATGTAGTTTACATATCACCTTCCACCAGGTTCAGCCCAGACCCGTCTGCAGGTGTTTGCACCCGTCAGTGTTTTCCTGAGCTGTCGAACAAAAACTTGGGAGGAGATCTAAGTGGCCGCTGTGGTTTGACCGCAGAGCAAAGGAAAAATAGAGAAGCACCAGACTGAGTGCCAGGATTGATTGTTTTGTTAGCCTTGGTCTTGTTTTAGATTTTTTTTCTATGTTATTCAGTTGTGTCTTCATACATTTGCATCAGCTTCATAACATGAACGTCATAGTTCTACTAATAGTGCAGATGAATCTGTTTATTGCATATTTGTTTTGGTTCATATTATTGATCGATTCAAACCGATGATACCACACCTTCTTTGTGCTTATTATTAAGTTCTGTGCTTGTGGCTGAAAGCTCCTCTCCTCCATGCCTGACAGAATAATGCCGAGGTGTTGCGCGCGGAGCGTCTGCGCAGAGCCACCGAAAAGCTACGAAACCCAGTCGTCTTCAACAAGGACTCCGCGGTGAGAAAGACGCAGCTGAAGTCCTTCAGCCAGTATGTGGAGGGCAGGCCAGGTGAGAACAGCAAACACACACACAACAGACGGAGTATTTGCCAAAGGAGGCTTGTTTGCGCTCATTAGTACACGGGGCACATGAGTTGACTTCCAAATGAGTCTCATCTGTCAGCGCTTGTGTCACAAATCTAGCCCAACGCTGAGTCAGCACCTCAGGATTAACAACTCTGACTAAATAGAAGTTGTTGAAACTACGACCTTGTGGTGGAATTAGTCATTTCGGTAGCTTCATAAACTCCAGTGTGAGCATATAAGTGTAATTAGACAGACTGGTGCTACTCTGGGAACTGCTCTGGGGCCCTTAGAGCTGACTGGGAAAAAAGAGATCACACAATAACATAAAGGACGACACGGCCCATCCTGTACCCAACGTGTTGATTAAACAGTTCTCATCAGTCAGATGCTCAGGACAAATACCGGAGTTCGCTCACATAGTGAGAAATAAACCTCAAAAGGAAGCACTCTTGACACAATCAAAGCTTGACGTCGAAAAGAGCTAATGATATTAAAAGAAACTATAATGTGTCCTGTGCTGAATGTGGCTACAGCTCGTTCGGGGAGTTCTTTGGCTTCAGGCCGTTTGCAAGCCCAAACAAGGAGCCAAAGACAAAGAGCATTTACCCAGAAGAGCAGGTGCTCTGATCAGCTCAGTTTCATAGTAAACCACAAAAACGACACATTCACCATCGAATACGTTAAATCTGTTAAATCTTGCCTGTTAATTTAAAGCTTTTTTTAATGTTTTCTGTCACCCCACCAGAGGTGAAGCGGCAGAAGTCAGTCCCTGAAGATCTGAAGAAGAGCGAGGAGGACAGAGGCTCTCCCACAGAAGTCGACTTTTACAGACCATTTGAAGAAGAGGTTTGCCTTGTCCTCCCTTGTCCTCTATCAAACCTTAAGAAATCAGAAGGAAAGGCTTTATTCTGTCCCCGGGGGAACTTCGGTGTTTCGACTTTTCATTTTGATGGGAACCTGTCGGAGTTCTTGGTTTAATCAAGGTGCAAAAAAAAAAAAGACAAATGAGAGGAAAGTCATGTTTAGGTCTGCCTTGTTCAAATTTGCTCCCTCTCCTTCACTTCACCCACATCTAAACCTCAGATTCACCTTCGCTCTGCATCGAAGTGCAGATCTAACAGGCTGTCGTGTTAATTAAAGCAAAGGTAGATATCGGCTGCTCTGTCATTCGGAGACGTGTGTGTCTTTGTGCAGAGGTTGTGCGCCCTCGTGTCTTGTAAGTGTACACACTTCAAATAGTCTCCTCAGAGTGTGCGTGTTTATAAGAACACTATTATTTCACTGAGTGAGTGTTTGAGCATGTGTGCCACTGGAGACCAGGAGGTGAATCTCTTCCCAAGCAGCCCTCTCTTACCCTCGACCCGGCACCCTCCACCCCGGTCCCATCCGCACACACACACAGCCCTCCTCCCAGTGCCGGGGCCCCAGGGTTAATGGGTGTTCAACCTTTCCATTATCCCGATCAGCCAAGAATTACCTGCTGAATGATGTTTGCATTAATATAATATATATGGTAATTTTCCTCCTCTTAATTACGGCTGGGCCGAGCGCGGCAAGGGGAGTGGGCTGATCATGTGTAAAATTGATTTGCCAAGGAAAAATATGGTGATAGAGCGAGAGCGCGCGAGGAGGAGGAGAGAGGCTGCAGGGAATCATTACGAGCGCACACACACACACGTGCACATGCCCTCATGCTGGAAGGCGTACAGAAAAAAGTGCTGGCCTGGGAGGAATGAGAGAAAAAAACTTTCCTCCTGCTCACTAGTTCTCCTTCCCATTAAGAAAAACGAAGTGCATCAGCAGTAAAAATGGAGGTATTTTTTCACGAGCATCCTCGGTGCTAAATCTGAATAAACATTTTCCTCACCTGGAGGAGGCTCTCTGAGGAATAGCAAGCAGCCGTAGGTGAGAGGCTCTGCTGGGCTGACGTGGCACTCCTGACATGGCAGAGTTTTTGTGATGAGACCACGCTGCAAAAAATGTCCAAAACCAATCTTACTCGGTCAAATCCACTGCAAAATGATACTTCCTCTATGCGTAATGAAAGTTGTGCCGAGTAAAGATGCGTTTCAACAACGTTACAGCTGTGCAGAAAGGCACCAAATGCTAGTTTTAGGAGCTTTGGAGCTCCAGCTGTTAGGGTTTATAAGTGCTTCATGATTAATCAAATTTGACTTATTTTGTTAGATAAAGTAAGTTAAGTAAATTCACAAATGTCAAAGCTCAGAGAAAAAACAACAGGCTGCAACAGTTGGACCTGCTTTTATGTCCAGAAGCTTTCTATTTTTACAATTTCAAAGCATTTTCCCATTGCTTTTTCTTTTCTTTATATCCTTCCTTGTGTGTTCTCCTTTCCTCCTTCATCACCCCTTTACTTAATTTATCTCTGTATTTCCCCGTCGCTGCTCATTCGGCTCCATCCCTCCATCCTTCCTCTCCCCTGTCCCTGTTTAATGCGCTATCTCGCTACTCCTCCTTTTCTCTCATAACTATTCCGTCTCTCTTCCTCTCTTTTTCCCTCCCGCTCTCTCCTGGTTGACAGAAGGCGTTCAAAGACACCAGTCAGTATGTGGTTGGGGAGCTGTCTGCGCTGGAGAGCGAGCAGAGGCACATCGACGCCCGAGCAGCTCGCGTGGAGAAGAGGCTGCGCTATCTCATGGACACAGGTACCCCAAGCCCAATTACACTGGAAAAACTGTTTTGGCAAATTAAGCGTTCGCACGCGCACACACACACACACAAACACACACACACACGTACGTACACTCGGGGAGTTTGTGTGTTTGTATGAGGGAGAATCTTTGAAGCCCCCCCTCTCCTTCTCCTTCTCCCTCCCTCCCGGTTGAATGTTGCGCGACGTAGCGCTGGGTGGATATGAAAGGAGGGACTGGGTGAGGGAGGAGGAGGTGGAGATGGGAGGGAAAGGGTGGGTTGGTGGGGAGGAGGGGGGGGGGGGAGTGTGTCTCGGGGATGGGAGAAGAAGGGAGACCTCTCTGGGCTGGGGTGATAAGGGAGCCCTTCATGGGGGAAACGATAACTGGGTGCGATAGCGGAGCCCAGCTGAAGTCTCCCCGGCCGCCGGTTGCCAGCCGGGCCCCATCCAGCCGCCACACTATTGAACCGCGCGCTCAGCCATGCACGGATACACACACCCCCCCTCCCCCCAGTACATATCTGGCCTTCATTGATATGCTGTATAAGGAAAAACGGGGGTGAGTCAAAGGGAGGAGAGGGGGAGACGCGAAGGAAAAAGGGGGGAAAGAAGAAAAAAAAAAAAACATGAAGCAACACAACATGAGCACTGACGCAGTTCACAAATCCACAACAGGCACACACAAATGCTTACACACACCCGGGCATACAAAGTGCAATCTGGTTTGGCGTACAGAGTTGGATTCGGAAGGTTTTTATTTAAGATTTGGCCGGGGGTAAAGCCTTGTTAAGACATGAGACACTGTGCCGAGCCAAAAGAGGGGCCTTGGCTCCGTTAAGTCCCTAACTGAAATTGGAGAATAGCTTCCCATTTGTGATACTAAACCATCCCGTTCCTCACCACAGAGCGATGCAGGAGGAGAGGAAAAAGAAAAGATGGTGTCTGGAACGGCGAAATGTTCCCAAAGCATACGTACAGCATTCACTGCTGTAATTTAGAGGCGACTCTTGTGCTCTTTTTTGATATGTCAGAGCCTAATGTGGTGGATTTGCGCCCCTAAAATCCTGAAAAAGGAACACAGGGGGTTTTAGAAATGGAAACTGGGGCGGTGGCATTTACGCTCACCTTCCACATCCCATTTGGGCGCTGATATCGAGGCTATCTCGTTGCTGTTTGTTGTGTTGGCTTTCCCCCTCTCCGCCTCCCTCCCTGCCTCTGTGCCCTCTCCCCCTGTCAGAGCTCATGCCATTGTGTCAATCTGAAGGGCTGTTTTTTCCTCCTCCTCCTTCCTCCTCTTCACCCACTGTTAAAGCAGCCGGCAGCCGCCAAGCTGCCAGGTTATTTACCTTCAAACACCCTCAGCCGTAAAGATTTCTATTTCACAGACCTATGAAAGTGTCCACAACTGCATTCTCCTCCAAAAAGCGAGAAAATAATGGCGGGGTATCACATCGTCAGGCTATTCCTGCTGGCTTTTCTGTGTGTAGTAGAGGGTAAAGATATGTTTAGAGCCCCTTTCTGTCAGTGATTGGACATGCAGAGTAAGCCGACGTTTCTCAAACCGGGAAAAAGTTTCCGCAAGACGTTAAACTCGCCGCTCACCTTTTCTGCCTTCGTGTCACGTTGAGCAGCACTTATCCCGAAAACCCAACCGGCCACAGCTCGCCGCTCCGGGCCGAAGCCGCAGGTGTCGGGGGGGAGCTGATCCGGTGACAGGCGGGTCACTTTATCGCCCCAGAAACCGAGGTCAGCTGTCTATACGCTGTCTCAGATCACAGATATTCTTCTTCCTGCTTTCAATGTGTGATTGAAGCTGTGGCTGATTGCCCGCGAGCTAAATATCAGATATTGATCCGTCGCTTCTGACTGATGCCTCAACTTTTCTTTACCAAAAGCTACCGGCCAAAGGCTTCTGTGTCTTCAGTGTCCAAAAATCCTCGCCGAAACTTCTTTTAGGAAATTAAAACAGTTTTAAAGTTTGATAAACCTCATAAAAATGCAATCAGATTGCCCCCCCCAAAAAAAACAATTCCTCGGGGGCTAATTTAAAGTGGGGATTTTAGACATTTCACAGATGCTTTCACTGCAACCTGTTGGCACTTGAGAGCTTTTGGGTTTTGCCTGTTGGACAAAGTATTTAGTCTCCCTCCCGAATTATTTACCTGTGTGACACAACACCGAGCTAGAAATCTGCCACCTGCCTCCACTTACCACTTATCCCTGTCCACTGCAACTCAAAACCAATCCACTCGTGTCTTTACCTCCTTGCTCTCTATCCCCAGCCGCCCACAGACACAAGTCACTGGTCATGAGTGGATAAAGGTAGTACTAAGTAGCTAAAACTCTCTTTTAAATTATATTTAAAGTTTTCTTTCTAACCACAAACACACTAAAGATACGTGTTCACAAAGACATGGAAGCAGCCCCCATGAAGCCTCTCCTGCCAGTCTTCACAATACTTTTCATCAAATTAGAAACACAAAGGTTAAGGTGTCATTAACTCCTCTGTCACCTTACATTTCCCAACTTTTAGAAACAGAACGAACACTGTTTGAAACACCAATCAAAGCCCCCCGGTGTGAGCTTAGGTTTTACGAGGGCTAATATGATAGCTCGAGGTTAAGACATTTATTCTTAAACACTCCCTACAAAATTCGCTTAGAATTAGATCTATAAATCGTAACGCCTGCCTTGTGGTGTGTTGTTGTGTAGTTTATGAACAGGCTGCCTCAGCCGTGTGGATGCGTATACGATCATATGATCCAGACCTCTGGAGGTGAGTTTGGGTGAGCCCAGTGTGCGGCACCGGAGGGCAGATGTGAGCAGACAGACCCGCCGACCCGTGAACGATTGTTCATCTCTCTGCTCCAGCAGCAGAAAGCCTGGGAAGATCCTCTGAGCTCTGCCGCTCCACAGTGTGCCCTTCTTTGATATCACATGCTTCTGCTTTGTCATTCACTCTTCCGTTTATTTATTCATTTATTTTCTTCTTTTTCCTTTTTTTAAAGACTCGTTTTTGTGCGTCACGTGAAGGAATTAAAGGGTGGAATTCAAATTCGGTCCTTTTTCCAGTGACCTGTTTATTCTCCATTTTTTTGCCTTTTCATGTCTCTTTCATGCTCTTTTCCCTTTAAACCAATCTGTGTTTGCTCCGTAGCTTTTTATCCCCATGAATCTTTATTTCTCCATTCCTTCTCTCACCCTCTCCCCCCCGCCTCTCCCTCTCTTCTCTCCCCCCGGTTTGGGCCCTGTGTAGCTTTCTGCAGCATTTTCTATTACGCAGCGGCCCTCCCCAGATGAGTCCAAAGTAATTGGGGTGGTTAATTTATTTACTCAGAGGCAGTTCACAGCACATTAAATAATAGAGATAATTGAACAAGAATTGTCAAGTGTCTTCTGATATCAGACACATTACAGGAGGGAGTGTGCATAAAACTCCATTTCTATGCCCCCATTGTTTATGGTAATTAAGTACACAGATTTATTCCTTGGTTGCCTTCCAAGCTTATGGCAAGCGCCATTGTTGTCTTCTATTAATATGTAATCAGTAAATAGTTTAATTTTCTAATCTGCGGTTGGAGAATTCACTTTCTAACAACTCTTAATTACTGCTGGGCTCTAATGAGTCTCGCCATGCCGCTGCAGCCAGCCAATCAGAGCCCGGGCCCGGGTCGTGGGGGAATTTGAATTCCTGTGGCGCCCCCCCTTGACTAATGAACTTGTTATTCCTGCACCACTGGCAGCACTGTCCTTCACACATGCAACATTCGGAGAACATTTCACCTCCGTCAAACCCAACATTTGGAAGAGTTCATTCAGACGAGGAGGAATCAGAGGCGCCTCGTTCTTTACGTACGTTATTAACATTTGCATAATATTACCGCATGGCTGCGTCCGCACAGACACACAAGCTTTTTACGGCCTTCTCAGAAATGCTAAACCTCCACAGATTAAAGAGCTCTCCCTTCCCGGGTTGGTGTGTTTCTCAGGGTGGATGTGACGCCTCTGACCTCGGCGTTGTCATTTTCTGAAGGTTTTTGTTCCACAGTAAAATGTATCACACACTCGTTCGGCTTCAAGTATAAGGAGGCATTCAAATGTGTCATCTAGCCTTTGCCGAAAATCCCCCGGCCCCCAGTTTAATGCGTCTCTGCCACCCCCTACCTGGCCCCTGCACCTATTTACGCACACCTCCCGGTTCAAATGGCTATATAACCGCCAACAATGGACGCAATTATCCAAATAATGCCACTTAGCCGCGCCGCAAAGCCGCCCCTCACCTACTGTGCGTTTGATAAGAGATAAACAAGCAGCGAGAGGAGAGAATGACTTTTAGCCGTCCCAGATTAACATATGCTTAAAAATTGCACTCAAAGGCGATAAGATTGACACTGGGTTTTTATGGCGCGCGCTCCCTTAATCTGCCTTTGTGTCTGTAAGTCGACGAGAGGAGAAAGGCGCGAGGAGGAATCCAGCAAGAGCTTAATGTACCTTAAACATGCAGCCTATCTCCCTCTGAATCTGAGAGGGGCCGGGCGGACAGCCGGAGCCTGTTTCCGCGTTATCGTTTCCACGTTAGAAAGTCTCTCCTCAGAAGTGGCGAAACTCCTGTGAAATGATTGGCGTTTCTTCAGCGAGTCGGCCTCCCACTCGTTCTGTTTCCTAATCCGGCGTCGTGGCGGCGTCAGTTTATAGTTTGGCTAAAGATTTAAGGCCGGCTGTGTGAGGGACCGGACGGCTCACATCAGTAACTGGCTTTTCTTTTCCCCGCTAACGCAAACAGCGCGTGTGGCTCTCAGTGCATTATCAGCCGCCGCTCTTTTGCAAACATATTGCTGAAGAAGCTTAACATTAATTATTGTAGCATCGAGCAGATTACATCCAGGCCCGCCTCATAAGCGCCGGCAGACTCATCTTGACCTCCTCTACGAGAGCTTAAAGACACAAGAATGGCATTTTACCAACTTTAATGGGATAACCAGTCTAATCTTTCGGCTCTGAGAGAAGAAAAGTGTTCGGACTATAATAGCCTCCACAGTTCACGGAGTCGGAGATGAAGCCACAGAGGTTTTGTTTTCAGCTGTCGTTTTAAACGTACTCCGTTTTGTTCCACGTAGAAATCAGGAGTTCTTCAAAGTTTCGTCTCCCGTCTGAATTTTGATTGTTAGGCCCACAATCTGCCACTTTTGTTTATCGCAGAGCCAATTTGTAAGCTAAGCTCAAGCCAACAAAGATAGACGCCGCTAAGGGAAGATGTGTTCCCCTCTGAGGGCCGTGGTCATTTTCTTGTTGTTGTCAGGGTTACGAAAAGAGCACTCGCTTCCAATCGAATGGTTTTGTGTTAGACCGCAGAGGAATGTGTTTGTGGTCATCTTGAATTCTCTTCAGGAGCAAATGCACTGTTCTTCCCTATAGGGAAGAAAATAAATCTAGGGATCACTCCTTTAAGACCCTTTTTCTTGCCTTTGAGGGGACAAAACAAAGGATTTGAGCTTTTTTTGTGACTCCAAGGTTCAGCTGGGTCAGAACACAGATTAACAGACACACACACGCACAAACACACACACACATAATTGCACCGACGGCGTTTATCCTAAATATTTGAGAGAAGGGGGGTGAAAAATTCAATTAGTCAACTTGTAAGAAATGTGCAGAAGTGACCGGTGTGGAGCGACTGCCTCCCCCACCAGCATAGCCCTCCCTCCCAGATGTGCACCGCTTCTTCTTCTTCTCTTTTTTTCTTTTGCCCTTCTTTTCTCTAGCTCGGTGTCAGCCTTTCATACATTCTTTAACAGTGGGGATGAAAGGGGGATTTTTAGGAAGATTAGGGAATGGGATCCTCCAGGCATTGTCTGAGAATCTTCAGATAAAACGAGCTGGGTGGATGGAGTCAACGGGAGGGAGGGAGTTTGTTAGAAAAGGGTTTGGGGGGGGGGGGGGGGTGTAGCTCCCGGGCCACATCCCAGAGGCAAGTTAGATTTGTTTATAAATTAGGATGATTCAAATTTCCTGTGTGATTCCCTTATTTTGTGGTTTTCTCCGGATTCTTTTCTTTATTTTTGTGGCCCCTTAACGTTTTAAACAGACTAAAGTTGCCCTCATTGGGTCAGGCTCCTCCACTTTCAGCCAGTGATAGTCCCGATTAACATTTTCAGCCGAGGGGTGAGTAAATGGGAACGGGAAAGGGAAAGGGGGGGGGGTGGGGGGGGTTAGAGAGAATTGCGAGGTGGACAATGCCCGCTTATGATAATCTGCTCTTTATTGGAGCATCCCGCCAATGCTTTCATCAGCCGCCCCTCTGCCTGAGACCCCATGCAGCAGCTGGTCCAGGCCCCTCTACGAGCTGCCAAAGACACCGTCACCAGGCAGCAAACGCAGAAAACACACAGAAATACGCAGAAAATACGCAGAAATACAGAGAAAATACACATAAATATGCAGAAAACACACAGAAATACGCAGAAAATACACATAAATATGCAGTAAACACTCAGAAATACACTGAAAATACACAGAAATACACAGAAAATACACAGAAATACACAGAAATACACACAGCCCAGCATCTGCAGCCATGGAGCTGCCGAAACTCAGCCTCCCAAGGGGTTCATTTTTACTTTATAAAGTTACATTTTTTGCACCCCTTGTCTATTTCTTCTTCTTTGTGCTTTAACTTCATCCCCATTGGATCATTTTAAAAGTCAAAATGACAAAGTAACTGTGTCTCTGTCGCTCAGACCCTCAGGACATTTACCTGTTGTTTGTTTTTTTATTCAGTTAATTATTATTTAATTTACAAACTACAACCCGACCACGTAATTTAATTTTAACCTTGCAGTCAATTAATCAGGGCTTTCTTATGGTAACAGATGTGGTGGCACTCAACAATGTGGGTTAATGACAGAGGTTTGGCCAGTAATTACACCATTCACGTGCTAACACAGCTGCTCGCCATGCTACCGTTGTCATCACTCCCCCATACACACTCCCTCCATTTCCCATTGTAATGAGCACTCCAGGCTACAAATACCAACAGCTGTCTTTCCCGATGCATTTCCATTTAAATATCTATTTAAACACAGCAATTTTGCATCTGTGTATTGAATCAAAGCTCAAGCCGGGGCCAGAGGCATTAACCGCCTGGTGTTGGTGTTCTGATGTAATGCCTTTCCACTCTGAAAGGGGATTTTATTTGTCACATTTACAAACACATTAGGGACGCTATAGTGAGGAATGGAAACAAATACTTACCTCTTAAGTTTAATATAAAAAAAAAGGCTGATTTTTTTTTATTAAAGTGGGGGGTTTTTTGTGTTAAGAGAGGCAGAGCTTAATTTTGAGTGGACTTAGCCAGAAAGAGTCTAAAGATGAAGAAAGAGTGGGTCTATGTGGGAGATATGAGGGGGGGGGCACTGGAGAATCTGAGCACAGAGATGTGAGAAGGATGACTAATGTTGTTAGCAGAGCCATTACTGGTCTGCAGATTAATTCATTAAGTAAAATCATTGTTCACCTCCCCTCGGCCTCTTGTCACATGGCGTGTAATATGACACCTCTCAAATTTGTTCTAACATCTACCCCAGGGGGGGTTACACACACTCCCCCCCCCCCCCCCCCCCCCCCCCCATGCACGCGCCGCCACCTCTGCTAAAAAGACTGCAGCTGTCTATCAGCAGGTTAAGGGGGGGGTCCTCCGCGGGGGGTTATCGCTGCTCTCTCCATTTCAACTTTTACATTCAGAAAAGTCTCTGCCCTGCTTTTTGCTAATAAACGTAACTGCACCTCCATCAGCTACATCCGCGGGGTCCCCCATAAACGGTTTGACATGTTTATTTAAATCACATTGGCTGGGTCTCCTTTCATTTTTATTCACAAATAATTAGTAGAAAAGGGAGATTGCAAATGGGGGGAAATATCCACAGAATATCTGAACATAAGAAAGATTTCACTTTTTCTAAAGAAGGTATGTTTCATATGTGTGAGCAAGAAAGAAAAATACTGAGCTTATGAGAGCAAAATTGAATTTTTTCCAGTTATAGCATAAAATCCCAAATATCCCTTCAGTTTTAGAGGGTGTTTTTTTTTGTTTCTTCCACTTTCCAGTTCGTTTCCAGTTAGAACGAGCTAAGGACAACAGGTCCGGCCTGTTCACCGCCCTCTGGGTAAACCCAGGGCCAGGTGGTGGCCTGTTTCCTGTTAAATTGACTTCCATAGGACACATTTAAAGGCAAAAAGAGGACAAATCTTCCCTGAAATTGAGACGCCAGCTCTCGGTGATCTAAATGAGTTTTAGTTTTCTTTGCCGGTGTGTCCTCGCCTGCAGCTGGCGATCCTTTGGCTCAGACCAGAATCCCCACAGATTTATTCTGTTTGTGTTTGTCAAGCTGTCCCAATTAACACCGTCAACAGGTACTAAGGTTTACACTAGCACTAAATCATCTCATGTTTCTCCACCCCTCTAAGCTCCCCAAATAGTTCACACCTCAGTATGTGTATAAACACCTACTCGGGGAGCTAAACCACCCGGCTTAGCCCAGTTTAGCCCCACAGGCCTTGGCTTATTTTATCTGAGAGATTCACCCGTGATTCCGGGAGTGTTTTGGTGTTGAAGCTGCTCCGGTAGAGAGGAAAGCTGCGCTGCTCCGGCCTGGCTTTTCCCTCTTTGTTGTTGTCTTATTTTACACACGCTCCCTTTCAGGCCGCAACTTGTCTTTTTAATTTGTAAAGATAAGCAAAAGCATGTCGAAAAAGGCATTGATAGAAGCCGGGTTCTGGCTCCTTTGTAATTCTTTTGGGGTGATTAGGAGAAAATCCAGGTCATTCTGGAGCTCTTTTCCTTTGGCTGCTTTAACCTCACTGGTTATTTACACCGATAATCTCATTGAGACGCAAGGGAGACCAAAGATTTGATGTGTTTTTCCCTTCACCAACTTCATGATCATTTTATGTCAAATCTGGAAAATGGTTCCGTTTTATTTATTTTTGAGAACCGGGACACTGAGCCTGGTTTAGATAGAAGTGAACAGCTATTAACTATATGAAAAGAAACCAACAGACTTTTTCCACAAGTCATTTTTCAGGGATAAACAAAAGTTCTTGTTGTTGTTTTTACTATCCGACGTGCATTTTACCAAACAGGAAGCGCAGCGGGTTAACAGAACCGTCGTTTTTTTTGTTTTTTTTTAGTTTGTGAGGCTTCGGTTTAGTGTTAAACTGTCCCAGTAAAAAGTTTAACCATTTCCGTCCTGAGCTCGGCCCGTTGGGCGGCTTTGTGGCCCAGCGAGCCGTGCTGATGACGTAACCCCCACCCTGCTCCACCTCCTCCCCCCAGCATGGCCACACTCAAGCAGAGCAGTCGGAGGAGAAAACGAACCCAGAGCCTAACAAATACATGAAGGTTTGGTTTAACTAAATCCCACAGATAATGGCCACTGTGTCAAAGACCAAAGATAGCGGGAGGGGTGGTGGTGGCGGCGGATGGAGGGGGAGATTACTCCGGCGTTTTGCATCAGTTGCTTTCTGCTGGGTGGCCCAGCTTGTCAAAAAAAAGAAAAAGAAAGGAGAGACGGATGGAGAAAAAAGAAGGAGAGAAAAGCATTTAACGTGGCACATTGAGAAGAAGAGGGCTCTTAATGCCATCAAAGCAAGGGGAGAAATCAGCCATTAATTTATTCTGGCTCTCACACACACACACACACATACACACACACACACACACACACACACACACAGTCAGGCATGCAAACACACACACACACACACACACACACAACGTGCACGCCCCTTCTGTTGTTTCCCCAAATGTTGATCATTTCTGAAACATCTGGTCCACGCCAGTGTGACGGGGTTTGACCAAACGTTTGCTCTGATCCCCTTTCTGTGTGTGTGTGTGTGATTGTGTGTGTGATTGTGTGTGTGTGTGTGTGTGTGTGTGTGTGTCTGTGTGTGTGTGTGTGTGTGTGTGTGTGATTGTGTTGTGATTGTGATTGTGTCTGTGTGTGTGTGTGATTGTGTGTGTGGTTCGGTCTGGGCTGAATTATAGCTTTGACGTGAGAAGAAAATTTTCCCCCTCAGATTCAGGAGGAGGAGCAGATGACTCTGCTATTCAGCGGATGATAAGAATTGATGGAAAGGTTAATAAGCTACACACCCGGGTCATCACATCACTTTTGACTGGGATACCGAGCAGAAAGGAGGACGGTGATGATGAGGAGGAGGCTGAGTGAGGGGGGGGGTTCAGGTGATGGAGTCTGAAAGCATTTTCTTCTTGAGTGTCTGTATGTTTGACCCCCCTTCAGAGGTCTGTCGGGCGTCTTTGTGCCAGACGGAGTTACTGATTTTAAACTTTTACAGACCAAAAAGAGTGAGTGTGTTGGTCACATCAGATACCAGCTCATGATTGGATTTAATACCGAATTAGTCTAGAGTTTAGGAATCACTATGAAGCCCCGTTCCTTTTCCCTGATCGTCCCTAATCTGAATACCGAGAACTTCCACATATTTGCTCAGTAATGATTTCCTTCAGATTTCTATTAAAGTGACAGTTATTCTGGCAGCATGTCACATTAAACCACGTCAGCGTTGGTTATTACATTCAGGAATGAAAACAGGACATAAAGCTAACTTCTCTCTGTGTTTATTCTTTATTAATGATCAAGATGGAGCTCATCTGATGACATCTCAACATTCAGGAGTCCTTCCCGAGTTTAGATAACAAACCGACAGGAAGCAGAAAGTGGAGCTTAGATCCATTTATTTAATTTACACTAAATTTTCAAAACTTGTTCAAGAAGAAAAATGGTACAGTACATATAAAAACAAAATATTGGAAAGCCACCCCAAAGACTAAAAGCTGATTCATTTTTTATTTTTTTTTAACTCAAACTAACCACGAGACCTGAGGGGGGCGAATGCTTTAGAAAAAAAATTTTTTACCCCTTTTTTTTTAGCAAGTTACCACGTTTGCTTCACAAATAAAACCCTCACATTCCACAGCAGATTAAAGTCAGGTGACTCTCTTCAGCCAATCACAATGAGTCCGAAAACTTCATAATAGGTAATTTCATAGGCAGCAATGAGCCAGAACCTGTCAAATTGTAGTTAAACTTCTCTGTGTATTAGATTCTGTTTGCTGAACTTCTCAGAGGCCAGTTTCTTCTTCTTTTACAATTAGGAATTCAATTAACATTAGGAATGTCTTTTTTCAGACAGCTAAGCATTTCTAAGCTAAATCTATAACTTTTATTTTTAAATAAAACACCAAAGGACCTAAACTAAAAAGTATCAATAGTGGTAAAGGATTCAACTGCGTCTTAAACTCAACAGAAATTAGCTGAATAAACTGCGAAGTTTGAACAGTGTCATAGCAGTCAAACACATTTATAATCCGTGTGTATTTATCTGGAACTCAAAGAGCGTTTTATTGCCAAGTCTGGCTGTGCTGTCATTCACAAACACAGCCCCATCTGCCTCTATTTTCCCACAATTCCCCTGTGTAACCTGAGGCTATAGGCAAGCAACCCCACTGAGCTGAAGACAAAACACTCCAACTGAAAACACAGCCCAGACTCTCCCCGCTCGGCCTCCGCCGGCCCTCACAGAGCTGCTGGAGCCTCAGCCTCAAACCTGCGTTAGCTACCCAACGCCCATCGAAATGTGGAGGATTGTTTTATTTGGGAAACACAGAAAATCAAATATCACTAACTCCTCATTCACGATCTCCAGCAGAAGTCTCTTTCTAACTTTTGAGACATTTTTTTTTAATCCAGCAAGAAGAATAAAGGAGCTTGTTTTGATGTTTTCCGTTAGATATTTTGTGTGGATGTGGATCCCTGACAGTGAGGGGGGGGTGAATCGGGTTTTTACGGGGGAAGCTGAGGGATGTTTTGCCACTGATCATCACCGCCGGCATTGAGCTAGTTGATTGAAGAATCTCCTCTACTTTGTGTTGTAGTGCTAATAAAAGCCATCCCCAAAGGTCCAAGCACAGGCTCTCATTCTGGAAAGTAGAAAGCCTCTAAACAGGACCTTAGCATGGGGTCTCTCCTCTCTTCTCTCCCCTCTCATTCCTCCTCTTGTCCTACGGCTAATAGGGAGGCGCCGGGCGCCTTTCCTGCCCACTATCACCCACTCACCTCCATAATAAAGGAGAGCCCCCTGTGGAAAGGAGCTAGCAGGAGCTGGTGAAGATCACGCTGGTAATAGGATGATGCCTTTTTGCCTTTTGTCATGAGATTATGAACGGGGATAGCCTCTCCTCTCTGCTCCTCCACTCTTCTTTACCCTTCACATACTCGGCTGCAGACGTCCTGGAGGGCCCTGTCGACTTGGAGTGGAGACAGGCGTAACCGAGGCTTTGTTGCTCTGCTTGTATGGTAAAAGGCTCGCTAATGAAATACCTTTTAGGGGGTATCGGCAGGTGAGCTCCCCAATCAGGCGTTTCAGCAAAAACACACACAGGCCGACGTCCGCTC
>JABUIW010000010.1:15747832-15768951 GCA_013363375.1 Menidia beryllina | reverse complement strand
ATATATATATATATATATATATATATATATGTGTGTGTGCGTGCGTGTTTTTGCATTTTTTTCCCCCGTTTGTTTTGAAATAATAAACACAGAGTAAAGAAGCCGTCTTACCTCTCTGTGATAAAGTCCCGGCTGAAGCAGGAGTGGGAAAACATCTGGATTTGGGTCCTTTTTGGGCCGAACCGGCGGCTCGCGCTGCTGCGGCTGAGGATCCTCCATCTGACCGGATTATCTCCTGAGCTTTGAAGTCTCCCGGCCTCCCCTCGCAGGTGCCGCGCGGCCTCTGCTCCGTTTCCTCCCGGTCCCTCTCCCCGTCCGTCCCTCCGGAGGGGCGCGCGGCTCTGCGCGCGGCTCTGCAGCTCCCGGGTTTAAGGCAGCATCGTTTTAATAATAAGCACCGACAACATCCCCGCAGATCCCGCTCCCAAAACCCTGCCGGCGGAGGGACAAAACTTTTCCCCCTCCTCTCCTCGCCGCCTAATCCCAGGCTTTACCAGCTCAGCATTAAGAAAATTCAACTGCAATTTGGGATTAGACAAAATACTCTTATTACAAAAGGTTGGTGCAACTTGATAACTTGATACTTGTTCAGGGGTTTATCTCGAGGTCTCACATCGAAAGAGGGAAGAAAAAAAACAAGAAACGCGGGGAAATGTCAGAATAACCGTCTCTTTTGTGTTGCGAGGGCCATATTTGTTGAATGGCCTTTTTGCATAATTTAACGGGAGCCTGTGTGAGTGCGTGTGTGTGTGTGTGTGTGTGTGTGTGAGTGAGTGCGTGTGTGTGTGCTTGTGAACCAGAGGGGTGTTGGTATTTGGGTCTTTGCCGTCTGGCTGCTCGGACCTCTGATAAAGTAAGAACTGAAAATGATAAACAAAGAAAACGGGCCTTTGATATGTACATAAAAACCCACTAAAGCTGCTTTTTCTGAATTTCCCCCTCGAGGATTTAAACGTTGGATCGTGTGTGTAAAAAAAAAACACAGAGGTGCGTTCAGGTGCTTCCACAGACTCCAAACAGCAGCATCTCTGCAGGCCTCCAACATTTCTCTAAGTTTCCTCGTCAAAGAGCTCTTGTCGATGACTTTTAAGTCCCATCGGCCTCAGCTTTGATACCCCTCCTCCCTCACACACACACACACACACACACACACACACACACACACACACACACGTATAAAAATGTAATTTCCATCCCCTCTCAGAAGCATCAGCTCGCTTTCAGCTCGGGCCTCATTTACAGAAGTTTTTTGAAGAGATCCACAAAGAGAAGCGGAGTGTTTCTGAGCTTCATCCGCGCGACCCTCACCGCCACGCGGGCCGCAAACACAGGAAAACACGCGGTTTGTTTTCAGTGCGATAGCTTTAAAACACACATACGCACACACACACACACATTAAAAACATCAACATGCGGGATTTGATTCAATGACCGAAGCTTCTGGTGCGGATTTTTCCCTTTTTCTTCCGCCGTGAGTTGGAGGTCTTTCCCTATTAAACTTTACGTCAACCATCCTCAAATGTAATTCTAAATGGGGATTAAACCTCATTAATATTCATGAGATTTGTCAGTGTGTGTGGAGGGAGAGTGAAAGAAAGAGCAGAGAGGGGGGTGTCACTATAAAAAAATCAGAACGTACAAATTTAACTTCACTTCTCTGTTTTTATCCTCGCTTTGCTTTTTGGGAAAAACCTTAAAAGGGAACAAAAAAACTATAGAAATAAATTAAATGAGGGGCTGCTAATACTTTACGGCCTTTTAGCAAAACGTGCTGCAACTGAAGCGTTTTTAAAACCTAAAAACTTTTTCTTTGTGTTCTGGCCTCTCTTTTTTTTTCCTGGTTAATTCAGCCCCTTTGAGCTCTCGCGCGTTTGAAGGAAAAGGTCAGGTTTGCAGGTTGAAATGAAACTCGGTGTGTTTGGTTTGGTTACATCTGCCGTTAAAGCAGCTGCAGAGCCGCGCGCGTGCGTGCAGATATAATGTTTAGCGGCTTTTAGCGCGTGGCTCTGACCGACTTTCCTCTTTTGGCGCAGGCCCGCGCGCGCTGCCCGTCTCCCTGCAGGCCCGAGACCCGTTTCCATCTTTTTAAAACCGCTCCGTGCTTCCTCTGGTCTCGGGACCGAGGAGAGGGGGGAGGAGGAGGGTTGGTCCGGGGGGTGGGGGGGGGGGGGGGGGGGCGGTCCCCGCGCGCCCATAGGCCGCACGCGCCGTCCGTCAGCGCGCGCGCGCGCCGCGATTGGTCGGAGGAGGCGGATCCGCAGGTGATGCTCCGCTCATAGAGGCGCGGGGCGGAGAGAAGGTGATCAATCCTCCATCCGTCTCCATTAGAAATCACCTAAATAGTCTGACAGACAACGACAAGCCCCCTGAAAGCAAATGAGTTTGATTTGTTTGGCTGTAAAAACGCCCGGAACCGCAGCGAGGACGCGCGGACGCCCGTGACACCGCCGCCCGCCCCGCGTGAGGCTGCCCGGTTCGCGCGCGGCTGTTTGCTTTTAACGCCAATCTCCGGCTCGGTTTTGTGCCCCGCGGACTTCCTACTGCTGGATAATTTTACTCGCCTCTCGCGGTCCGAGGGCTCCGGGAGCAGGGAAGGAGAAAACCAAGGTAACGTGTCTTCCTTTTCCTCTCGAGATTTTCAGGCGGAATCTGTTGCTCCCGTTTGCCTCCAAACTCCGGAGACTTCCTCCAAACTCTGCCCGGCACGCGCCTCTTTCAATTTGCACGTTTCTTTTTTTTTAGCGGAGATATCACTTCATGCGCAACGCAGAGGAGTTCATCCTGAAACGAATAAATTGAGCCAAGTTCCTCCAAAAGTGGATAATTTTCATATTTCTATTCCAGTTCGTCCCTGCGAGTTTTTATGGAGAGCAATTGGCCATTAAAGCGTTTGAACCACTTAGTAGATAATTGGAGAGGCGTGTTTTGGTTTTGTTAATTTATTTTGCTGATAAGAGCCCTTCTGAAACGCTCTCTCCCCGGAGGTCTAATCTAAATTCTAATTGAGTTCATTTGCACTGAGATCTGGGCTTTTCACTCCGGCCCGGCGGAGGCTTTAAAGGAGCCGCTGTTGGGTTGGAGGCTTTGGTCCGGCCAGTTAGGAGACCATTGTTAAAATAATCTCACTAATTTAATTCTCATCTCTTCACACTTTTCCGGGCTGTGTTTTTGGGGGGTTTCAGATCCTCCAGCAGTGAGGAGTGACAATCAAACTTCTCTTGGTTTGTATTTTTTAGTTTAACATCAATCAGAGAAAATATTTTGCTGTGGACTTTTAATTCAGAATAGAATAAAATAGGTATTAATACACTGCTGCTTTTTTCACAGAGCAATGCACAAAGTTTTTTTTTTCTTTTTAAATGATTGAATCAAATCCTCGACTGCTTCAAATTAAAGGAGGATATTGAGCGTGACATTATAATTTCTTTCCAAATAAACACGTCTTCAAAAGCTTCTTCTTTTTTAAAGGGGGGAAAGGGAGAAAGCAGAGGCTGTATGTCCGGATAAAATGTTTCCCTGGGAGGTGGATTTTAATTCAGCTGCCCGGGCCGCTCTGAGGACCCGCAGGGATCCTGGTTCTGGTCAAAATCCTCACAAAGTGCGGCGACCCGAAACTAACAGCACCGAGCGGCCACAGAAAGGCTTCAGCTGTGATTTTTATAGATTATCAAACCCATCTAAAATCCATCTTTTATCTGCGTGTATGTACGAATGTGTGTGTGTGAAGGTGAAGCCAACACACACACTTTGGACCCAGTGGGCTGCCGTTTTATTCTCAAAGGTTTGCTTTTATTGCTCAGCAATGATCAATAAAGAAGAATAAATTATAAGTACAACACTCTGCAGTTTCCAATTTACATTTAAAACGTTACTGCAGATTTTCTTTAGGATTTTATCTTTAATGTTATTAATTGAAACACAGTGCAATAATTCTTTAAAGTCAAATAGCATAACTGGTTTATCTCTGGAAAAGTGTGATTTTATTTCTACAATACTCTGGATGTAAAGCCGTTTGTGTGAGCAAAAAGCAGTAATTTTATTCATTGGATCTGCAAAATAATTCACGCTTTCTTAAATATTTTTTCTTCCTCTGCTGGGGTTTGAGTCTGATTTTTAGCTCCCTTCTGACCCCCATTAAAGACTCGCACTGCTGAGGGGATTTAATGTTTCTAAATCCTAAATTTCTTTATATTGAGCTCGAGCGTTCCTTACTCAGTTTTACGTCCTGATGCCACCTGACAAATCTTTTTATTATTTGTAAGTTGGATTTAATATGTCGGTTTCAGTCTGGATATAATTGGCTACAACAAAGTGACAATTTCCAATATCAGTATAGGAAAAAAAGTCGATTGCAAACGAGCGTCTGGATATTTGGGGCGATTCTATTATGAATTCAAGTTTTATATTAAAGGTTTATAATTAGAATGGATCGTTCTTCGTCTGTTTTAACCATTTTCTCCCGGTTCTGCGCAGTTCTCTGGATCGGTCTCCTGTCCCGTCAAGCTGCAGCATCGGGGGAAGCCGAACCACTGGCCTGAGCTGGGTGGAGCCGTGACCGCCTGTAGCATGATGTCCTACCTCAAACAGCCCCCCTACGGCGTCAACGGCCTGGGGCTCAGCGGCGCGGCCATGGACCTGCTGCACCCCTCCGTGGGATACCCAGGTTCGAGCCCCGGACCCGGCACACCTCAAAATCCACCTATTTTAAAGATATAAAAAATCACATGAACTCAGATTTTTTTTCTTGTCCAGCGTTAAAAAATAGTCACACAAAATAACTCACTTAGCACGGTGTCGAAATATATATTTTTAAAAAAAGGCAATTTAAAAAAAGACTAGCTGTTAGTATACTTTTAAATGTCGACGAAATCGATTCAGATACACACAAAATGACAGTAAAGTTGTCTACGTCTATAAAAAGTTTCCACTTTTCTAGAGTCTTATTAAACTTGTGGGCCTATAACAGAGACGTGTGACATAATATTTAAGCGTTTTAATCGCTTTGTTTGACCTTATTTTTCTCCGTTTCTTTTCCGTTTCTTCTCCGTAGCCACTCCCAGGAAGCAGCGCCGGGAGCGGACCACCTTCACCCGCTCGCAGCTCGACGTCCTGGAGGCTCTGTTCGCCAAAACCCGGTACCCGGACATCTTCATGCGGGAGGAGGTCGCGCTGAAAATCAACCTGCCCGAGTCCAGAGTTCAGGTATTAAAAAGAAATGGGGAAAAACTCCTCAAAAAGGCCATTTTAAATCTCCTCTTACCTCGATAGAAGTTTACCTTGTTGGGAACAAACTGAATTGCTGCACGCTTAAAAACGGTAATTTTCTAAAACAAACAAAACACGTTTTTCAGACCATTAAAATATATATAAATTCCGTTTAAAAATAAATTATTTGCCCGCAGAAGAAAATAGGAGTTACCGAGAGTTAGATTTAAGAGAAAAAAAGACATCAAAATCTCGACCGTTGGTGACGTCATTATATAATTTAACGTTGATAACGGCTAGCTAGCAGGCTAATAAATAATTTCAAAAGTATTTTCTAATCGATTATTATTTTACACTTCTTGGGAATCTGGCAGACATAAGATAAATATAAAGACTTATTCCTTTCGATGATCAACCAATTTCTGAGAAAAACGGTGGGCTATATTTGGATTTTTTTAATTTTTTTTTTATTTATATGTTTATTTTAACATCTTTTAGGAGCAGAGTTATACGTCTTAAGTTAGATAAACCTTTCATTTTAACTCTTGGTTTGTTCATTAATAAATGTACCCTCGTAAAAACCCTGTCATGCTGTAGAGAATAGACTTCTGGTCTATTCTCTACAGCATGTTTTTTTAGCCATGCTGTTTATTAGTTGGTTTGGTTTATTACTTTAGGTATCATGGCTTTTAAGTAATGTTTTATCCTCCTTATGTTTAGGGTGTACCTCAGCCCAGTGTAATTTTTTTTGTATTCTTCAGCCACATTATCCAATCACATGGACTTAAAGAAAACATTTCCCATAACTACAAAAGTACATTTAAACTTTTTCTCTTCTGGTTTTGAAACCCGATTTAACACTGTGTAATTTGATCTGAAATGTGGTATCCACGATTAAGAGAGAGGGATTTCTCTTACAATCACTCCACAAACATTTCACTGTTGTACTATAGTGTTAAACAAATACAACTTTTGAAAGGTTCAATAGGGGAAGCCAATAGAAGCTTTTCTCTCACAGTTTGAGTTATTTTCAGAATATGTGTGTGAAACAAAATGCCCTACACGATCCTACCCTCTCAGTCCTCTAGAGTTACCCTACTGTGTGGTGAAACTCAATAGCCTGTTATCTTAGAGCCGTCTACCAGGTATGAAATTAGACCCCTGGTTGATCCAAGCCAAGGGGCCGGAGTGGAAATGAACCTTGATGGATAATAACCCTCAATTTTCTTCCATAATGTACTCCCTGCATGTCCTAGGAGTTTCTTCTTTTTTTTTTTTCTCCTCTCTGAGCTTGTGTTCGGTGGCTGACTGCTGACTTGTGCTTTGGTCTTAGGTGTGGTTCAAGAACCGGAGGGCCAAATGTCGCCAGCAGCAGCAGAGTGGCAGCAGCGCCAAAGCCCGTCCGCCCAAGAAGAAGTCGTCCCCGGCCCGGGAGAGCACCGGGTCTGAGAGCAGCGGCCAGTTCACCCCCCCGGCCGTCTCCAGCACCGGTTCTTCCTCCTCCTCCTCTTCCTCCACCAATCACACCGGCCCGGCGGCGCTCAGCAGCACCTCTACCTCCATCAGCACCGTCTCCTCCATCTGGAGCCCCGCCATCTCCCCCGGCAACGCCCCGGCGCCGGCCGCCGCCCCGCTGCCCGAGCCCGGACCCCCGTCCAACGCCTCCTGCATGCAGCGCTCCATGTCGGGCCCCGCGGCGGCCGCCACCTCCTACCCCATGTCCTACAACCAGACGGCGGGCTACGGCCAGGGCTACCCCGCCCCCTCCGGCTCCTACTTCAGCGGCGTGGACTGCGGCTCCTACCTGGCGCCCATGCACTCACACCACCACCCGCACCAGCTCAGCCCCATGACGGCCTCCTCCATGTCGGGCCACCCGCACCACCACATCGGGCAGTCGTCGGGGCACCACCACCACCACCACCACCACCAGGCCTACGGCGGCTCCGGCCTGGCCTTCAACTCCTCCGACTGCCTGGATTACAAAGAGCAGACTGCGGCCTCCTCGTGGAAACTCAACTTCAACACCACGGACTGCTTGGACTACAAAGACCAGGCCTCCTGGAGGTTCCAAGTCTTGTGATCGGCCTTTTTTCCCTTTTCTTGTTTTTTTTTTTTTTTGTTGGCCCTTCCCTCCCTGCCCGCCTGCTCCCTCTTTTTATCCTCCAGATTAGCTTGTTGCTTGTTTTTAAAGACAAAAGAGTTTATGAACCATAAAGTACCACAATAGCAGCAGGAATGCTCAGAAATCGGACTGTTTTCGCCTCTCTCTTGTGCTCCGTCTTTAAATAATGACACATTTAAAAAGCGAGCCGTCCAGTCCTGTGCAGCGTCAGGAGCCGTTTCCTGACTTTGGCGAGCAGGTTTTTAAGGCGCCCCTTCTTGGAGGAGATTAAAGAAACAAACCAATTTCAACCAAACTCCTTTGACCACCAGCTCTGGATGGGAGGAATGTTTTCCCCTCTGATGCCCGACAGGAACTGCCTGCAGCGCCCCTTTACCTCCAGCCCAATCAGATCCTGTACAGTTTTTATTTCTGAAATTTGTTATTTTAGGACCACAGAGATTTTTAGTCAGCTGCGCCGAGGAGCTGAAACGTGTAAATATGTATTTGGGTCAGTTACAGTGACCATGTTTAGTTGGTGTTTTCGTTTTTTTTTTCTTTTTTTTTCAAATATGAAATTGTTTATTACTGCTTTGAGAGAAAAAAAACACACAAACAAAAAAGAAAAAAAAGGAAACTGTATGTAAAAAAAATTCCAAATATTCCAAAGAGAACAAATTGGCCATAAAGTTCAACTTTTATATTCATTGTTTAACTCCGGGGTTAAAAAAAAAATGTTTTGGAAATTTGAGATGTCTTGGAAAAATCTAAAAAATAGATGCAGAACTATTCTGGCTGTCTTCAGGATCCAGATGTGATAATTTTAGCCTCCGTTTTCCGACCGGAACTCTCCTGGGCATTGTCGTGATTATGGGACATGTTTGAACGCAGCACTTGGCTTGATATTGGAGTCAAAGCATTTTTAAAACCTTTTTTTTTTTTCTTCTGGAGAGGAAATGTGGATTTATAACTCCAAAATGACAGTGAGATGTTGAATGTATCTTTAAGGCGACCGCCCTTACATACATGTTCATCCAATAAAGATCCGTTAAGTCATATTTATTTTCCACCGTGGATTCTGTCTCGGTTTGACTCCCAACGGGGAGTCGAGCTCCTCTATTTTTAGACGCACGTTCACCCGCAATTATCCAAACTCAAGGCTGCTTGTTTTGTCTCATTTGAACTAGTCACACTTTTATTTAAAGGCTTGTTTATTTGGTTTCTCTCTAATTATAGCAGGGTTCATGCAAATCGGGCCATAATTAAAACAAGCCGTGAACGCACGTAGGCCCGCATTTCCATTTTAGAGAGCAGCCGTTTAATCCTCTCCGTCTCTGCCTCAAATTGAAATACTAACGTCTCTCGTCGCTTTAGGGAGGCGAAGTGTTGTGTTTTTTAGACTCCGGCGTTGAAAGTGTTGAGCCGGGAGACATTTGATTGAGGCGTAATTGAATGCGGAGCTGTAATGGCGTGATAATTACTCCTGCGCCCTGAGTTGGTTTCTCCAAAACAACCTGCAGGAATTTCACCGCTTCTGATGCGGTAATTACGTAGGTGGGGCAGGTTAGGGGGTCAGGCGTAGGAGTGTGTGAGGGAGAGAGAGAGAGAGAGAGAGTTTGATGCCTTCATGCTCACAGGCAGAAATGCATTATGAAAGAGAGGAGAGGTTAAATTAAAAATACATCAGGTCCATTCTCCGGCAGAAACGGGCGTCCGTGAAGGCCGCACGGAGACTCAACAAGATCAGGACTTTAAATCGGTCCTTTCCGAGATTTCTCCCTCTGATCTTATTCTTCTCCTTTTACATTAATGCCAACACATCCTTAGCTTAAATGGCGCGTTCACGTTCCCAAATGTGGACTGTAAAGACGTCTCATGCTTTTGTTTTAATGTCTAACTTTTGCAAAAAGACACTCGAAACGACCACATTTCCCCCAGAAATCCAGAGGATTTAGCTTTCTTTTGCTTATATCGGGATCAGCTTCAGCCAGCGAACAGAGGCTGGGTTTGTGCTGGCTCAGCCTCAAATGACGGAGAAAAATAGTAACTTGAGAAAAAAAAGAGGACATTTTAAACGATGTTTTAAATTCGCTTTGATTTAATATATTTCCTTTTTTTAAAACGAATTTGGAAAACGGCTTTTTCTTTTAGTGGTTTAAAAAAAGATTAACATTAAATTATACGCGGCTCACATGTTTATTTTAATTTTTTACTTTTGTTAAATCAATATTTTCGGCTTTATTCTTTTTTTAAATCCTAAAACTTAAGCGATTTTTAGGGAGAGGTAACAACTTTTTACCCCCTTTTATTTTAAACGCCACCAAGCTTCGAATAAATAAATCCGCCTGATCAGATCCTCGGCCTGATCGATAAACCCGTCCGTGGTTCAGCTGCGGTGCCTCTGTGTTTATGGAAATGGCTTTCCGCGGCAGCTGAACAAATATCTGCCAACCGGGACATTAAACATGTTTGCGCCAAGACGCGCAAACAGCGCAGCGAGTGTCCACCAACAGCGGCGGATTTGTTCGGATTTGCATCAAACAAACATTTGCGGCCAATCTTGCGCGGTTGTTTGCGGAGTTTGGGGGAGCCACAGGTCTCTCGCGAGGCAGCTGCGTCCCCCACAAAGGAGGAGAGGTCCGTTATTAAGTGTTTCCTGCGAGTTTTTGCGGAGCCGCAGCCGACAAGTCAGAAGTCCCGGAGACGTCTCGGTCCCGGGTTTAATAATTGAACAGCTGCGCGGGACAGAGAGATAGAAATCAAAGCAGAAAAGGCGAGGAAAGGGGATTTAATCTGGGATGGAAGGAACAAAAAAGGGATTAAATCCGTGGAGGGAGAAGTTGTGGCCTTCGGGGGCTGCACATGCATTTCCTGCCGCACACTTTTAGCGGTTTGGTGCGTTTTACCCGCACAAATATGTTTGTTTGGATCCAATATTTGTGAGCAAGTCTCCGCAACAATTACGTTTCCATTAAAGAAGATTTTAACTCCAATTTATGGCCTTTTCATTCAGACGCTGGAAGATTTATTTGTAGGATTTAATAATAATATTCAGTGTTCTTCCATAGCAAACAACATGTAGAGATAATCAAAAATCCACAGAAAGACTTTCAAACATTAAAATGACAATAATTAAACACACAAAAAGACATATCAAACTTTAAAATTAATCCCATAATAAAGAAATATCTTTGTAAAAAAAAAAAAAGAGGAAACAGAAAAACCCAGATTGATCTTTTAATGACTTCTAAAGCTTTTGTTTAATATTTAGTAGATTTTATGTTGCTTTTTTTTTAAACCAGATCATGAGTCCACCTTAAAATGACCTTTGACACCAACATGGATCCTGCACCCAACCAAATGAACAACTCTTTCCTAAGATATGATTTTTTTTTAAGTAAAGGTGTGAATCTAAACAAAGCAGAAATGGGAACGACTGCCTCTGGATCCAGTTTGACTCTGATAAGACTTTAAAACCGAAGCATGGAGCCTCTGAACTCGTCTGAACTGTGACGAACGTTTCGAGTGACGGACCGAGAACAAAACAGCATCTTCAGCCTCCGTTCATCTGCTGATGACATCAACTCAAACCGTTTCTCTCTTGGTTCCAGACGCGCATTTCTTTTTGCAATCGGCGTCCAAATTCTTTGAGACCGGAGCCGGAGGCCGCTCGCCATTCCTGCTTCCACCTGAGTTTTGTTGATGGGCTTTTTTCAAATTTGCCAATTAAAAAACCTCAGAAATCTTAATGGATAAAAGCGCCCGTCACTGTGTCCTGGGAGCTGGGAGCTGAACCGGAGTGTGTGATTGGTGCTTCACCCTGAGCCGAGTCGGGTCGAGTCGATGGCGCCGTGACCTTTGACCTCCGGCCTCTCCTCGGCGAGGGCGTGCCGATGTGGGCGGCCTGGAAACTGTTGACATTTTGTCCTCGGTTTGTCCAGGAAGTGAACTGGAACCGCGCCGGGCTGCGTTTGCATGAGTGCCTCCGATGCGTATCTGGGGGAGAGATAAAGCAGAAACCGGCCCGATCCTCCTCCGGCGCCGGGCGGCCGGGGCCTCACGGGCCTCCGCCGGGCGCCGGGCGCCACGCGGCGTTTGGCGTGCGAGAGGCTGACAGGGACTCGGAGGCCCAGCTGATGCTCCGATAGGGAGCCTGCATGCCGGGACTGTTTTCTTCTATTTCTGTGCAGAACGAGAAGAAAAAAAAACCCCAAAAAACAACAACAGACCGTCGCCTGTCTCTCATTGGCTGCCGGCTGTCACCTGACCTCAGCATCCCGCGGCGCCCATAGGCTGGCGGGCGGCGAGGGGTGATATGGAGGAGGATTAAATTCACCTGGGAGGTTAATCTGGGGTCAACTGTACAGCAACACGGGTGTCGCCGGCCCGACGTCTCCGGTTTCTCTGCTTTGTTGGTTCCTTCCCGAGCATCCCGTAGCAGGCTTTATTTATTCTAAATGTTCGGTTCGTTCTCTTTGGTTAGTTTTTGTCATTTCATAAAGTGTCCAAATCAGCCGCTGTCCCCCTCTCCAGTCTGGGGGGTGTTCCTGGTGGGTGTGAAGACAACAGGTTTTAACCCTGTAAAGCCAAATGTATCATGTTTGATACATACGGTTTCTGAAATGTTTTGCGTCTGACACCTTTTGCATAATTTAATGGTAAAAACTTTGCTCAAACTCCTGTTGTACACAATCAGATACACCTGATAACAGGGGGCAGAAGACTACACAAAAAATAATCTTGAATTATCACATAGTCATAAATTATTAATATAAAAAATGTATTTCTGTTTTTTCTTTTTACATATTTTGTTAAAAGGCCAAATAAGGAATTCAAACCAAAAAAAAAAAGAAATTTTCTGTTTTGTTTTGTTCTTGGATCGGGCTTTAAAGGGTTAACGGCCCGCTTCCTCCTGCTGGGTGGAATAACAGCGGCCACCCGATCCCACCTGAGCCGGAGATTTGGTCACTGCACTTATGTCAGGTAGACCGGCCACTTTGTCGGCCAGAACCGGGAGCTGATTACCCGTTTCCACATGGCGAGACAGTGAAGAGCCTCTAATGTAGCCCAACACCGCCCAGCCAGATGTGGAGGGAAACAGACGGCTGCAGCCAGATGTTCTCGGCTCTGGTTCTACCACCTTAAAGAGCCTGAATCAGCAGTTAAACCAAACGGCGTCGACCACAATCCGTAAAGTATAAAGTATCGTGTTCAGGTTTGCTCTCAGAGATTGACATTACGATAAAAAACATTCAGATCAGACTAAACAACAAACGGCTCTTCTACCTGAGACATGTAAAAAAACAAAAACAAACACTTGTTCAACTGCTCTCCATCTGCAAATGAGGAAATATAAGAAAGAAAATAACCGGATCATGACATGAACAGCACATTTTAAATAACCAACGACTTAAATAAAACTTTCTGGACATATTCAAGTTAATGTGTGAATAAAATATCGGAATTAGCTAAATATACATATGTATATATATATATTTATATATATTTATATATATTTTAATCTATAAGTATAATAAATATAATATAAGTATACTAAATTTAGCAGCTTCTAAAAAAACTCTCATTGAAAGACATTTAATTTCAGGTCAGTAAGTTTTAACCACAAAATCCTTCTGGTGACATTAGCTCAAGGAAGTTAAGGATTTTGACTCTAAATTTCATGCTTCTTAAACCATTATCATTCCTCAACTGAAGCTATTGATCAAAGTCCAGTGGCTAGGCTAAAAAATGAGAGAAACCTCAGATCTCTTGGACTCCTCCACAACCCTTCAAACTATCCAAACATGGACTTTTTTTTTTTTTTTTACTTTGCGAGCATCGACTTGCGCGATTAAAAAAATGGTGCTGAACATTTTTTGGGGGGATTTCAAACCCTGAGCTTTGTTTGAAAAGAGATTTGTTTTAAAAACTAAGGATTTTCTATGGCAAAGTATTGCAACACTAACAGCTTTTATTCTGTTTGGACAATATGTTAAATATTTGACTTTTTAATTGATTAAATTATATATATATATATATATATATATATATATATATATATATACACATCTAAATGAGTGCTATTATATTAGGATAAAATTAATATTATATTAGCATATTTTCAGTATGTTAGCACCCCTGTTTGCAGACCAGAGGCTCCTGATTGAGTCACAGCAGAAGGAACTGGTAAATGAAGTGATCCAAACTTCAGTTCGTGGTTCTTCAGCGGAGGGGGAGTCGTTAGCTGGTCGGAGTCTTTTCTTTAGCTGCTCTGAGGTCAGTGGAGCAGTCAAACTGCTTCCTTCCTCTCCTTCGCTGCCACAGCTGATGGGAAATCAGACAAGATTTAGCTTTTAACTTTAGCTTTTAGAGCGAGAGCCTTCGTATGCGACGGAAGGCTTCAGACCTGTTCTGACGACATCCCCTTGTCCTCGTTTCCCTGCTCGGGTGGATCAGCTGCATCAGTTTGAGGAGGGATGGATTAGGAAGGTATTTGAGGTGTATTATCTCATCGGCAAAGGATGCAGGACCCTCGTCCCAACTTGTCTTCTCCCTGCAGCCCCTCCTGCTCGGGACAGCTTAATGGAGGCCTGCAGGCTCCGGCGTTTCCCACTGAGACCTTTGTCTCCGTTTTACAACTGATCTCAGCCCGACTCGTTGGCCACATTTCCTTTTTCACCCGGTTTGCTCTTTATCGACAAATTTCACTCCGCACAAAGAGGCAGGAGGCAGCCCGGGCGAAAATGATCTAAAATCAAACCCCATCGGTGACCTTTGACCTCGGAAACCTGAGAGTTAATCTTAGATGATTGTCTCTGTCAGAGAGAGAGGAAAACTCCCTCTTGCTTCTATGCAGATAGCGAGGACTTATCTAAGATGCTCGCTGAGCTAGCCAAACGCAGCTGAAGAGGTGGGAGTTTCTGAGAATCATATGACCAGTTCAACCACCCAAAAGCACACGCGTGGCGCCATAAAACCGGCCCGCAAACAGACATTTTCTGCAGTCAAACAGGTTCCAGTTCTGCGGCGAATAAATAAAAGCATCGAACATTAGCCTGAGTGAAAAACTAAACCACAAAAATAGTGTATTTGTGTGAAAGTAACAGTTCTTTCTACTGATCATTCTTATATTATTTGGTCCACATGCAAAAGTCCAACTCAACCCAGAGCTAAAAACTGAGGAAATCTGTCAACTTTCAAAGCCGAGATCCCTTCAAACAACCACAGCTGTTCTTAAATGCGTCTCTGATGGTCCTGACAAATTTGCCTATGATGTTTTTTGGGATCAGAAACAAACCTATAATAAACCAAACCCCCTCCGTCTCGGGGGAGACGGCATCAGACCAATCAGGGCCATCATTAGATGCGATAAGGCCTCTGCAGAAACTGCACAGCTGTTGCACTGAGGAGGGGGAAAGAAAGCAGATAACCTGGATAATGGCAATTGCTGGAGGCTTGATTCATTTCCAAAACGTTAACAAGGCCGTTTCACAGCTCCAGCCCCCCGTGCAGCATGTTAATATCACTAATAAGCCAATCTCTGCAAGTCATCTCGGACAGCCGAGATTCGAGGCAATAAAGCTGCCGGCCACGTTCTCAATGAAGCATTTGTGGTTTCTCAAAGCTGACATAATTGCTTAAAGGGTGCACTCGTACTTTGTTTTGTGTTTTACTGAAACAGTGTTTGCATATTAGAAGTAAAAAAAAAAAAAAGGGGGGGGGGGGGGGGGGGGGACGGGAAGGACCCTCATTCGCCTTTTAAGCAATTTTGCAGCTTTTCTTCGAGCTGTCAAGTCAAACAATCAGCAGATAATGTGGTCTTGGTTTGTAAATTATAAACGTGTCAAGAGAGGCTCTAAAGGCAGCGACAGATGCCACTTATCTGGAGCTGCCTCTGCAGTGTGACTGTATCATCAGAGGGGAAATGTAACATTTTGATGTTTACATAAGAGAAGTATTAGTATCAGTCAGAAATGTAATTCCTTTCAGCCGTCCCTCTCGCAGGGGATTGACTGCCCAAAAAACATACAATGATTTTTTTTTTTCAAAGCTAACAAAACAACAAGAGAGAAAAAAAAGGGAGCAGAAAAGCATCCTCGCTGATCTTCTGTCCATTTCCAACATCGCTTCTTGTATATTTTTTGGTGGAAATCCTCTTAGAATGCAAAGTAAATAGATTACGATACAGTGAGGGATTAGGGCTCGCGCGGCGCTGTCAGATTAGTCGGTGAGCGCAGCGCGTCGACAGCTCTGACACGGCTATGGCTGCTGTTCAGGAAAGGGGCTCCGCGCGACGCTTTAAAGTCGCTGGTTGGCTCCCGTTCATGAATAAAACTCGGGCTCGTAATCTCGGCCAACACACACACAGAGGAAGCTGGCGACATCCAAAATCAGAATAATGGAAGTCTTTATTTTTTCAGGCTGATTAATGGCAGGTTCAGAGCATTTTCTGTCACATTTTTAATAGAAGAACCTGCTGTAACAGTTTCTTTTGAGGCTCATTTGGTTCAGATTTCACTGAGACAGAAAATAACCCCAATTCACTTCCAGTGACTTCTATAGATACACAGGACTAAAAAATGCACACTTCTCATTTATAATAGCACTATTCTACTTTCAGATTGTTTCATGGACACGATTTCATGTAATAAAACACAGGTGAGTTTGTTATCTGTGCGATTTTGAGTCTTTTCAGTCTCCAACTGGGACTGGGAAGTCTTATCTGATTAGTTTTGTCAAACCACGCCTAAATGCACCACATGGAGCATCCCGGGGTCTTCTCCATCCTGCAAGCAAACAAACAGAAGCATGTTTTAGGGTAAAAAATACTTCAATTAGACATTCCTGTATTGTCTGCTAGACACATTTTTATTTGCAACTCTCATCAAAAGCCTGAAAACAACTTTATTATCAATGTTAACTGTTTAATTAATAACTTAGTTGGACAAAAACACAAAGCAAAGCCAGAGTTTTTTTTGGAGATTCAAGCATTTCAGCAAAAATGGCTCCAAAAACTTGAAGGTTTTACACAGGGAAGGTTTTGCTTATTTCTGCAAGACACGATGCGGTCTGCATGTGTTTCTTTACTTTATCATCAAAGCTTGTGGCTGAAAAATGACGGACTGAAAAATGATGCTAAAAAAAAATTAAATATAGAGTCGTCACAGGCTGCCTGAATTCACCCTCCTGTCTTTCTATTTATCCACATGAATCCCAGCCATTAAAACCAGATGCTATTAAAGTAGTGGCTGCAAAGAATTGTGGGATGGGATTATCTCTTGTCTCACTGTGGTTCCTCCACAGATATCAAAGGGGACTGTTGGACCGGACTCCTTGAGTTAAACCGAGCTGCCAGAAAATGGAAACACCAAGACGCCGGATTTTATAGACTGGGAGAGGGAATTTGTGGGTCTTGTGCACCAGTGAAATAAAAATTGACCTTGATTTTTGTTTGGTATTTTTAGGTCTTATCATCTGACAGGTTGTCAGAAAAGATGCAGGAGCTTTTATCAACCATTCTCTGTTCCCTTTGATAATAGCCGAATTTTTTGGGGGGAAAAATTTAGGACTTAAGAAATTTTAACCATTGGTCATCATTTTGTGTCAGCAAGTCTTTCCTTTTGTAATTAAATAAATGTAACTTTTCCCTGTGGACTGATGATAAGGAGATGTCAGAGCTCTGAACTGAATGCTCCTTTTGGGCCCTCAAGCCTCCAAAAACTGCTGGAAACCATCCTGATCAATAGAGTTTAACCCTTCAACCCCCACAGAAACATGACAGAGCCTTAAAAATGTGAAAACCACTCAGATGGTTGACTTAGTTCTTAGAGAAAGCTGATGATGGAGAAGATTTAGAGAAACATTTTGAACCTAAGGTGACAGATTAAATGGAGTTTAAGGACTCTGCAGTTCAATCTTGGCAGAGCTGTTGAATAAATTGTGTAATTTTAATCTAGTTTATTTAATTTAGAGTTGTTTTAATATTCTCTGCCCACTAATGTTTGTAAATGAGAAGATATTTGCTCCATGGGCTTTATAAAGTTTGTGTTTATGTGAGCAACTTGCTCTTTCCAACAGGCTCGAGGTGTGAACATTTACCTTAAAAGAAGAAATAATAGACTTAAATGTCACACATTTCCTACTAAACGCATCATTACTCGTTGATTTGTATGTCAAAATGCGTGTTTTTCTGTTTTCTCTCAGGCCGGGTTGAACTGTAACCTGACAAATACATTTCTGGTTTTATTGATTTTATGACGAGAATCTACAGACTTCTCCATTTGATCCACTGAGTCCATCAACTCACATCTCCTCTGCCTCCGTCAGCCGCAGTTCTCCCTGCAGAATGGGGGGAAACGACAGAGTGATGCTTCTGCTAACCAGCTGTGACACTTCAACATCCCAACATTAGACATGCACGATCACACACGGCAGCCCTACAGCACACAAACAGCTCAGTAGGTCGGACACGTCGCCCGTTCTGGTTATAAGCAAATGTAAACCATTGTCACTCGTGGCAATCTCTCCCGCTCTGAGCTCCGCGTTAATAAGGTTATGATTGACATTAAAACCCCGACGTGCCTTAAACAGATATTTAAGGCGCTGATGCAAATTTCCCTCAATTGCCTAGAGTCTGGATTATTAAATGACAGAGCAATTAGGTGCAGAGTCAATTGTTAAACACATGAAAAATGGAATTATTACTACAGGAGGAGCAGGGAGGAAGCAAAGAAGAAGTGATGTTTTCTTAATGGAAGTTTTCCAAATTGACCAGTTAGTAATCTAAGAGAGGATGAGGCAGAATGAGTGTTTCCTGAGTGTTGCTGCGGGGCTAGAACCGACATGCTGAACGCTATTAGCTGTAATTTGTCGTCATGAGGTGGGACTGATAATGGGTGGCACTATGGAAGGAGCGTGGAAGATTGGCCTCTGCAAATCCGTTACTGGATGTGCCGATCATTTCCTGATTTAGAAAAATAAATTAGGTGAAGTCTGAAGGGTGGAAGCTGTACTCTGCCTGGTGTTTGTCAGCTGGAACAGCCAAAGATGATAGAAAATACAAGGGATTAAACAAAAGAGAACATTTGATCTTGTTATATTTAATATTTTATCCTCTGCCATTAGAAAGGTGTAAAAACACTTGACGGTTCATTGATTCTTTGACCAGCACAACAACACTGTGTTCTCCCACCTGTTTGTTTCAGGGTCCTGAGCACATCTGGGCTGATGGTAAAACATCTGGCCTCAGCCTGTGGCCGCCTCTGATTGGCCCTCCCATCAGAACTGAGGAACACAGAGAGAGCAGATTGGATCAGGATGAACGGGGAATCAGTCATTTCATAAGTCATCGTAAACAAACCGTCCTTCAGTTTGGTCAAACAGATGCAGATGTGTTACACTTTACCAATTTGAAGTTTATTGGGAAAACCTTGGACAGTGAGTACACTTTATTTGCATTATCACAGTCTATTATGAGTCCCACAAGCAAAAACAGATCACATTAAGTGATTAAAGCACATTAAAAAGTTAAAAGAAAAACCTCTTACATGTTTGAGAAAGTTACATTTCTGTTCAGGTTTTTAAGGAGTTGTGTAGGTATTTAGGTATTTAATAAGTTGGCTAGCTGCATATCACAAACTGTTGAGTCCCTCTAATAGAAATGCATTTATCCCATTTTTTTTACTTGGATATCTGATGAAACCTCTGGTTTTTGTTCAGGTTCCATTCCATATTCTGTTCATCCCCTAACGATGCCCTGAATTTAATAGTCAATATTCACTTTTGAGAGCTCGGTCTGTATTTTCATGGATTTTTGAGCTGCCCACATTTTGTGGATTGCTCAATAAATAAACAAGGAAGAAGCTAAAATAAATAATATTCTTGCTTCTTAGTATTTTCAGAAATCTGGGAAGTTTCTTAAATCAAAAGCCGTATTTAGAGGATTAATAAACTCTGCGGATGCTGGGTGGGAAACACGCTCGGTTGGGGACAGAACATGTTTGTACAGAAGTAAAATATCATGGATTAATGTTGTAATAAAAACATTCAAGGGTTTTCCTCCATCTCACATAACCAGAGCTACTGTTTGTCTCAGTTCTTGTGGTAGAGCTGAAGATGAACACCAACATCTGCCTCATTTTTCACCTTGTACCAATTGACCGGACACAGATTAACAAACAAGCTCCTGCAGCAGGTGATTTATCTGGATCAACTAAACTAAATTAGAAAAGTCTGACGTCATCATGTTTACCTCAGAAACATGGACACACGAAGCAGCTTTTTTATGGCAGATATAAGCTTAAATTGCCTTCAAATGTCCAAATTTGAATAATCGTTCTGTTTTTTGTTTAAATGAAAACTGCTACTAATACACAACATGGCACTGTGTGCACACACTGACTTATAATTCTGCGTCACTGACAGGCCGTTAACAGATTTGAATCAATCAGGAAATCTTAAGCTTGAGCTTAGGATGCAGAAGCTTTCTTTGCTCGTGTGAATCTAAAACAAATACATAAAGACTAAATATCACACCTAAGCCAGTAGGTCCTCATTATTTCTGAGCATCACATTAACTGTGGCCTCCATTAAAGAGGAATGATAATCAGCTCCCCTCTCCTCCCTTCACCAACAGACGAGAACGTGACGAGCAGCAGAGGCCAGCGGCCACAAAGCAGAAGAAAGTTGGGACGCTTCCCAGATTTCCGTCTCGTTGTCTCTCACGACTCCACGAGCAGATTTGGATTTGAGAAAGCAGGAATCTGCGAGGAGCCCCCAAACTGCCATTGTGCTCGCCTCCCTCTACTTCTCTGCTCTTTTCTCAGCGAGCCAAACGGGAGAACGCCCGCGCTATAATGCCTCCCCCTACTCCATCTCTGCTAAGCTGCCACTGGCTTCACATGAGAAACAATGAAACTTCATTGGAGACCAGATTACAAAAGAGAGTGAGAGAGGGGGGGGACGGGTTCAATTAAAAAAAAAACTCAAAATGCGACTGAAATGCAAAATAAAAAAAATTAAGAACCTTTGCTTTGTTTCTCCCTCTCTGTTGCCATTATCTTTGGGGAGGTTTGCTTTCTTAGACCTGTGGTAGTGCGACCGGGCTTTTGGCTGCCAAATCGCCCTAACCCTCTTTACCACTCTTTTTCTCCTCTTCTCATTCCTTTTACTGTTTTTAAAATGAGCTTAGGACACAGCATCTCTCTGCCGCACCCCGCCCTCCCCTCTCTCTGGACCCAGCTTGTTTAAATTGGCCGATAGGAAGGGATTTGGGATGGATGGAGGGGGCTTAGAGAAACGCAGAGTGGAGAGGTTGGAGGTGGAGGGGTGCGGAGAGTCATCAGTGTTACAGTCAAACAGCCATGAAAAGCCTGTGAGGATGAAAAGAACAAGAGCGCCTTTTTATCTAATGCACACAAATCCCATATAAATACTCCAATATGTTAGTTGGGGTATGACAAGAAATGCCTCTCCATCACTCCCCCCCATCACTATCCCACAATAATAGAGACATGGATGGCTATATTTGCGTGCATCTGTTTGTGTGTGCGTGAGAAAAAGCCACAGAGGGATAATTTCAGCGCGTCTTTAGTCACAGCGTTTCAGTTCTTCATTCACGTTGTGATTGTGTTAAACAATCAATCGGAAACAGTCAGCTCTGAGGGCTGAAATGTGACAAAAATGGACCCTGGTGAAGTTTGAAATCTGGCTCAGGGTCCAACGCTGGGACCACTGGACGCGTAAGACCCGGAACTGATGTGGCTTTGACATTTGAAATGTCACGGGGTGTGTGTGTGTGTGTGTGTGTGTG
>JABUIW010000010.1:15713734-15747732 GCA_013363375.1 Menidia beryllina | reverse complement strand
GGGGGGGGGGGGGGGGGGGGGGGGGGGGGGGTTCCAGGCTGTAGCCTCGGTCACTCGGACACAGACACAGTGAGCAAAGCTGATGCTTTGTGTGACTTAAATCATCATTTCACCACAAAAATTTCTGAAATGATGATGGCAGAAGCATCATCGCACTAACCAGAATCGTAGTCCATGTCAAACCTCTTGTTGCTCTGAATGTCTGAAGTGGTCAAAGTTCACAAGTCTCAAAATAAATAGCATTAATTCATGACATCTCAACTGTTATTTGAAGTATTTCTAGTATTAACAGTTCCAAAATAAACAGCGAAAGACCTAAATCTTAATTCCAGACACAGGGCTGCTTTAAAACCACCAAATTATCGATGATGCAGAGATCAGAGATCTATGTTATTTTTAGACTTCAACTATCTTTTTTAGGATAAATAGGTTCGGTGAGGATGTGGGGTTTGTTCATGTTTTTTCTCTTTAGTGTCTCATAAAGCATATGTGTCTAAAAGTCTTCATCTCCAACGTTCTTATTACTAATTATGACCTGATGTGACATTCATATCCATTTCTACCTTTGAAGGCTGGAGGAACACACACATTACATCAACATTTCAGGATAAATTCATAGTTGAATTGAAATAGTTTACTGAAAATAAAACACTGCTGCCAGAAAACTTAGTTTGAGGATGGGGGTTAAAGCATTTCTTTCATTAATCATCACGAGAAACGTGAGATTTTCTGGTAGACAAAATGGCAGATTTTCAAAATCTTTTTTAGACCTGAAACAACTCTAACCACGCAGCTTTAAGACAGAAAAGGCCGACAGAGTGGTAACAATAAAGGAGGAGTTTTTTCTCACAATCTGAATGGAAACGTACGCGATCATGGATTATAAGTAACTCACCGTGTTGGGATGTTGTCTGGGTGTGTCGTGCTCTGGGCCCTCTCAGGCGGGGTTTTTCTACCCACCAGAGGCTCTTCTGAGACACAAAGATGAAAACACACAAGATGAACAACACCGGAAAGTAAAACAAAAGCAAAACTGTTACGATAAAGTACAACTTTGAGTTTAGGACACTTTTCGTGGCTCCTTTGGAGATCAATACGTAGCTTTTAGGGCAGTTTGTCACGCCTCCAGGCACAACCGTGTTTGCCTTATCTAAGGTTTGTGTTAACTTACGCGTGCATGTGTGAGTTAAGGCTCAGTAAATGTTCTGAATTGAGACAAGAAGTCAACAGCAATGTAAGATGTGCAAGCAAGGCAGCCAGGAGAGCTGAGAAGGGAACAGAAACAAACGCCGCTTTCCTTCTACGCACACCGGAGCTAACAGGCTTTCCAAATAACGACAAAGAAAAGACAGAAAGGCAGGGAGGAGGTGGAGAAGTGGATCTCCAGATAAAGCTCTCGTCTCTGCCCGCTGAAAGGCCCCGCAGTCACATCAGCCTTTGTGAGGGGGAGACGCAACCATCAGCTAACCAAGTTGGCTTCTCCTCTTGGCACTCCAAAGAAAAAGAGATAGAGAGGAAGAAAAAGAGGCCTTCCCTCGCACTTGTTCGGCGCTCTGCCTCTCACAGAGCCGTATCAATCCAAATCAGCACACTTGTCAGCCAGACAGCTATAAGCGATTTCCAACGCCGTTATGAAAGGGACCATTTCTAAGCTGAGATCTATGTTCTCTATTGTGCGCTTATGTGTGTACAAGCGACAGCAGAATCTCTGCTCATCGGTATTTACAATGGATCCACCTAAATGCGGGAGGAAGTGCATGGAAATACGCCGTCTTTGCTCGATCTGATTCCAAGTCTCACGCTGACATCCACGTTAAACAACCACTCGATTTGGTATGGAGTCATTTCTCTGCTCTTCTCTTAAATCTGCCCACTTCTGCTTTATTTTTCTTTAAAAAAACAAAAACAACAACAGATAACAGGGTGGCATTGTCCCAGATCAGCTGTTCTACCTCCTCCTTCTACTGGACGAGCCCGAGGTGTCCTGTGTCTGTCCACCCGGTCGGGTCGTTGCAGCCGACTCCTGTAAAATCGCCTCGGGCTATAACTCCCATGCAAACCAGCAAAACCGTCGCTAATGGAACATGAGACATCTGGACGAGGGGCAGCGGTTAAGATTTGACCTTCTGGCTAAAAATAAACGCCCACAGACACGCATAACCTGAGAAAAAGGAAGCCATGAATAAAATTGACAGTTCAAACGACCAGCGCTGCGGTTAAAGGTGATCATTTAAGGGAAATTAGCTTTGAAATAGGAGTGTTGGTGACCGTTGAACGCCTTAACCAGCACTGAGAGACAGGATCTGCTGCTGTAAGTCTATGTGAATGCAGCATTTACCTTCTCGTTGCTCTGAAAATATATGTAAAGATTCTCAGCACTGAAAGTTAAACTAAAACTAAAGCAACTCCAGAGAGCAGTCTGCCCACTCATACACATTTGAACATACATATCGTCTTTAAATTATGAGCACCGAAGTACAAAGGGTAGATTAGTAATCCAGTCCTCTTTATGTATTCTGTATATATTCTAAATGTAGAGCTTTAGAAATACATTGATCCATCCCGAGTTTTTTATATTACACGTTTAAGCTCCAGACTTTTTAGTTGTCTTTCAAAGGGGTGTTGACTAAAAGTTATTCAGAACTTCTGAAAATAAATTAAGAAAAAAGACACCAAACTAAACCCGTTCCAAATCAGCAAATAACTCATTTTAAATTGGATCTTTAGGCACTTTGTTGCTAGCATTTATTTAGTAAATGCATGAAAAATGCCAAAGATAAGACATAAAACAGGATTTTTGAGGGCAGCAACAAGCTGATTCCCAAAGAGCTGCAAGATGAAAAACATTTGAGAAAACTGGACGAGTGGAGGACAAAAGAAGAAGAGTTGGGCCTAAAAAACAAAGGATTTGAAAGTGATTTCCTTGAGAAAGAGGAGCAGATCCAGCAGAGAGCTGAACAGGAGTTGATTATCTCCTGTTGGCCTCATCAGAAAAGCTCTCCATGAAGGGGGGCTGTCAATAAGCCAGAGAACCTAACAAAAGGCTGCCCACATCCAAATAAGAGCTCTGGGATGTCCTTCAGGAAGCCTGGAGAGCTGCTCCTGAAGACTCCTTAAAGGACGGACACAGGGCTGTGAAGAGGGTTCAGAGATGGAGGAGAGAGGAGCTCAGAGCAAATATTGACAGCTCAGCTATTTAAAACTTGTTTTACAAGCCGTATTTAATTAATCTTAGTTCATATTTTAAGAAAGGACTGCATCTATTTAAAGTGTCTTAATAATATTAGGGAGCTTGATCCACCTTAGTGAGACACTTGGCCAGAGACTGCATTATGTGAACCAAGAAAAGTTGTCACATGTGACAAAAATATGTAGAAGTAAGAATATATACAGGGTTTTTATTTACAGGTCCCATTAGTAGAGCTGATATTCTGCTATTCGTTATGTTAAAAATACGGCCATTTTGCCTTTTGATCCCTCTTTTAAAGCTTTCCACAGGTTAGAATGACGACGCTAAATGTGTGAGTGTGCGTATCATCCAGGCTGTGAATATACGTCTGCAGGTAAAGCGAGACACCTGTTCACTGGAGCCCTCCACTTATTATTAATGACCTGTCTTGGTAGGCTCTGTCTGCACATCGACACACAAGTGGACAACAAAGACACACAATTGGGCACAAAGACACACTGATGCGTGCACACACTCTCAGGAGGAGGCATCGGTTTGTTTAGCATCAATGGAAGAAGGTTATCCACCCAATTTCAGAGATAAAATCTCCCAAACAGAACTGGGGCCAGGGGCCGTATTTTTGTGAGATTTGGTGGGAATTACTGAATTAAAGTTGGATGTAAAAACAACAACTATGATGAGTAAATATATACAAAGAAAATAAATGACAGAGCTAGCACTAGAGCTCTTAAATACAGTTTGATTTGTATCCTTGCACAAAAATCCAGATTTCAGAGGCTGTTTGAGAGGGTTTTATTCAGTGTGTGGACAACAATGGGCCTCTGAGGGCGTCACAGCAAAATTTCTTTATGTTAAAGCTGTGTGCAAGAAGTTTATGACCCCTAAAACTATGTGCTAAGGATCAGGTTTTTGACAAACCAACCTTTTTCGTGTTTGACACAGCCTGGTAGCTCATGACTGGACATTTGTGTGCACTCTTAATGTGTCTGTTCCCTTTTCAGCTAACCAGAGAACTCGTGTGTCTGGCTGTACATGTGCAGGGCTCACAGGGTTTTTACTTTTTAGTACTAGTGGTTTTACAACCCACATCTATAGGGGGAGCCAGAGAGCAAAAATCCTGTTTACCAAGTTCTCTTACTTACTTTAAGACCCTAACACTGTTTTTATTATGGTTAATTTGTTTCATTATATTGTATATAATGTTCAATTGAAGAATCTTTTGATATGTCAACCCTCTGAGTATTATCAGCCTTTCAAACAGTCTCTCAGCCCAGATGGTTCAACTCACAGTTATCCGTCAACCCTCTTAAAAACTAGATTAAGAATTAAACTTACTTGACATATTTTGGTGAAAAAGTAATAAATATATCAGCTTTACTACCAAACAAACCACGAATATTCTTTCTGTCAGGTTTCTAAAAGGTGGTGGTTTGACTGTTGGCTTCCCGGGGCCACGTCTCTAAGCACCCCTGTGTGAATACGCAGGTTCTGTGAAAGATCTTCAAAGTGGTCGGCCAGACTAATCAAATACAGATCATCTATTATTCAAAGTCCAATAAAAATGTTTTACTTTCTAGACCTAAATTAGCATTAGAAAGCCGTGAGATCTATCGTGCTTGATATGGCTGCTAACAAGCAGCAGAGTAAATGCAAAGAAAAGAAACAAATCTATTTCTTTGTTCTCTTTATTCGTCCGTACTTTATCAATAACCCTCCTGACTTGTTTCTTTCCCCAACTCCTCCTTTCTCCTGCTGTCTTTGCTCCTCCTCTGTCCCTTCCTCCCTCTTTCTCTGCAGCCCTGCTGTCCAAGGATAGGACATGCTGCAGGTGATGGAGGTAAATCATCGAGGACATAATTAAGGGGCTTATGGGAAGGGGAGCGCGTGTTAGGCATCACATTAGTAATAAAAAGGAAAAAATACAAGCAAACAGGCCTCACAGTTACACAGATGCTTATTTTCATTCACAGCCATACACACAGACACTCAGCCTCGGGGGTTTGACCTTATACAGCAGAGTTAAATACCTCTCTTGCCTCATTTGGTTGTCTGTGAACACCCAAATTTGCCCCCACAGCCTTCTGCTGCGTTTTAAGCACCAATGAAGGACTCATCCAACATGTTCATCTAGTTCCCTCACAAATTTGAATGTTTTCTGTTCACCCGTTGGCCCTTGAAGCCTCTGTGAGGACTTGTGGGTGAGTGTTTGTGAGAATGTGTGTGTGTAATCAGGAACTCTGCTTGATCCCCTCTGGTATGTGCTTTTGGGAGTGTTTGTCAAAGGGCAGCAGCAGAGTCTGAAAACGACAAAAAAAAAAAAAAAAAACCCTACAAAAAAACTAGGCTTTGGCAGAGTTTTCTCCAACAGAAACTTAATTTTATTCGATTCCTTTGTTTTTCACAGCTTTATTTTACGAAATCGATAAACTTTATTAGGATATATAAAAGGAAATAAGCTGCAGTTTTTCTCTAAGGTGGTAAACACATGTTCTCTTCTCATTTCTCAGCTATCTATTCTTGGTGCTGTTAAATGAGAGTCTGAGAAAATATCTGGTCTTAGATGTAAGGAAAGTGTGTCACGGTGGGTGAGTTGCCGGGGTTATCAAGCACCCACCTCCCGTTCCAGATGTAAGGAGAAATAACGAGTCGCATTTGGAGTCTTTTTGGTCGAACATGTGATTATTTTCTTACCGTTGCCTGCGATGGCCTCGGCCTCGATTTCATTTGCTTTCCTCTTGGCCACATCCGCTAGCACCACCTCGCCCTTATCACTGGCGACATAATGGAGGTCCTTTGAAGGTAATGCAAGAAAGAAAGAAACGTGAAAGTTAATCTAAAATGAATCTAGGCTCGGATGACAATAGTTTTTTTTTCTCTTTAAGAGGGGTGGGGGGCGGTATTTTGGCAGGAGGAGGAAGGAAAAGATGAAATGAGCCATTTGAAGCCCGACATCAGAAAGAGCACCGGTTTGGATGAAATGCCGGTTCCTCAAAAAACTTTGAAATCAGCCTCCCTGCTCCCCGCACCCCCAAACCACACCCACTCGCACACACACTTGTCTCCCGGTTTTGAACTGAGGAGGATGTTATCAGTCACATTTCAAAAGTGGGAGAGAAGCCGAGGGACTGTTCACCTTTCAGAGACGCTGGTATTCTCTCTTTACAGAGAAACGTATCCAGCTGAGCATATTACTATATCAGCCTGTGACAATATTGGAAACAGCGTGTATCCTCTGTATCTCTGTTTGAGTCTCACATGGTAATGAAAAGTGATAATGTGGCTAAATGATGTCTGAGGGTGGCTGATTTGAAATTCAAGGCTGCCACGTATTCACATTGCTTCAGACATCTGTTCTTTAAGCTTTAAGACGCTCGATAGGAATCAACCTATTTTCGGTCCAAATCGTCAAAAAAACTCTAATCTGATACTACAAATGCTTGATTTAGAATTTTCTTCAGGTCTGCTGTTGAAAATAAAATGAATGCATTTTAAATGAATGTGGAAAAATTACATTTGGAGGTAAACTGTTTTATGCTTTCTTTTTCTTGTTCTTTTTTCTTCTTCCTGTTATATAATGTTCCTGTTTGTTAGACCCTGTATGGTCTGAGGTTGGTTCATTTATAATGTTTGTTTGGTAAAATTGGTCAGATTTACTCCTAATTTGTAATTTGCTTTTAAAATATAAAAAGAAAGTGGCATTATGGAAATTATTCAAGCGGCAGAAACAGCATTTAAAGACATTTAAACACAAAAGATTTAACACAGTTAGTATTTTAGGAGTTAGAGCAGCCTTCCTTTTTTTGGGTTAATATGAAATTCAGGAGTATATCCCTAAGGAATCTTTATACTGCATAACGAGCTGAAGTTTAGGATTACATTGGTCTAAATAGCATTGGTAAATACAAAAATTAAGCTGTTTAATGGTAAATAATACAAATCTGCTTAACTCTCTTGAGATGCGAATGTAAAACAGTCACTATCTGCCTCATTTGTAGTCTGTGAGTCTAACCCGGACACATGACGGTGCAAAATAAAACAATCAAAGATAATATGCCTGGCGGATATTTGTTAGAAGAACTAATGAGAATTGCAGTATTTCTGCAGAAGCTGATCTCCTAAAGTGAATCAATTGCTGGATCTGACACCCTGTGAGGTGTTGCAGGGTTTCCCAGGGCAGGGAGCAGGGCCTGAGGGCTCATCAAAGGGGACAGCGTGTTAAGGAAAGTCTTCCGCCTCAGCGACATCACAGGACATCACTGCCGGGACTCAGGGCTCACCATGGATAACCCTCAGCTGGCTAAAGCCAGCTCCCAGCTGAGCCTGCACCCGGCCCTAATACCCCCATATTGTAACCCTGCTTTTGTAGCCCCAGAGGAGAAAAATAAAAGGGGGGTGGGGGGTGAGGGGGTGCTGGTTTCCAAAAGAGGTGGGATTGATGCAGAGAGGGAGCGTGAAGAAGCATGAGAGAGAGAGACGTGCTGAAATTGAGGAGTATGAATGGGAACAGATTGGGTAATTATAGTGTGGTGCCAGCCCTCTGTGGAGAAGAGTTAGGGGGAAATGTGAAAATGGCCGACAACAAAATGGCCTCAAAAGAACACAAATCGGCTCACAGGACCGAGGTGGCAGACTCAGCCTCTGCAAGCGAGGACACGGCCCCTCAATTAGATATGACTGAGGGCTCCTAATTAATAACAAACAGAGCAGCAGAAGATTAAACCCCAGAGAAGTGATAGTAAGGTGGAAAAGGAAGAGGAGCGCGGAGGGAGGGGGAGAAAGACGAGGGGAAAGAGGATGAGCGACTGTATGACAGACAGAACAGAACAATATGAACATTTGATGCTGGGCGCTTTATTCCAGCTTAGCCCCTCATAATACTGTCTGAATCTGGAGAAAGGGACCCAGAGAAAGAATCCAGCACTGAACAAATGTGAAATGAGAGCGAGAGGAGTATCAACCCGACTAAGAAGGGATAACAATAATACTGCATATAAAACCATCAGATATTACACCTCTTATTCCCCGACGCTCAAACGCGACACTAATCTTATTTATATAAGAGCTTTAGGGGTTGCAGCGAGCCAGCTAACTGCGCCGATAAAGAGGGGCGTTTTAGTGGGCCGTTTTTGGGGAACAGAGGGGAGGGAGGTGGTGGACGCTAAGAGCCCGATATTGACTGATATTTGGGCTGCTTCCAAATAAATGAGGGATTAGGTTAACTGGCACACAGCAGCGCTTACAGCACATTAACAGGCGGGCTCATGTTTGTGCGTCTGCAGCCTGACGCCTCGGCTCTGAGTCGCTGTCAGAAAAGGACATATGTGAACATATGTTGGGCACACGGTACAGAATTAGTGATTAAAGCAGAAGCTGCTATCTGTCTGCACGTTAAACATCGGATGACGTTCGCAGACTTTAAGGCCGACTTACTGAAGCTTTTTCCTGCGGCTGGTTTCTGATTTCTGACTTTGATGATTTAGCTTGCTGCGATGTGTCCCATAAAACAGTAAACAACTTGTTGCACTGGGTTGAGGCAGTTAAATAATCCATTTCCTGATTATTGTTTAACAATTATTTACCCCACAGCTGCCCTACATGAACATATATTAGTTCTAATTCTGCTCTGAGGGATTTATCCCTTATCTGAAGCAGCCTGTTTTTGCATTATATTTATTCACAGCATAGTTTCTGTTCATGGGACAGATAACAAATTAAATCCATTATTTTATGGGTTAAATATACATTTTCAGATATTTTCTCAATGAGGTTTATTTAATTTAGAAAAGAGATCAAATTCAGCCTTTTTTTACGGGATGTTTTATTGCAAAGCTTCCCCTTTGATAAGTCTGTATCCCAGCCACACACCTGGCAAACACCTGTGAGGGAATTCTGAAAACATGATCATTTATAAATGTGTGAAATTTCAATATGTAGGGATTAGCGAATGAGTAGATTAAAGGCAAAGCCTTGACTCTTTGAATCAGAGGAAAATCCTGATGATTACCTCTGAGTTAGACTTACTGCAAACAACTGAATAAAAAAAAATCTGGTTGTTGTCGTATAATCTGCGCCTATTTATTCCCAGAAACAAACCAAAAAACAATTAGTCAAACTTAAGAAATGTCATTTTTAGCCTTTTAAGTTTCCAAAAATGTTCAGGGGTGTAATTTTCCCTTAATGTCTGCCAACAATGCAGTTCAACGTAACATAACACATTAGAAATAAATAAACATAATTATTATTTTCGCACTTTTCTGTCACACCCAAAATTCAAAAGTCGAGTTGGATTGGTGTTAAGGACTATCAAAAGGGCTAATTACTCATTTGACAGCTTATTGCCAGAGAGGAGCAACACCTCGTTTCCAGGCCTGGCGTCAGGCTGGCGTGGGGGGGCCGGATGGGGGGGGGGGGGGCAGCATGGCTGACAGGAAACAGTGCGAGCCCTCATTGGGGAACACGAGTGCCGGCATCAGATTCGGCTATCACGCAATTTGATTTAATTAACAAGCTATATCGAGACTCAAACACCAAGGAGGAAGAGGAAGAAAAAGAGGGAGGGGGGCGGAGAATAAAAAAACTTGTCGGCTTGATTTGGCTGACGAATGACCTAATTGGATACATTATCAACTCATTATCAAAGGCTAATTAGGGAGCTACAGAAGAGTACCAATTATGGAAAAATAAATGCAAACGACTCAGTAACCCCCCACCACCGTCACCAAAAGCAGAAGAAGAGAAACCCCCCCCCCCCCACAACCCCCCCCCCCCCTACTACCAGTACCACATCCCCCTCAATTTAGCCCGACACTAAAGTGTTTCATTTCAACAAAAGCTCTCTTTTTTTGGAGAAAAAGGCTTGAAGGGCCTCTATTGTTAGCTGGGAAACAATGGGGACTAGAGAGGGTGGAGGTTGGGTGATGGAGAGGGGGGGGGTCGGGGGTCGGGGGGGGGCGTATCATGCTGAGAATTTCTAGAAAAGGTGATGCCGTGCATGTTATCTATTCCTGTGTGTGTGTGTGTGTTTGCATTTTTATCAAGTCGACGGTGCGTTATTGAGTTCTGTGGGCAAGTTAGTAAGTTACAAAGAGTTTGGCGAGGGTGGGGGTTGCCCTCATTAACCCCCTCCACCTCCACCCAATCAGCCAACCAGCAGGTTAAAGCAACAACACAACCTAATTAGACCAAAGGACAGAGCGAGAGGTGAAATGTCAACGTGCCCTCTCTCTTTCTCCTCTCTCTTTCTCCCTGGCAGACAATGACTTGCTGCTCTCTTGGTCGCTGAGGCAAAAAGTGCTTGAAGCAGCTTGTTGTGAAAGAGCATTAACTTTGTTACAGATCTGGGATGACAAGGATTTGTAAGTATCTGTTGTATTCTGTGAACCAGATATGTGGAGATTTTCGTCACTGCCGCCACAAAGGGACTCGCACATGCTCTTTAATTCTGTCAAATTAGTTTTAAAAAGCGGTGAAAGAGTCAAAGCGGAAACATCAAAACGCGTCTTAAACGGCGTTTTGATGAGTGTTCATCATCCTCATGCGTGAGAAGCTCTTAGAAAGATCTCATCTGCACGATTAGAGGAAAAAAACTGAAAATAAACAGAGGGCAGAGCGTTCATGCATAGCATCTGGCCACCAGGAGAGCCTGAGATGCAGCTAAATGGATGAGCGAGCTGCCTCCATAATTGGGAAGATTTATGGTGGTGGTCGTGCAGACACTGGAAAGAAACAGCAGAACTGGACAACTTCACACAAAACTCACTCAGCTGAGCTTTTGCGCCTTACATTGAGGCCAACTATGCAAACGGCATGTAATCGGGCAAATCCTATTCAAAATTAGCTTAAAAAACCCAACAAATCCAACTTTATCTTTATCTAATACTTTAAGACATGCTGATGGGTTGTAAGTTATAATTAGAAGTTGTTGGTTTTTTTGCCTTTACGTCTTAAATTCCCATTTCATGTTCCACTGTTATTTCTGACAATTGTTTCCGTCGTATTCTGGTATTATTTCTGATTAAATCTGTTACATCTGTATGAAAATTATTCTCCAGGTGCATAATTACCAGTTTCTTTTGTCTCCACCTTGTCTGTGAGTGGCTGACTCCACCCACTGAAGTCAGATTGGACCCGACATTCAAAGTGATTTTCTGCTTTTTCTTGCTCTTTACCTTTATAAGCCAAAGATCAAACACAGACCCTTGATTTCCCTTTGTCCTACCTTTTTGGCTCTTTAAACTTTTAGGCATTTATGATTTAGCTCGCCATCTATACCTCGACCTCCAGTCTCCCCTCTGCCTTCTTTTTTCCTTTGCACTTTTTCAAGGTTCAAAAGCTTGACTCCACCTTTTCAATTCGGCTTCCCAGCAGTCCTGCTTAGCTGGGAGGGAACTGGAACCAGAGCTATCAGAGGGATTGTGACTGTGTGTGTGTGAGTGTGTGTGTGGGTGTTGGTGAAGCGTGGAGCAAAGGGGGCCCCATGAAAAAAGGGGGTCAGACGCCCACAGGAGCATTTTAGTGCAGAGTGCAAGAAACAACGAGGTGGACGGAAGATGAGAGGGGAGGAAAAGGGCGAGCCGAGGCAATGGAGGTTGTGAAAAGACAGGGGCCCACACTGAGATCACACCTGCTCTCTGACATGCTGCACACTCACGCACACACACACACACAATCAGACACACGCTTGTATGGGTTACAAGTCATGTGCAGATGCAAGAAACAAGGGTTGAACAGTGAATGAACACCTAAAACAGGCTGCAGCATCCGCAGTGAGACGATAATAACAGTCCGGAGAATCCACTGATCAAAGAATACAGCATGAATGCTGTGCGTGCACAGTTTAAAAAGAACAATCTGAGGTTATATTTAGACGGATTATGAAAAAATAAGTCTTCAAGATCTAAGAAGAGGTCCATTTGCCTTTACTTAAGCTCTTAGAATTTTTGTCTGATACTTTTGATTGTTAAAAAATCCTCTTTAGACAATGATTTACCCCCATTTAAAAAGGTTAAAAGGGTATTCTTGGTGTTTTTTTAATCACTCAAATGGCATTTAGCAGTCATCTGATGCTCTCTTAAAAAAAAAAGAAAAAAAATGGTGGTCCTTATAAATGAGTGCCAGCATTAACTGTGACTTCTGACATCATGAGATCGGCCCGAGGCCACTAAATTCTCCTCCATTTTCCACTCTTATGTGAACATCCTCAACACACAGATGATTACGAGGAAACCTCAAAGTCTGCAAACTTTCTGTCAGCATTGAAGCAGTTATGAGACACAACATAATCAATAGCACTATTGGTATGAAAGTCCAATGAGTTACATTCATTTCATAACCATTTTTTTCCCCAGTTAGAAGTCATATATTGCCTTTTGTTGTGTTTTCTACATCTCAGGCCAAAGGATTTAAATCAAGAGATGGTAATTCGTTCCTTTTCTTGAATTGTTTTTTAAATCAGTCTTTGTTTGCAATTAGAAGAAGACGGATGACGTTGAGTCTGCTGCTACTTGCAGCTTGTGCCACTAGATGTCACTAAATCCCTCAGAAGTACGCTCTCCAAAATGTGATACACTGATTGTTAACCTTCAGGTGTAGCGCAGTGGGGATCTTTACAATTTTTTCGAGTATTCAGATTTGATGACTTTTACACCTGAGTAGTGCACAGTGCAGACTTCTGCTGAAAGACAAAAAAAGTGTTTATATTTGTAAATGAAACATAAAAGTGATATATCTGACTTTTCTTCTTCCTAGCCTCATTGGACTTTATCTACCAGCCTATAGTTTGAGTTTAAATGTTAGTTATTTGTCGATGATGAACACGTTTATGAAGTTCTTGGTCATATTTAGAAATGAAGATCTGCTTTTACTCACCATGAATAAGTCTCTATCTTCTAAATCCACAGCTAGGAGGAAAGCCTTCTCCAACCGCTGATGCCTACAAAGAAAAAACTAGAAACATTAAAAAAGGACAGAAGACAAAAGCCTGATCATGAACCCAGCCTTCACTCTGAAACCCGTGTTTTTGGATGAACAGTTAGAGACGAATAGGTCTTACTATATTTTCTTTCTTTCCACCTCTGAATTAAAATCGTCAACAGAGAATAGTGTTCTGTTTTTTTTGTATTATCCAGAATTAAAGCTGGGAGAAAGAGCCACGTCTCCCAGTGCAAAACGCCTCAACTTTCGCCATCTACAGCCAACATGAAACAAACAAACAGGCAGAGAGGGGAGATGCAGGGGGGGCTTCCTTCATTTGATGTTGATGGAGAGAAAAAGAATGCAGGTAGGTGATAAGAGAGGAAGAGGAGTGGGGATGCCAAACGCTGCTCCAGCTCTGCTACAGAGGAGGAAAAAGAAAGGCAGAGAGGGAGGACGGGCGGTAATTGCCGGATGGAGAGCAGCAAGCAGCAGTGTGTGGGAACAACAGGGTCTATTTCAGTCAAACGGGCCTTTCAAAAGGCTCTCATGGCAGAAGGGAAAATGAAACAACAGTCTAAACAGGTCTATGTGTGGTGCTTTGCCTTATGAATGACTCAAAGCTGCATCGGTGCGCATGCAAGTGATGAAATTCAAAAGCCGTTTCCTTTTTAGAGTTTTTAAAATAGAAGGGGTGAGAGGGAAAGTAGCTCTTCTTCAATGGATATCAATTTGTTGGAGATGTCTCTGGACAGGTTTTTTTTAAATTTCTATTCCCCACATGACACGGATAAACAGAACAAAATGTTCCTCTGGAGCCACAAAAATCATCTTTAAATAATGTGTGGATGGGCTCATTTTAGATAATGACGTGGGGCTTGGTAGAGAAACATATGCTCAGATATTTATATTTCCAGAAATCCTGACCCCTCGAGGAGATGCACAAAGAAAAATTCTCCCTCAGAGCATCAAATTAAGACCCCAGCAGCAGGATGGAGAGGGTGTTGTTACCTGAGCAGGTGGTGAAAAAAGCGCCGGGCGTACTTGCTGATTGGCTCTCGGTACTCCAATATCACTGTGTCAGAGAGGGGGGCCGGCGGGGCGTAAAACACCCCCAGAGCTGCTTCCAGCTGAGCTGCAGGAACCATCAGAGTCCGCGTTAACAACATTTATGAGCTTTTAGCTGGATCCTGGTCGAAATGAGGATTAAAAACTGAATGCTTTGCAAATCTTAAAAAACAATATTTTCATTCACATATCGAAAATGTTTTATCATTTAGAAACGTCTGGTTTAATTTGGAGTTAGAAGACCTCATTTAAAGAAAGCGGGAGAGTCAGTGGGATCAAAACGAATCAGATACAGTAAGGGAACAACTAATTAAGTTATTTAGTTGTCACCTTAGAGAGGCAGAAAACAGGCAATGAGTTGTGAGATAGGGAAGCAGTATAAGATTTCAGATTGTTTTTTAAAATCATAGATTTAAAAAAAATTGTAGATCTTAAAATAACAGATTCCACTAAACAGAAGTGAGAGGGAACATCCAACTTCTTATCGGTTGTATATGTGTTGTATATGTGTTGTATCTGTGCTAATTCATTAATTTGAATGAATAATTCAAATCTTGGGCAAAAGCGTAAATCAAATCTAAATCCAAATTCCAGAAACCCTCAGACTAACATAATTAAAATGATTGAAAGGAGCTAACGTGCTGCCTCTCGGTGGTTAATCTGCAGGTATAACCACACCCACCTTCCCTCTCTGCGTTCAGCTGCTGCCTCAGCAGGTGGTCGCTGATGGAGATCAGGCCTCGGTAGCACTCGTCCCCCATAGAGCTCCAGTCCATGGCCTCCAGCAGGCCCAGCGCCTCCCCGACCTGACCGCAGCGCAGCCTCTCCTGCAGCAGCTCTCCTGGGCCCAGCTGCCCCCCCGTCAGGGCTCCTGACACACACAGGTGCAGTTTGGATTCAGTTCAATTCAATTAATTCGAATCAGTTTTTAAAAAAAGGCAGCACAGGATGGAAGGAGTGTTAAATATTTAACAGAAAAAAGCAAATCAGCTTCGTAGTATGAATTTTATTTTTACTAGCTTAGGGTAGTATTCGTTTCTGCTTTGTGAAAAGTCATTAAAGAGCACTGAGGCTCTGTGGATTCCACAATTATAACCGGGAGGACTTCGGTAAGCGTCCTGTGGATCGATCTCAGCTCTGAGGCTGCACCAGACTGACTGGACTGGCATTGACGTGTCAATCAATTAGCCAGGAGGTCCGCTCAGTGTCTGAGAGCTGCTGCACAGTTAAAACAAAGCAGAGCGGCACAGCTCATAGTTTGTTTTGGTTACCTTCATTAAAGTGTCTCCAAGGGTTGAGGGTACTTAGGGATCTTTAACCTCAAGTCACCTGAGTACAGCGTTGACTGCTCTTAGCTTTTTAGATGATAAATTAAGCTTTTCTTTAATTTGTCCTTCACTAAACACTGGAGGAGAAGGTTTTGTTGCCTATGGGGTGGAGGGGTCCCATTGGTCCGAGAAAAGGGGCAAAGGCACATGTGGTTGACAGAAAACAGAGATGCACCCCTTCCTCTCACACATGTGCCAAATAAAACATTGTTCTGACTCTGACAGGCTCACAGAGTGAGACGCGGATGTGGCCGTCCAGGAAAACTCGACACCATTGTCAAAGTAACTGTGGGAGTCATATCTGTGAGTGTATGGGTGTGGGTGGTACGGGCAATTAAATAGACAAGCTGGCAATTAGCAAACCCCCAAATCCCCTAAAGAGAGGCCTAATGTGGCTAATACATCAGCTGAGCAGCTTGTGTGTGTTTGTGGGTGCTGCATGTGTGTAAATGTGCGCCGGATCCAAGATTAGGGTGGTGATGTCGGCCCCAAGTTCACTCTCAGCACAGACAGAGGATCTGAGACGGGTCCATTCCACCCCGCACTGTCTACACCAACTTATTCAACCAGCCCAGTTCGATGTCACTGCCTGAGGATGGTGTGCGACAACACAAAGATGTCCGCTTGGACAGTGATTAAATCTGGTTAAAAAATAGGGACAAAAGACTTTCAGTTGTGCATTTTGGAATTAAATGATCACATTTTTCTCTTCTACAAGCATAAGATCCAACCATGCGTTTTAAATACATATTCACAAGTGTATTTGTTAATAATTTTTTGCATTTTTACACTGGAAACATGCTCTGGAGGATCCCTAAAATTATTTTTAAATGGGACAATTTCATTATGATTATAGTATGAAAGAAAAGACTCCAAAGATCATGCTGAACTAGACTGGAACGGGATAAAGCTGCTCTCATATTTTTCTTTGTCCGATGGTCCTTCATGAACACACAGTCAGCTTGTGGTTGCTTCAAGTTTTCAGACTGTTGCTGTGCTCAAATAAAATCCTGATTTCATAAAAACAGTGTTAACCGACAAAAAACATCAATCAGGTTCCTGTTACTATAACATAAACTAGAAAAGAGTTAGAAATGACAGAATGCCTTGAATGTAACTTGAAGAAACCCCTAAAATGTGCCAGTTTAGAGGGAGAAACTCACAGCTAGTGGGCAAATAGCACAGACAGGAAGTCCCTGAATGATCACTTGAAGCAGGTTCCAAAAGCAAATCTTTAGTCTTTAGGTAATATTGTTCTCACAGACTATTATTTCTGTTGTTTGTTTTTTGTCAAACTCAACCATTTAAAAAATGCTAAGATGGTAAATCCTTCATTACACTGGGCAGGGCTCCATGAGCTGACAGCAGGGTCACGCAGCAGATGTGCCGAGTGTCCTCTGACTGCCGCTCAGACGCTCGAAAAGCAGCAGTGAACAAACCAGGGAGTTTGTCACAGTAACCACGGCTGTCTTTCACAGCAAGTCCACAGTTCCGACAGACCATTAATCCATCTTTAAAAAGGTAGGGATGGCTTTACTTTCTAATCCTTACAACCATCCATCAATCCATTCTCTACACGTGCTTGATCCAGGTCAGAGCAGTGGGGAGCTGGAGCCTCGCTCTGCAGACGTGGGGCTGAGGCCGGGCACATCCTTCACAGGTTGTCAGTTCATTACTATTTCATTCATTAATAATAACCATTATCATCCAAACAAGACACATTTATATCTTTTTTTTTCTTCGCCTAGGAAATGCACTTTTAAAATGGGCCCAAATTCCACATAATTAGTTGTCAATGTTACTTTACTGAAGAGTTGGAGTAGATCTAGTTTTCTATTTAGTGTCAGATACTTCCACCACATGTGTACCCTGTTACGTAAATGCACTTTAAACACGCATAACGTTTTACAATGTTCCCATTTCCACTAGAATATGCCTCTTTTTCCTGCGTGGCATGCAGCTCGTTCCCCGGTCTGCTCCTCCACAGCCCGCACCGGTGCAGGCCCAGCCGCGGCCAACGTGTGCCCAGATGAGATAACACGGTGCAGGCAGGGGAGTGGGGGTGGGGGGGCACCAGAGAGACCTGCCTCCCATGGAAAAAAGGGAACTTGGAGCCAGGCCAAGTCTTTCTTCCTCGCCGCCTTCCAGCTCACTCCTTCTGCCATGTTGCGGGGCCGTATGAAACAAGTCAATACAGAGATGGAGCTCGAGCAAACAAACAAATGAGTTGGAGAGCGAGTGTGTGCGTGTGCACAGGCGCACGGCAAATGTCTGTGTGTGTGTGGAGGGGGGGAATTATCATGGAGAAAAGACGTGCAGTGACTTTCTTCATCAAAAACCTTGGCAGACGATCAGAGAAGTGTAAGCTATTGTTGGAAGACACCCTCCCCTTTCGCTGTGCACACAGGCAAACACAGTCGAATACACACGTCTCCCACCTTCCACTCTCCACCCCCACACTGCAGCTTTCAAACTTCAGCAGAGTTGCTGCCGCTGTCACATCTTCTTTCCAAAGTCACAATTAAAGATGCTGAATGTGTGTGTGTGTGTGTGTGTGTTACAGGGTAGGTGGCTGCTTTGGAAAAATTTTGATTGGCAAACTTTATCTGGGGCGGCCCGAGGGACTGTGCAGCCCCCGTAAACGATTTATCGGAAAAATGCATCCCAGAATGCACCTGGGGGGGCCGGTGCCCCGGGGCGATTATTGAATGACCTCTGAGAGCGTGACTCCTGCTCACCTTCCCGCCCGACAACAAATTAACTTTCCTCGGCGGTGAGGAGGCACCAGGACGGCCCGCCCTGTAGCGGTTTCCACCCGGTCAGGATCAAACTGAGCAGAGGTCAACGGAGGGTGGAGTTCACCGGCATTACGAAAAGGTAACCCAGAATATTTACTACTAAAAAACAATTTAGGGGGTGTTAAAAGTTACAGAAATGTCTAAATAAAGTCTACATCTAATCAAATTATGATAAAACTTTCAGTTACTGTATTATCGTTTTTTCCAAATTAAATGGGAGGAAAGGGTAATACAGGATTCCTAATTAATCCTTTTTCCAGGTGTTAGGTTTTAGTATAAGTTGCCAAAAATGTGCTTGATTTTCAGGTGAGACCCTTAATGTTACTGTATGTTGATGTCTTAGAACAAAACCGTGATTTTCTGATAAAAACTGAAGAACTATTGAAAAAATTCACCAAAAATGTCCCAAAGACACACATTTTGCACAGTTAACTCATTGGCTGCCAAAGACGTCTATAGACGTCTTTTATGTTTTTCAACGAGAGTGGCTTGGGGACGATCTGCTAAAGCTTGTCCGTAAATATCAGGCTTCTAGACAGAGTATGTAGTAACAAATTGACCCTCTAGGTGGCAGTGCCACTTTTGATGGGAGATGAGCATAGACTGTAGGCAAATAAGAAAAAGGTAATGGTTCGCTACGAGAGAACATGTCGCCGGTAAGACGCAAGTCGAGGAAGAACGGAATAAGGTAGAAACAAAATTTTTTTTCCTGATGAAAGAAGAGAGTCTACTCTTTCTCTTGGTGTGTTCGGTGTTTACATAGTCATAGCACAAACTATTCTGTGGCTCTTGAAAAATTAGTCAAAATGCTCAAAAAACTCTGGCAGTCAATGAGTTAATTATTCAAGGGCCTTTTGGCAGCCATGTTATTAGGAATTTTTAAAATCTTCTTTCACCTACCGAGTTTAAATTTCAGAGCTGCTAGCGGCCCCCCGTTAAAGACCAGAGTCAGCAGGTCTGTCCCCTCCGGGCCTCCGTCCGGCCCCGCCCCCCACTGCAGCCCGGACACGCCTCCAGAGCAGCGCAGGTGCTGGGCGAGGCTCAGCGTGGCGGCAGGAGCTGCCTCCTCCGCCACCAGGGCCACGCGTACAGCTGCCAGCCCCACATCAAAGCACGCCAGTTCCTGCTGTCCTCCCGCTACCATGGCGACGGCCCCAGCAGGGTGCCAGGCGAGGAGAGTGGGTGGCACGGGGCACGGGGCCAGCAGCGAGACCCCCCGTCTCTGGTCGTGCAGGACCAGGGAGGAGTCGCCCAGGCCCAGAAGGAGTTTGGTCTCGGAGGGGTGGCGGCTGCAGGAGACGGCGGGCGACGGCAGCCGGATGCGGGCGCCGGACAGCCGGTGCACGCGCCCTCGTGCACACTCGTACACGCCGCTGTCAGCGTAGGAGCCCGGGCCGGACCCCCGAGGCCCCGAGGGGAGCTCCACCGTGAGGATCTGGTAGTGCTGGAGCTGGCTGAAGCGGCAGTCCAGAGGGCCGCCTTCGGTCCGGACGGAGCTGAGCACCTGGAAGAGGAGAGGGGAGTTTCGGGGGTTTTTCAGTTCAGTTCAAACGCTTCCTGCCTAGACTTCTGCTCAGAGGTTCCTGCGTCTCACGTGTCGGCTCTGGAACTGACAGCTACAATTCACAGAAAGGAAAGACACAGATCATTTATATAACACAGTCTCACAGCGCTTTCCAAACAGAAAAGGTCAGACCCTACTCTGAAGTTAAGTACAGAAACCCAACAATTCCAAATTGTTGGGTTTAATCTCATAACCAGCAGAAACAGTAGACTGAAGTGTAGCACCATCTCCTCAGGCTGTCCTGGGCATGGGTGTTAGAGTAGTTGGGTAGGGATAGAGACCAAGGGGCCACCTCAGAGCACTGGATGTAAAAAAGTTCTATTACTATTAATTGGATAAGACTTTTTGAGCAGATGTCTGTGTTCAAACGGTACTCGTCTAAGAGCTAAATTATCTCACAACCCTGTTTGTATCTCCCTTTCTGGGAGGTGTTGTTTTTAGAGTGAAGACAATGGTTAATTTGGTTGAAAAAAAAAATAGTCTTCAACATGCTGGTGGTGTCAAAACCATCTTAATTCACTATGCCGCTACATCACTATGCCTGCTCACAGAAATGAGCTGTTCAACACTGATTGATGTTTACACAGTGAGCAGCTCCTCCTTCTTACAACTAGATTTGGACTCGTTTGTGTATTCTGAGCTAAACTGCTCAAATGAAGAGTGAGGCAGAACATCAGAGAGGAAACAAAGAGAGAAATGAGCCACGCCATGGAAAGAGCTTCAAGCCCCTGGAGACGGTGGAAATAAAGACCTTCCACGTTGCTCACAAACACCCGGCTGCCAATCAAGACAGCGAATGATAAGAGCTCCATTTTCACTCAAGGTCAACAGCATCTTCTCCCAGAGCATGGCACAGCTTGGCACCCGGCGATAAACAACCTCCACTGTTTACCTGAGTGAGGAGCCAAGAGCTCAACGCTCAGGCATGAAAAGACACGAGCCGTCTTTAGATGATATTTGAGGAATTATTTGACCAAAGGTGAAATCGTGAATGTGGAATATTTGCTCCTGGCCTTCATCCAGTCGGTGGGCACAAAGGCCCTGCTAAGCAAACAAGCCCTGACAGAGAAGACGATAGTCCCTGTCACGGGTGGTGCTGGTGATAAAACACCCACATCGAAACCCGGAAAAAGGAGCCGGCTGACAGGAGACAGCAGCCCGAGCTGAGCGGCAGTCCAACACTTCCACAGCCCCTAACAGAGCTTTTTCAGAGGGGATTTCACCTTACCAAAGCCTCTATCGGAGCCTTGCATTGACCGTGGCAGCTTTGGCTAAATGAGCCCATTTCTTTTCGCCGTGTAGACAGAAAGAGGGATCGGCTGCTTGCCCGTCTTCTTTTCCTTTTGCAAAGCTGCTCGGCCCAGTTTTTTGGCAGAGCCTGCCAAAAAGGGACTTAGAGGAAGGAAGGGAAGAGTTGTTTTTTTTTTTTTTTTTTTTGCCTGGTCTACAGCAGGAGAGAGGCAGATGACTGTCCTCCTGAAAGCTTTTCTTCTCTCTAATCCCTCAGAGCCAGCTCCTGCTGCTCCCCAGGGGGCAAATGCTGTGTGTGTTTGTTTGAGGCAGCAGGCAAAGAGGTGCTCGATTCAGGTAAAAGGTGGCGCATCCTCGGGATAGCTACACTCACGCGGGGACAAAGTGACACGTGCGTTAAATAATCTGAAATACAAACACAAAGCAGACAGAGGCCCACGGAGTCCATCCCACTGGATGTCGTCAGAGAAAGCGCTTGACCTACTTCAATGCTGCGAACCACGACCCTAACGAGCCACAGCTCACGCCTTTCGCTGGTCGTCCCGTGGCCTGTTTGCTGGCACAAACAGGGCGAGGGGGGAGCAGCTGATTCAGCAGGAGGAGGACAACATCAGCAGGACAACATCAGCAGGCCAAAGCAGCGAGAGCTCAACCCACAGCAGCCAATATTCCCAGGAGTTTAGGTAACCACATCCAGCACAAGAACCACCTCAGATTACACTCAGAATTAATCTCACTCCTACTTACGATGTATCTGAACTTGGTTGAGTAGCTTTAGATTAGGGTTAGGGTTAGACAGGATATGTTTCATGACTTATGGTTATAGTTCCTTCGAAATGATTTAAACTGGCCTGGCTGGACAAGTAATGAGCCTTAACCCTTAAAAGCCTGATCCAAGAAAAATAGGAAGAATATTGGATTTTTTTTAGTCTGAAGTCTTACTTTGGGCCCTCAACAACATATGAAGAAAAAAAAACAGAATTTTTTTTATTCAAATTAGTGTGCAATAAGTCAAAAATATATTTTGGTGTAGTCTTCTACTGGCTGGGTATATCTGAATGTGTACATCAGGGGTTTGAGCAAAGCTTTTACCATTGAATGATGCAAAAAGTCTCAGATCCAAAAGACTTCAGAAACCGTGTGTATCAAAAATTATACAATTTGCATTAGAGGGTTAAACATCTGTGGATTTGTCACTGTGCATTCGTTATTCTCTACATCTGTGTCTATTATCTAACTGCAGCCACCACTGAAACTTTATAGATTTCTAATAAAACTCATCAGGCCAAGACCAAATCTTAATCTTAAAAGAGTCTGAAACAAAACTGACCATAAAGAAGATACTGGCCTGGTAAAATAAAAAATAATAATTCCAGGCTGAATATTATGGTTTCATAATAGTGAAGAAATTAGTTAAATGAGGATTATTCTATGTACGCCAAAGCAAACAAATAAAATGTAAAATGTAACATAAACATTATCATTTTGTTTCAGAGAGTTCAAAATTCACCTTCTCTGATGAAATGATGCTTGAAAATGCGAACACCAGTTTTTTCCCTGGGAACAACATTATCATACTAAAGGAGAATTTATTCTTGATTACGTGACACATTTCTCACATTTACAAAAAGGCTGTTTCTGATTCCCTGAGCTTAAAAAAGCTTTAAAGCTCCACTTGACTTCCACTTTATACCTAATATGTAATTACAGCTCTGGATTAAGTGTGACATTATAATGAATATGGCTGATTCAACTAATAATCCTACAAAGTTTATTAGCTTGTTCAGACTCCAGGACATTTTTTTACACCATGCTGCGCCTTGTTTTCCTTTTTTATATGAGCCCATCAAAGGCAAGCGAGAATCTCAGAGATACAGCAGAAACTTTTAAATCCAGTAAATATCAGACAAATCAGACATTTACGTGGATACTGATCGGAGGGCCTCTGCATCACGTTTTTCCATTTGAAAGCATCTTTTCTTTGTTTTCTGTGTGATTTCAGAGCATTTTAACCAAAGATGTATTTACTTTGACTCACAGTTTATGGACTTTTTCGAAAATAGAAAAAGAGGGATCCTGGTTTGAGTCCCTGTCCATTGTGGATGTTCTCCCTGTGATAAGTGGGTTCTCCACTTCCGCTGCCCATAAACATGCACACACTGTCAACAGGGAATCAGTGTTCCTCTGAGAGAGTGTGAGTGTGCGTGGTTAAGTCCCTGTGATGAAATGGCGACCTGTACAGGGTGCACCAATGACAGCTGGGATAGGCTCCAGTCCCCCAGCGACCCTGAATTGGATTAAGTGGGTATAGAAAATGGATGGATGGATGGAGAGAAATGGAAAAAAAGTCAACACAGTGCTACATTAGCGTAACCACACTTAATACAGAAGATATAGTAAAAAGGGAATTCTGTAAATGAATTACACAAATGATCAAATAAAAGAAACGACTAATCTGAATAATAAAAAAGGGTAATATGGGTAACCATGAGTAACAGGAAGAGATGAAGGTTTGGACGAGTTATATTGCGTTCATTATATATATAAATATAAATAATTTTTAAAAAGTATATATATACACATAGAAATTGTGCCTTGGCATAGTATAACACACACACCCACATTATCTTCATTCTACTGAATGACAATTGATGTTAAGTGTTTCCATGCCAACATAAAACATTTTGCTTATATTAGCAGAAGAAGTTCAGCCTGACCTTTTGTTGTCATTAAAGCTCCTCTTTGCGCCCGTATATATAAGGTTTTAGGGCTTTTTGTGTTGCAAACTGGCCAACTTTTTCAGTTAGTTGGCCAGGAAATCACTGCCTGTGACACATTTTGCAACCAAAGCTTGAAAAATTCAAAGCTTTGACTGTGTCGTGATACGGTTCTAAAGAAACATTTCCACAGTAACAAAACAGCATAGTATACTGCAGTTTTCTTTCATAAAGACAAAGGCTTTGAATCTGGGAGCATTAAATGACAAAATAGAAAATAGGATCACAATGGAAAAAGAGGACATTGTTCAAAAGAGAGATAGATAAATAGGGATGCAGGGGAAGAAGAATAAAAATATGCATAAAAGATGATGGGAAAGAGTGAAAAGTGAAAAGAATAAAGAAGAAGGAGTGGAGGAAAAATAAAAGAGGGAAATGAAATGGTGGCATGGAGAGAAAGATGCAAAGAGAGCAGAGACCAGCAGAGAAGCAGACAGACAGAGAAAGACCTCTAGTAAGTAGCTTTCTCCTGGTTATTGGTTTCAGTGACTGGTCAAAACTATTCTTCTCCATTCTTCTCCTCTCTTTCTCGTCGCCACCTTTCCCCCCCCTCCATGGCGTGAAAGATAAAGCGGACGGGCCCAACTGTGTGGCTGGCCCTTGTTCACAGCAGTGGCCTTTTGAAGCCAATTTTCCAGCTCACGGAGCAGAGAAAGACAGGGAGAGACGGATAGAGAGAGACGGAGGGACTTGGAGGAGAGTGGAGGGATGAGGGCTGTTGAGGGTGAGGGTGGTGGTGGGGGGGGGGGGGGGGGGGGGGGGGGGACTGGGAAGTTTCAGGCATGTGAATCGGGGTTAGACTTGCAGGACTGATGTGAGAAATGTAGGAGAGGGATAACAGACCAAAATATTCCTCAAACCTTCAGCTGAACCCGATCCAAACCTGTCCGAGTGAGATCACTTTCACCACACGGCACATTCGTGGCACAAAGTAGTTTTCTACAATGTGTCATCACCCCAAATGCAGCTTTTCCAGCTTTAGAACAAACATTTACACTCTTAATAATACCAGCAGTTTTTAGTGTTTAGTGAGAGGAACAAATTCAAGAAAGATTACAGATTCTTAAAAAAATATTTTGATTCAGCTGAATGCACAAAGTCAATATAAGACAGGAAAATGACACAAATACAGAGAGAGCAACGTGCAAACGGTAAGGTGGCAGATAACAGGATGTCACACTGTTTAAAACCAGGAAAAGCACACTGACAAACACATGAGCAGCCACCAAAAATGAATAAATAAAATGACTTGATTTTTTTTTTTTAAATCATGAATTAAGATTATTAAATTCCAGGAAATGGCTTGTTTGTTTGGATGGGAGGGTGAAGGAGGGAAGCATGAAGGAAGAATCCTTGTTAACCGCCTGCATAAAGCTGGTATGTTTTCCTCTGCCCCCCCCTCCCTTCATCCCACCCCCCCACACCATTGCAATGCCGTGGCTCCACTTATCAGCATGAGGAGGAGGGGGGCATATGAATTAAGACCACATAGGGAAAGAAATCAGACTTTTTTAAATACCAAGAGACTGGCTAGAAAATTGGCTTAGTGTGGCAGATAGCAAACTGAACAAAAGGAACATATATATGAGCTTGAAGTGATTGAAGTAGCTGGCGTCGCCCGATGTGTGCCCGGCGTTTGATTCCCGCTACGGCTCTTACATAAACTGCTCGCTTAATTTCACACCGCGCATCTGAAAAATGACAACAAACGCTTTCATTAGAGCGCGATGCCGCAGCCCCGCGAAGAGACTTTAATGTTCTTGAAGCGAGGAGGAAGGAAGGAGGAGAGGAGGACAGGCAGAGAGAGGGAGGGGACGGGGGGGTAAAGGGGGGACAGAGAGACTTAAACTAGGTGAAGGAGTGTGATAAATGTGGATAGCGTTCCAAAAACAAGAAGCAGAAAAAGCAGCAAACAACATCTGCTTTGATTATTTCAATATTCATGTCCCCCCCCTCCGTCAGCCCACCTCCAATCCCTCCCTTATTCTCTCCTGCGTGAATTTGTTTTCCGAGCATGGAATTGGTAACGCTCCCCCCCCTCCTTCTCTCTCTGCTGTGGTGAATATTTTGCATATCGGAGCCGAGGTAAAGGCATGAGGAGCGGAGTTAAGCCGGGCTTGGTAATTTGGGACCTTTCATCTGATGCCGGCACGGGGCCAGTCCCGCGCTGACACAGGACCGGGGAAGGGGAGAAGGGGGGAAGGAGGGAAGGGGGGAAGGGGGGAAGGAGGGAAGGGTTTCGCCAGAGGCCACGAGGATGTACGTTTCAGATTGTGTGCGAGTGCGAGTGTGTAGGCGTTCCCCTCCACGTCGTACCACAGCTTAGCTCTCCAGTTTATTTCATATGGTGATGCATGAAGGTGCAACACAGAGGTACCACCCCAGAGGTGACTAACGCGCCGTCCCCAATCCCATCCGTGACAACACAGGTCTCTGCTCAGATCGGCGGCTTTGTCGCCTCTTTCTCTGCGCGTCTGCTGTGCCTCCGAGTTTGTGCAAACAGAAATAGACAGCTGGGGTTATGATTTGTGTTGCTAACTTTAAGGTTGTAAAGGTATTTGCTACCTTAATAAATGTCGTCATGGACACTTCCACAATTTTATGCCTTTTTCGGGCTCAATGCTTTGGTTGTTTTTTTTATGTTTTTGCAGGGTTTCATCATTTGTTAAAGTATTTTAAACCAAGCTTAGCCTGTTCTCATTATATCCCCGTGCCAATAATGAGAGGTGATGCAAAAAATGACTCAATTTAGCATGTTTATACACAAAGAGCATCCACAGTCTTCGATTATCTGTGAACAAGCACAGTAATGTGCTTACAGTAGCATAACTTCAACAACTGAAATCAGTGACTTACACATACCTGAAATTCCTTCAGTTTAAGGGTAAATCAACAGGAAGCTTTAGAGAAAAAAACTCCTTTCCCTCAGAAGACGATTTCCTTTGCTGAACAGGAAGCAAAGGCAGTAAGTGAAGTCAAGAACTAAACTAATTTTATCGATCTTTAATGAACTCTGCATTCGTCCATGTGGTTTCTGTCACTTATCCAAGTCTGTGTTTCTGTAGCAACAGGATCCTGGGAGATCTGAAGGTGCTCCAAGGACAGATGAAATATCAAGACTGTTCTGATTCCTATCATGAGATCCCATGTCGATTGGAGGAGGTAAAAATGACTCGTTAAAGGAGACACGCCCCTCAGACAACTTCCATGGTGTAGAAGAAGCAAGCAGTCCATGGGGAGGGTTTAAAGTTTGGTTTTAAATGCTGACACACCTTTGATCAGTAGGTATTTTGTACACGCTTCAGAGCTGGATCTGAGGAGGATGGCTTAACTAGTCAATGTGTGCCTCATACTTTACGATAAAAGGACTACGTGAGCCTGGGAACAGATGTAAGGACCCATTGACCTGATTTGGCTGCTGATTTATGGTGTTTAAGGTAGTGTTTTAAAACATAGAAACCCATGAAAGCACCCAGAATGTAATCTGGAAAGAGGGCTCATGCTTTTAACCCCGGATTCCCGGGTCGTCTTTTTGACGGCCTATAGTAGGGTGCACCCCGCCTCTCAGCCAATGGCGGCTGGGATAGACTCCATAGGTAGAGAAAATGGATGGATAGCTACAGTGGGGGAAATAAGTATTTGACCCCTTGCTGATTTTGCAGGTTTGCCTACTTACAAAGAATGCAACGATCTATAACTTTAATCATATGTACATTCTAACAGTGAAAGACAGAATCCCAAAGAAAATTCCAGAAAATCACATTGTATGAATTTATAAAAATTGATAACCATCTGGTGAGGAAAAATAAGCATTCTTTGTAAGTGGGCAGACTTGCAAAATCAGCAAGTTATTTCCCCCACTGTATCTCTAACAGCCGTTCCATGTGGGAAACGTGTGTTTGTACCTTGAGGCCTTCGGTGGGCGAACAGCTGATCAGGACCAGGTTGTTTCTGCTGGTGTCTGTGGGGCTCCACTGCCACGGCTCCTCGCCACGCTCCCCCGGGTCCCACCAGCAGAGCGCCACATCCTGGAGACGGTTCAGACCGACGTGTCGGTGTATGCTGCGGCCCCGCCCTCCCACCTCCACGCACTCGACCTGCACGCAGAAAAGCACGCCGAGCAGAGGGTCAGGGAGGGCGGGAAAACAGTGGAAACTCTGAGATAAAATGCACCTTGTGAAAAGGGGGGCAGTTACTGGTGTGATTAATCCATTTGGTTTCACCTTGCTGGTGTGTTTTCAGCACCCGAGGGCTCACGCGTTTTCACCTCTGAGGGCCCCAAACATCTTCCTTGTCCTTCCCAGATTCTGTTTTTGTTTATGTCTGAGCTTGTTTTTTATCTTCCATTATTAATGTCTGTGAGGGTTTTGTTCTATCGGGCTTGTTGTTTCAGTGATGTGCATATTTTTGGGAAGGTCTGCCACGCTCTACAGGCCACAACAAAGAGATGCACAGTAATGAGCTCTCGTGGCGCTTGGGGGGGGGGGGCATGCACACAGACACACACAGACAGACACACTCATGGGTTTCTGCATGTATGTACACAAACACAACTGCATAAACAAGCAGCAGCCGTCATATATAAACACACGTTTATAGACACAAAAGTGCAGAGCCTCACAGGAGGTGAAATTACAGGTCTCACACTTTGACCCGAACCTTTCATTTACACCACGGCTCATTCCCACTCCTCACACACACACACTCACATATTAATACAGGCCTTTCATACACTCTTTATCTCCAGTCACACTCACTAACACAATAAAGCTGTGTCGATGGGTGACACACATGCACACACACATATCCCTGACCTCTGTCATGATGCGGAAAAATGGCTGGGACCTGGCAGATAGCGAGAGGACGGAGGTGAGGAGGGAAAAAGAGCCAAGAATAAAGGGTGTTAATGAGGATGAAAATGATTGTTTGGGTTTGGAAAGAAGAGTAAGAAGAAGGTAAGAGAGGTGACGGACGCTTTTATGCACTGCAGCTTTAGGGAAACTGGAAGAGGGGAATAAAAGATGCCTGAATTAATGTATGAATGAAGGGCTAAACCGAGAAAAAAGTCGAGAATAATTGGCATTTTTGTAATAGATCAATGAAAGGTTTGGGCCAAAACAAATCTTTGGAAACAGGGAAAAGAGCAGTCAGTTGTAACATCAAATCCCACCGAACCGACATGGCAGGAGCAGGAAATACGGGAATGTTTCTTCACAAATGAATGTGTCAATACAAAAAAAATAAAATAAATAAAAAAAGGTTTATAAGCAAGTATACATGCAGAAATTGGTCAATTGAGAAGCTGTGCTGTATGAGTCGAGGAGATTTGAGATTCAGTGGTCCATGCCTGCCCTCCTTGCCCCCCTGGATGGGAAATTTGCTTTGGACACAGAATATGCCTGAAAATGTTGGAGGAACATGTGATGATAAAGGGAACAAAGAGTTTCCCCGAACAGCTGAACAGGAGATCACTGACAGATTAGAAATGAAAAGAGGGGAGAAAAAAAATCAGAAAATCACTGGGTTAATAACACACTCTATCTCTCTTCCCTGTATGCTCCCTCCACCCCTCCATCCCTACCCATCTCTTCACTCTTTTTTACTGCTGGCGTTTGCTGGTCAGCAATAATCAAAAACCACTTTCTGTGGGCCGGATTAGTTTAGGCCCCCCCCAACGCCCCCTACTCTCCCTTCTCCAGCTTAGCCCACTGGACCAGGGAGATGCGTATGTGTTTGTGCATGTGTGTGTTTGTTGGGGGGGATGGGTAGCTGAGTGTGCGTCGCACCTGTGTATGTTGCAGGTTCCAAGCATGCATGTGCATGCACACTGACAGAGGCGTGTGCAGTGTGGAGTGGTGGCGGGGACTGAGGGGGAGTCTTATCAGGACTCTGCTGCTGGAAACAGATGCACTGCAGGAACGATTGCTCTCAGACACACACTCACACACACACACACACATTACCACACGCACGCGCCCAAACGCGCACCTCCGCTAAAAAGGCCTGGCGGTAATATGATAATGCTAAGGTTAGCGGTTAGCCATCTACAGGAGGACACAGCGGTTCTTTTTGGGTGGAAGAAGAGGGCGGCGTGATCAGATCCATTAGCAGCATCCACAGAACGCATCCGTGATCAGACTGAGAGCAGAAACTAACACACCCAAACACAAAGCTGCAAAGGGCTTTGAAATACTTCTTAAAAAAACATCTTAGCACCATTTTGTACTTTGTCTTTTGAAAAATGTTTACGTTTTGATGACTCACCCTGGACAGGTTACTAACTTCTCGGTAGGGAAAGCAGCCATTGGCTGTCCAAGAAGTAATTTAGTTACTTTATAGCCTCATTTAAATAACTGGAAATGTGTGTGTAGGAAAGGAGTAATACCATTTGAAGTCAGTAGAGTGGTTTAAATACTAGAAATACAGCCCCAAAAAAATCACTAAATTGGTAAAACAGAGCAAGTCATGCACATAAAACCAATACAAAAGCTTGAGAAATGGTCGAATTTATGTAGTATCATGTTTCCATTAGAGAAAATTATAAAGGCTGTCTCCATGTTCGTCTCTGTGGAGGAGAAGTTAACCTACAAGGATGAATGTTTTCACAAAATGATAATCTGCAGTAGTGTAAATATTTGAGCGGATATTAGACTGAAATGCAAAACCTGGAAGCAGGTAAATAAATAAAACCACAGACGGTAAACAGAGCGACCGGGTCATTTTATTTGAAAGCTAAGGGCTGTATTCCCACAACAATTAACCCATACTGGATGTCCTAATAGTTTCAGGCATAAACCGAACTTGGGAAACACCCAAAATACACTCAAGGCATCGAAACATCCCACCTTCTGTATGCAGAGTCAGTTCGTGGGGCGCTAAAGTAAATAGTTAACTGCTAATCTGCACACCAAAATCCATGCAAATTTTAAACAGTTTTCTGTGGTTTTATGGTTTTAATGTTGTCTTGAAAAAATCGGATTATGCCTGTGTGCACATTATACAATATACATATATTACACATATCATACCATGTTTCCACAGCCCATCTGTTAAGGATTATACAGGCAGGGATACTCTAGACAAACAGGATAATATATCACATATTATATATGCAGTATATAGAAAATTGTGCGATCTATAGCTTTAAAAGACCTGATTTAGTGTTGCACTCGAGACAAAAAATACTTATAAAAGGGCTGAAATCAGGTGGGATGAAAAAAGAAGCTTGCAGTGACACAGGCTGTTTTGTCAACACTTGTTTTTCTCACTCGCTTTGTTGCGATCTCTTTTTTTATACTTGTTTCTCCCTAAAAAGCAGCGCAGACACACACACACCCAGCTTCAGTGTGCTCAACCGTACCTTGATTTCAGAAGGTGAGAGTTTGTCTGTTCTCCTGCCAGTCTCCGGGGAATCCTGGTTCTTTTTGTTCAGGTAGACTGCAGCCACTTGGCTCTGCTCCAGGAAGGACAGCAGAATCAGCCGATCGCTCAGCACCGCTGGGGATGACATCATCGCACATAATGCCGTGATTCAAAACAAAAACGACAACAACAGCTCGATACCATCCAGGTTAACCTTAAGAGCCTGCCGTCTTTCTATAACACGTAAAGTACTATTGTGTTTTTTGTTTTACTTTCATTTTCATCCACTGAAAACATCATACATTTAACAAAAAAGAAGAGATCTAAACAAGATATAAACACATAACACAATCAAGATTTTGGTAAATTTTCATTCTATCAGCAGTCTAATTTTCTTATACTCGCTGCTTGGGGAAATGACTTCCAGATAACATTGGGACATGAATGATGTTGGGTTTTCATAATTTCTGTAAATGATCCAGATGACACATCCTTCATGTTTTATTAGTCCTTCAGCTGTTCAGACCAAACTCCGCCAGTGGAAAACAAAAGTTCACATTAACGTCTACAGACAGACAGAAGACCTGCTCCCTTCTGCTTTGCTACTCTTTCCTTTACCACTAGTTTTCTTCTCTCCTCTCCAATACTTCTGGAGGCTTTGTATCTCTTAGCTTCCTGTCAGTGTGCTGAAGGCTCCAGGGCCTTTTTTGTGGTAGAAGAACACACTTGATCCTGTTCAACTCTTCAGGAGCTGCATGGAAACGCCGATTAGCAATTAAGCCCCCCTCTTCTTCAAATTAATCTGTTTATGAAACCAATTAAATGGAAAGGAGGGGGTTGTTACACATGTCGCTCAGATATCCCGCTTTGAGTTAAATGAGTGAGGCTGCACCCCGAGATTTAAAAAAAAAAAAATCTAACCGTCAATTAACCCTGACATGTGTGTATTTATAAACAGGAGGGTATTGGTATGATTATGCTTCAAATCTTCCTGTTGTGTGAAAATTTTAAATTAATATGCAAATATTAAGAAAGGAAGAGAGAAAAACCTTGCAAACACGGAAAACTAGCACCATAAATCAGGTCATTTGAGTCGGCCTGTCAGAGCTGGATTATAAAGCATTTGTAACAAAAACTGGTTCAAAGCTTAAACTATTACAAAAAAAAAAACACGCGGCCATTAACAAAGCCTTAGCTTTCCGAAACAACGTTTAATGCAATAGTAAGCGTCTTTGTAATAGATTACAAACAAATCAAGTTAAATGCAGTTTAGTATTGATCTCTATGGGTGTCTATAAACGGGATTAAGATTAATCCCATTCTTTTCCAAATGAAGGAGCGGCTCCGAAACCAGGCTGTGGCCCAATCTGGGACCAGGTGGTTGATATAGTATTAAGAGCCAGACCTGCATGACCGCCCCCCTCTCAAAACCACCCCCAGACACCCACACACAGAGAGGAGACGGGCTCATGGTGTATACTTGTAAAGTACCCACACAGTCACATGCACAGATAGCTACATATGCATTAATGCATGCATGCCTGCAACACATGGACTAACGCATTCATGCCCACATGCAAAAAGCCTCCGCATGTTAAAGTACACACATGGTCTCCCCGCGCACACACAGACAGACACACACACAGACACACACACACACACACACACACACAGAGTTCCCTAAATCCATTTAATGCCATCTCCTCTGCAGCATGTTGACATAAGAGGCCAATGGGCTTAAGCAAAGCACATTTAAACATGGGTAAATGAAACCCGCTATGAAAAATCACTTAAGGATGCTTAATCGTGGAGCATATGCACAGCTTGGCCCAGCCATCGGCCAAAGGAAGCCGGTAATACTTTGATGGTGTAAAATATTTGTAATCTGCTGCTCGGCATGATGCAATCAGAGCTGGCGGTGGAAGCCCGGTGGTAACTGGCATTCAGGTTGCAAAGTTTAACACAGAGCAGAAAGCTCGCCTGAAACAAAAACAGACCTGGCTGCAGTCGCTTCTTGTCTCACACGTACCAAACAAACCAGGCCTGGCATTTAGTAGAATCCATGCAAATCAGGAAAAGGGATTTTCTTCTGCATTCAAACGCTCACAACCTCTCACTGCTTTAGAAAGTTGTCAAATCCTGTTTGGAAAATGAAAATGAATTCTGTCATTACACAGAAGCTTACAGTTTAATTTAAGATTCCACTGGAGCTGCGATCAATTGCCCAAGAAGAGTGAATTAATAAGCAAGTATTTTGATGATTGACTAAGGGTTTCAGGCATTTTTTGCATGGAACAGTCAAATATTTGCTGGGTTTGGCCTCTTTCGTCTGGATATTCTGTGTGTTCTTATGCAAAATGAAAGATAATTAAAGCTTTTTTCATTCTGTTTTCAGCAAAGGGAGTTGGTTGGATAAAAGTTTAGAGAAACAATCACAAGACGCAAGGAAATTAGTTTTGAGATAAATCAATAATAAAGACTGTTGAGAGTCAAAACACAGGCATAATTCAACAATCATAATAATTCATTCCTCCTTCCCGACACACACACACGAAGGGGAGAACTTGATTGCAAGTGTAAACAGTTTCATTAATGGTGGATTGTTAACGTGCTGGACGGAGCGATCTGGTCTGGCTCTCGGCTCTAATTGTCTCCAGCTAATTTAACAAGTGGCAGATGTGAGAACCTCTAACCTCCTACAGCCCCCCCCCCCCCCCCCCCCCCCCCCCCCCCCCCCCCCCCCCCCCC
>JABUIW010000010.1:15688733-15713634 GCA_013363375.1 Menidia beryllina | reverse complement strand
GTGTGTGTGTGTGTGTGTGTGTGTGTGTGTGTGTGTGTGCGTGTGTGTGTGCACGTGTGTCCTGCCTGCCTCATTTTATTGTGTGTAAATGCGAGCGGACCGACAGAAAGTGTTTGTTGGTCTGTGGAAAAAGAAGAGGAGTGTGCGTCCAGCTAACACCGCGTGCGTGTGTGTGGGAGTGTGTGCGCACTATAGGGGCTTTATCAAGTGTCTGGAGACCCCAGGCGGAAGTAGGGAGGGCGGTGTTATGAACAAATAATTGATACAGAAAGAAAGAAATAATTAGCAGATTTGGGCCGGTGTCCACGGCCTCTTATTCTCTCCTGCCAGGTCTGCAGAGCGAGGGAGCGCAGCGCGAGGGGGGCGGCGCTCCCTGGAGGAACGTGCGATGGAGGAAAAACACTGATGGATGCTCTTAAGGGAAGGCCCCTGGACACACACAGCACAAAAGGATTTGCCCGCAATTAGCTAGCAGAGCCGCCCGGCTCACCTGTGGCACCTGTTATGAGTGTGAGAGTGCTTGTGTGACAAAGTAGGGAGGAGAGTGGGGTGTGTGTGTGTGTGTGTGGGGGGGGGGGGGGAGGCGTGGGGGGGGGGGGGGGGGGGGGGGGGGGGGGGGGGGGGGGGGGGGGGGGGGGGGCATGTTGGGGTGAGCAGGTGGGAGCACACAGCCCCTCCGAGTGGGGTAAAATACTAAACGTTTCAATGAAAATGTCTCAAATTGTGCATTTTACTTAAGTTTACTTAAACCACAGAGAGAATCGGGAATATTTGACTCACACATGAACCACTATTTATTTTGAGCTATCAACAGCAATTAAATCACAGTTAAATATGTTTTATAGCATGTAATATAGAGTATAAACTAACATCAATTAGCTCGCTGCTGAATCAAACTATCACCAATCTGACCGATTCAAAATAAGATTTAGCCATTTAAATTGAGAACAGCTTTATTCTTTAAGGCTAAACTTTGGAAGTAACAGCTAAGAAAGGGTTAGTTTGAGGTCTTAACTTAAATTAGGCAATGGCTCGTGTTAGGCAAGCAGAGCCTGAAAAGTCTGGTGTTGATGGACTGGAGATCCTATTTTCTCTTGTGTTTGGGTGTAAATGTATAGTGGAAAAATAAAACATTTTCAATTAACCTCAACGCGAGGAAGTCCCCAATGAAATGTACCAACTCAAGGCAACCATGCACATCAAAGTGTAAAAGTTTATAAATGCTACTACAGAGTTTAATCCAGTAAAGGCAACACATTTTTTTCCCATGTTTTTCTGTTCTTAGTTGTCTTTTATTTTCCATTGTAATAAAACTAATTCACAAAGAGAAAATTGAAGTGGGTTCCAAATTGATATATTTTTCCATACAGGGCTGAATATTGGGTATATTTCTGGATCAAGGGTTTGTTTATTTGTTCTTTTCTGAAAACGAGCCATTTTTTAAGCGTTAGGCAGTTGTTAATGACTTCTGCTGTATCTCTTGGGGTGTGTCCACATATGGCCTATGTTTGGCCAACTTCAAGAAATTTTCTATGATTTCGAACAAACACAATTTAAAATATTTACACATATCTTAAAAGTCTGTTGGATTTTTATTGATACATTTAAACATAACTGTGTTTCTGTTCATCATGCTTGAAGATCTGCAATCTCCCTCGGACAGACTCTTGTGTTATAACTGTTTGTTGTAAATTGCTCTCTAAAATGCTCTTGACTTCGGATTCTCTTCATTTCCTGTAAGCAGCTTTGGATAAAAGAGTCTGCTAAATGCATAAATGTAAATGTAAATTTGAGACAGAGCACACAGAAGAAGCGGAGGAGATTATGGAAAAGAAGAGCATTAGGCAGGGGTTGAACCTTTACTGATTAAGTTTCCTTCACGTGGTCCGTGGTAACAATAATTGGTTTATTCTCTTGTTTCTCTGGTAGTAGGTTCCCACCTCAAAATGCTCTGGGACAACATTTTAGAGTAAAGACAGAATTTCTATCCTTTTTTTGGGCATAAAAATCCTCAGTATTTCCCAGTCCAATATTTCCCCCAAAGTGTGTTTGGGGAAGCGTAAAGCAGCTGTTGTTTTAAAGGGATATTTTAGGAGTATTTTAGGGATATTTTTTACAGTAGGAGTAACTCTGTATGGCCACTTTGCTCCTCCACACTCTCACAGAGGTGAGTTGGTGTCTTTGTGGAACAACCGAACTCCCGTGAGGTAGGACAGACCCTTTGTGGACCTATGAATGTCAACAATGGTGGACGACCAAACGACAAATGGAAGTAGGACCACCTGATTTCCCTTAACTCATAAACAACTTACCATCGGTCACAGTGGTGGCGGGAAGTCGACCCACTAATGTTCGGTCGATACACACTCGGTCCAGCTGAGGTCCGCTGAGGCTCAGGGTCACCAGCACGCCGCTGCTCAGCATCACCTGAGCAGGAAAAAACAAAAGAAAACTTCTGATGTCGAAGGGATTCAGGGGCTGTCACTTGGGTCTTTTTATCGGTGACACTATGACTGAAATTTATTAAAGATAAGGGATCAGAATTAGCCCAATTAGTTACAGTAGTTTGAGTTTTACTTCAATTTAAATAGTTTAATGTACAAAGTTAATGTTATAATTACTATTTCTATTGTTCACAAAGCTTACAGTTTTCATACATTTTCCAACAGGTAGCAAAGAACAAGAAATTTTAAAATGCTGACACTGGCACTGAAACAGAAAAAGACAGAATAAAACTGTTTTAGTTTATCGGGGGGATTTTCTGTGCAGATTTCCAGGTTGTTTTAAAAGAGAAAAACAGACTTATCTTTGATACAAAAAAAAGCAGTTTGATATCTAAAATGTGATCACAGCTCTTAGATTTTTGAAAAAATCACCTCTGATGCTGTTTGGTGAAAGAGGGAACACACATTAGTTTCTACAAGAACCAAAAACATGACTGAGATATTTAAAGAACACAATGATTAACAGTCTGAATAAGCTCTTTTTCCAGCCATGGTCTGGACCAGCTAAGAAGTGTCAGTTTGTGTGTGTTTGTCTGTGTGCGTTTGTGTGTCTGTGTGTGTGTGTATGTGTGTGGGGGGGGGGAGCATACCTGGCAGCAGTGGTTGTTTCTCCATCTGGTGTGGACGCAAGAGTTGGTCTGCAGCAGTTCCTGAAAGAGCACAGAGGAGCACACAGAGAGACGGATACACAGTTCACAACAAGCAGGCAGGGCTGATCACAGAGCCGCGTTTGGGCTGCGAAAACACATCAAAGTTAATAAAATAAAGTATTTTTTGTCTGTTGCTACAACGGCCCACAAACTGAGTAAAATGTCAAAGTTTTAGTGCCACGCAGCAGTAGACACTTTCCACCACAGGTGGCCACTGCAGCGGAGGGGGGGGGGGCCTGGAAAAGGATGCAGGTAACGACTGGTTGTGTGCATGTGTGTGTCTGTGCGTGTGTGTGTGTGTTTGAGTCTAAGGTCAGTCATTCCAGCCACATTCCAAACCCAGCTGGGGAGATTGGATGGGAGGAGAGAGGGACGAAGGGGGAGGAGGAGGGCGGCTGTGGAGGTGAGCTGGGGTGTTTCTGGTTTCAGACAATGGTTACGGGTGAGAGGCGGGAGGTGGATGGGTGGGGAGTGTGTGTGTGTGTGTGTGTGTGTGTGTGTGTGTGTGTGTGTATGTGTGTGTGTGTGTGTGTGTGTGACAGCCATAGACAGGTTCCAGCAAACAAAGCTAGGCCTGTGCTGCCACAAGTACAGGGGGGGAGAGGGGAGAAGGGGAGATTGAGGGAAGAGTGGAGGGAAGGAGGAGGAGGAGGAAGAGAAGGAGGGAGGAAGAGAGGGGATGAGGGGGAAGCCTGCAGCCCCCTGATCCCCTCAAATATCCCCCTCGATGACAGAGTTCGGCCGAAAGAGAGGTGATGAGAGAGCGGAGGGGGAGATGAGAACAAACGGGAACGACAGGGAGAGTGAAGGCAGAGGGAGGACACACAGAGAATGCCCCTATTTGTTAATCAATCGGCCGTTTCGGAAAGGGAAAACTCCAAAAATCCCCAAGGGAGGAAGAGGCCAGGAGGGATTGTGGAGTGCTGGCGGGGGCAGCGAGGAGGCGGTTACCTCCAGCTCCTTCAGCGAATCGCGTAGCTTTTCTGGTCGGCGGTTCCTGGGGGTCCACGAGTTGCCTCGAGCTACGCAGGAAAGAAGAATCGGGAGCTCATGTGACTTAACGTTTAAACACTGACACAGGAGAAACATCCTGAAAAGGGCTCTCATGGGAATTCAGGAGAATGTGGGAGCTAAATATGGAAAATGTTTGAACTCTGTAAATTTGCTCAGATCTAAGAATGAAAAAAGGATTACAGGGCCGTTAATGTGGAGTCTTCATGAAAGTTAGAGTCCCACTAATGCTAAAATCGATTCTCCGAAGAGGAGAAAGACTTCAACCATTATTTCCACAAATAATATAAAAGCCCTGTCTCTTCCAGTAAGTGAGGAGTTGTTTTTAATGATTTCTCTCTGACTTTTGAGACAGCCGTCTTCAGTACTGAAATATCATATATATATGATATTATATCATATATAATATAATATTTACTTTTTTAAATGTAACATACAGATAAAAATAATGAATAACGTGAAAAATCCTTCAATAAAAAATAACTGACTGATTTCTCACAGATATTGCTAAAATAATAAAAATTAAACCAACTTTCCAAAATTCTTAAATCTTAATCAGTTATTTAAACAATGTTTTAATAGGAAAAACAGCAGTTGTTGTGCAGTTTAAAAATTTCCCAGAAGATGACACACACACACAAAAATGGAGCACCAAAAATGACTTAGAAACAAACAAGAGACATAAAACAGATTTATGACCAAATGACTTATCTTAGTAGATAAAACATATTGTATCAGGTTTTGATGGGATGAAATTAGCTCTTTAAAATGATCCATTAAGGGCTGTTGAACCAGAACCAGAAACATCACTACTAACTAAGGATCTTGCTTAGTTGGGCAGTGGTGCATATGTTTAATAAAACGTATGTTTATATATATATAAATGAAATATATATAATATAAAGAGTGGTTTTTATCGATAAATAGATCGTAAATACAAACATAGAAGGACTGATTCAAATCTCCAGTGAATTATACGCCACAAACGCTGCTTACTCTGATTGCCAGCTGCTATAAGACTTGTTTACATTTTTATTTACAAAGCAAAATTTGAAAATGCCACTTCAAAACCAACAGCCGATCCTTGAGGAGAAGCAAATATTTAATCGTGAGGACTTGTGGTGCTTTTTGAGTTATCTCCCAAATGCAACCACACAGTTTGCTGCACATATCTCAACACGAGCCACACCGAGGCCCCATCGTTTTAATTTCCCAACCCTCCACCCCCCCCCCCTTCTCTGGTGGTTAAACAGAGGGACAGAAGCATATAGGAAAAAAACTGCTAATTGATATTGTGCGTCTGCTTTCCCTCTCACATTTACAAAAAGTTCAGTGGGAGAAAAAAGGGGGGAAGGACAGTGCTGCTGCTTTCCATGCGGCGAAATCACTCTCCTATCTGTTTATTTTATGGTCTCTTTTTTTATCCTTACCAACCATTAAGGAGTGGAGTTCTTTATTAAGAATGAGAGGGAAGAGGAGGTAAACAGATGCATGCAAATGAGGGTGTGGAGGGTGTGGGGGTCATAGGAGAGGGGAGGGAAGGGAGGGCAGGGGGATGAGTGTTCGTCTCCTGATAAGGGTGTTTGTGGGTGAACAGCAGAGAGGGAGGGAGTGTACAGAGGAAGTAGGACAGTTGAGAGACTTCGGTAGTGATTTCTGGAAGATGGACGTCCACTGGTGGGATGATTAAGACCCAAACGCACACAAACCAGGTGGATGGGAAAAATAAAACAGCCTCTATCTCTGTGAGTTTCTGTGCTGAAAACTTACCTTCGCAGAAGTGGAGTTTCTCATTGTAGTAGTGATGCTCCAGGGAACTGCCTGGGGGGGTGTGGGGGGGTGAATAAAGAAATAAAGAGGCCACATGAATGGATTCATTTGAATATATTAAAACAACACAGCTCACGAGATAAGTGAGTCTGGCTTTGCTTTATAATCTAGATAAATAAAAACAGAAAACTAAGCTGGAGCTCAAACATCCCCTTTAGTTCCGAGGGGGAAATGTTGGCAAAGTGCAACCCATAACCGGGCCTCACTGCCTGGCCGCCCCGAGCAAGAAAGTGGCCAGTCTGGTGGCTGGCCTCTCTGGCAGGCAGGAACACCTCCAGGATTAGTAGTATTAATCAGATAAGGGGGTGAAGGGCCAGACAGGCCCAGACATGGGCACCTGCTCTGGGGCTGGATGAACAGGGCCAAGTGGGGGGAGCTGGGGGGGGTTGGGGGGCTGCATTTGCTGCCGGGGACCCCCGAAGCCGCTCCAATAAGTCTAGGTCTCCCTCTAGTGGGCGCACGGCGAAGTAAAATGAAACATTTAAAGTACAAAAAATTAATCCCCCCCAGCTTCGAATTAACAGACACCGATATCCAACTTTTCAGCATGAAACAACACAAACATGTCGCCTTCGAACAACCAGCCCCCGCATTACAACAAGCTGCTGAACCAGAGTCAAACTGAGAGCAGGCAGGTCTCATCCACAGAGCCAAAACCTCACCCTCACTTCACTGCTATCTGTTAGGGCCAATCTTATGTTTCTAAGCAGAGAAGAAAATCAGACGCTGACTTGAATGTAGTTTTTCTCTTGTTGATTTAACAAGGAAAACATCTAAAGCTTCAATTTCTGAATCTTTTCATAAGCCAAATATCTGTGTGAGATGGTTTTTGTATGTCTCGTGGAGCACACACATACATCCAGCATCTGTTTAAGCCCAAATGGCATGACAAATAGAAAGGACACCAAATTTCATATAATCCAATGAAATCTGCTGCATGTGCAATCGAATCATGACCTGAGCTATCGTTACACTGCCGTGTGAGAGTGTTATGATACTTTTGGATTGTGATTCTGCTCCCCTGCTCTGCTCCTTCTTCCCTCCTCCTCCCTCCACTCTGATATCAAGCCACACTTTAGTAATCCTCCAAATGAAAGGATTTGGGAGCAGGAGCATCGTCTCTCCACTGAAGATTGGAATGAAAGAGAAGGCAGCTTCTCAGATGAGAGGGAAGGGAGAGAACCCCGTCATGAGAGAAAGAAGTGATGACACGGGGAGCCTCGCAGTACACAAAATGAGACAAAACCTAAACACACAGGCATGAGATTAAAAATAATTTAAACCAAAGTATATGAATGAAAGATAGAAAGACACATGAAATAAGAGAGACAGATGAATGGAAAGATACAGAAATTAAAAAAAAGACAAGAACTGACAATGTAAAGATTTTTATGTATGTAATACACCGGTATTAAATTGTGTTGGGTAGATTAAACCTAGTTTTGTGTATTAAGCTGAATTAAATCCGTATAAAGTTAAAGAGAAGAGTGGTAATATCAGAAACCTTTGGTTCTCCCAGAAGTAACTGATATAGTTAAAAGTGTGTGACTGTTGGTCCTGAACATGCTTTTGTACTAAAAGTTTTCTCACTATTTGGCTACAGTCTGTTTGATAGAGCTTTCTGAGGAAGTCTGGTAGCAAGACATGACAGAAACGCTGAGTGAGGGAAGCTAATTGTAGTTGGAAAAGGGTTAAAGGGGGTTTAGCCCACTCCCACTAAATGACATCATTGCCTAATTTGTATTGTTAGTCCTGTCCAGGTAGTGTCTGGTAAAGAACAAAGCACAATAACGGAGGGAAATGAATCTTTCAGAGGGCTGAAAGGCCAAGACTTATCTGGCTGTGGTGTGCACAGCCTCTTAAATGAAAGTTTATACACACTTATTCACAGAATTGAGTTTAAAATGTGGGTGAAGAGAAAGTGTTTGGCAAATGGGCTCATAAAAAAAAAAGAAAAACAGATTAAATATATGAATTTAGACAAAGACAAAAAAAAGGCTGAGAATGAAAAGCGACAGATGAAGCAGCTTTGCTGCTCAGACTGCCGGGGAACGATCTGAGCATTTCCTTATTGTAAGGGAAGCCTCCCGGCCTCAGGCAATATGAGGCCGGACTGCATGGTGCCTCTTGCTATGTGATCTAGGAGAAAGTCAACAGTTTAGTTTTCCTATCACTGTGTGGCAGGACCCCGGGGTCAACAAGAACACAGGGAGTGTAAGAGATAGAACCGCGCAGGCCTTATGATCTGTGCGCGTGTGTGGTATGTGCATGTGTATATAAGGTTTTAGGGGGTAAATCCTTCATACTAATAGCCTCTGTGTGGACAAGTGCATGTGTGGTTAGCGGGTGTAAGATCGAAATGAGCTCGACCAATAATCTGTGTGTCAGCAGGCAGCGAAAAGCCCCCCTTTCTGTCTAAGGAAATCACATACATTCCCAAAACAAGGCAAATTCAACTTATCTTGAGTACAAACACACAGCCAATATAAACACTATTTACCTGGCTCTCCTTTATCGTAGTACTGATAGGTGCCAATATCTGTATCTGTGGGGTGAGAGGGAGAAAGAGAGATGAACATCTTGCTGTCAGGGAAAAGCAGAAGACAGATCAGCAATTTCGCACCGTGGGATAAACAATCGCTATCAGCCGGTGGCCCGTCCCGTCTGCCAGCACCACGGTTTAGATAAGACCGGTGTGTGTGTGTGTGGGGGGGGTCCCAGGCAGAATGACGGTGGCGTGCTGAGGGGTATTAATAAAGACAGGAGTGTGCCTTAACCCGCCCCACCTGAGGGACAAACTCTGCTTTGCAAACATGCAACATGCCCATTTAAAGCAGATGCGGAGAATCTGCAGACACCCACAGAAACACTCACACAGCATGCAACAAACACACACACACACACACCCGGCAGATGCACACATACGCGCCCCTACACACACGGCAGACACGCGTACGTACACACAAACTGCTGAGCCGAGGCTTTTTTGCTCGGGAGTGTTATTCCTCCAGGCCCAAAACCATAAGCAGCGGGTTTCGGATTCGCACAACACATCGTTTCTTTATCGCTTCACTACTGGTGCTGCCTCTGCTGCCGCTCCCGGGGCCAGGTCACACCAACACAACACACTCACACACACCTCCAAGCCCTGCCAGGATATGGGGATACGGATGCACTCGCTGCTCTACAGGTTACCTCTGTTTGTTAGATAATGAGGATTTTCAGCAAGCAAAAACCCGGAAATCTCCCTCTGCTATTGTGACGAAGGAAAAGAACATACAAAAACCGATATATGTCATCCAGTAAGACGCCACTGAGCCGATAAAACGACCCCTGAAATGAAGCATTAGAGTCTGGAAAGAGAATAATCAGACCCGTGTTTGAAAAGTCAGATATTTATTGAATATGTCTTTCGGGTTTGGTACATTTCTGTGTTCAATATCAAATTCTGTCAGATATTTTAGGGGTGTAAACAGAATGGAGGAGAAAACCATTTACAACCATCCCAATTCTCTCTGTAGACGGTATTTATCTACATTTCGGTCATTTTCAGACATGCCCCAAGATGGCTGCCCTCAGAGTTAACAACTGGATGGGATCGTTGGACCTTGGGCCAGATATCCGATTTAGCTGATGTTTAAATGTATCGCATTTCTGGAGAGAGACGAATATTTAGCCATATTTAAAAGCAGTCTCATTCATTTATCCCTCTATTCTCTCTATTCTATATTGTACCTTGGTCTAGTCCAGCTTTTCCTGGGAGAGACAGGGCCTCAGAGTCGGGTTTAAAGCAAAACTAAGTAAAAATCAGTTTTCTGGTTGTACACAAAGAGTTTTACACCAACAGCTTTTATTTTTTTAAATCTTGTCAGAAAAAAATCCATTATTTATATTATTAGACATTACTCGGCTTGAATATAAAAAAAGTGGCTTGCATCTTTTGGGATTTGTTAACTTAAATGTGGTTTCATAAGATACTTATACAAATGAAATATTTTCAGAAATCCTATACATGATTTACAGACTTTACTCCAAATTCCGGGCAAACGCTGAATTATCTGAACTCGATTTGTCCTGATGCAAAGAGAAGGAGGAAATACAGGCTGTGCATCACCATGTTGGTTAAGCATCCACATTGGATCTCTTTGGTGGTAACTGAACGCTGCGGGAGTCCTTCCACACCAACATGATTCACAAAAGCAAAACTCTCACACGGGGTATTATAGTATAGAGAGAGACTTTTTTTTCCAATCTATATTTTTGTCTTGAGCAGATGTGTAATGTGAAGATGGTGATGATAGGCCACGTCACACCTCAGTGACCAGGTCTTTTCCCTCAATGTTTCCACCCACATTCTTCGTTGATATCAGACAAAACAGACGGCAGGAAAAGAAACAAACAAATAAGGATATGTCACCATCACCTTGGATATGCGCCTTCTCGTACCTTCCTGTATACACATGACACTCCACACACAAATGTTTATGCACAGACCGCCTCTGAGAGACACTATCTGCTTTGAGAACTCAGCAGACTGTGAAAGACACGACAGTATGGAAGAGACGAGGAAACAAGAAAATGGAGAAAGAGAGATGGACTGATAGGTGGCGAGCAGGGTACCACTGAGAAACCCACAAAAAAAAGCCAAACTGAACCACTTTCTGACTGACGGGGAAGCAGCGGCTGCAAGTTTTCTAACAGTGGGAGGATGACAGGTCTAGAGAAGAACGGATGCATTCAGTTTCACTCTCGTTCATTTTTTACCTCCAACCACTTTCCCCGAAAGATGATCAAAGGTTGAATTACTGCAAGTTAGAATGACTATTTTTGCAGTTATAATTAGATCAACGTTCAAAAGCTTTGCTTTACATTTATGAGTTTTACTTCCAAACCGAACAAAGATGGTATAGATATAGTCTGATAATGGACTAAAAACTCTTTCATGAAGAAGTTGAATTGCTACTTAGAAAAGTTTTTATCAGTTTAGTAGATTAAGGTTGATTACTAATGTGGTGTTTCAATTTGAAACCAAGATGAGGTCAAATACCAAATAATGCACAATAAACTATTTTTAGTATTAGGTAACAGATTTAAGAAGAGAGGTAGCTTTAGTTAGAAGTAACAAAATCAACAGCTGGACATCTACAGTGGCTCCATGGATCCCCTCGCTGTAAAGAAAAACTATCAAACAAAAACCTAGTCAAGCAAACCCTCCAACATAACAAGAAACCCAGAGAGAAAAGATTTCACAAAGGCAAACGCAGAGAGCACGTCAACACTTCCAGAAATACAGTCGGACAGATGAAACCAAAATAGACCTGCGTCAGAATCACAGGGAGATAAAAAAAATGATGGGGAAGCTCACAAAGGAAGCACAGAGCATCGTCTATGAAAGATGCGGAGGCAGCGAGATGGCAGAGGCATGCCCGGTTTCCATGGTGCAGAGAAAGCTGCCCAGACTGAGATCCAACACAGGGATCCAGAAGATCCAGAGGTCAGAAACACTCTCTGAATCCGTCTGAATCAGAGCTGAATTTCACTCTCTGGAGCCATTTCCCATCCAAACTAAATATTCCTATTTTACTTATAGGTAAGGTTGTAAAATGACATTTGAGCTATAATGAGGTTTAGGCTGTAAATCCTGAAAACGCACGATATACTCAAACTAAATTTATAACCAATAACAAATTATACATAATAATAATAACATGGAGGGCGGCACGGTGGTGTGGTGGTTAGCACTGTCGCCTCCCAGCAAGAGGGTTCTGGGTTCGAATCCCAGGGGAACCAGAGCCCTTCTGGGTGGAGTTTGCATGTTCTCCCTGTGTCTGCGTGGGTTCTCTCCGGGTTCTCCGGCTTCCTCCCACAGTCCAAAAACCTGCATGTTAGGTTGATTGGAGATTGGGGAAATTGCCCTTAGGAGTGAATGTGAGTGTGAGTGGTTGTTTGTCCTTGTATGTCCTGTGTGTGGCCCTGCGATGGACTGGCGGACTGTCCAGGGTGTACCCTGCCTCTCGCCCGTTGACCACTGGGATAGGCTCCAGTTCCCCCCGCGACCCCATGAGGGAACAAGCGGTATTGATAATGGATGGATGGATGGATGGATAATAACATGGCAGCAAAGGAGTTACATTAAAACATCTGTCATTTCCCTTATTTTCCCTTTATTGTGCTGTGCTAACCTTCATACAAAGAGTTAAACCATTTCTTTCCTTAACAATTATGGGAAATGGGAGCTCTCTGGCAGATTGAATGAGCAAGCTTGGAGCAAAGTGAGTACACAGCAGGGTTAATATTACATTTTTCATAAAGACACACAGAGACTGCAGACTGAAAGGGATCAGTAAAGGAATACAGTTTGTTAAATACAAGTAATTTTCCCCTGGAGACAAAAACAAATGTTTAGAGTTTACTTTTATATTTCATAGTTTTAGAAAGAAAAAAAACGTTTGACGCATCAAACAATAGCGTCCACAGTTTTTTTTACCCCATTCATGTAATTGTTTTTTCAATTTCTTTAGCTGTTCCTGTAAAAATGTACAAATACAGCTGGAAATGTCAAAACGAAGTCAAGTCAAATAGATCGAACAAATGAGAAAGTGAAAACAGAAAAGGTGTGAACTGATGTTGCCAAAGAGTCCGATAGGTGAGGCAGATACGTGCGGGGAGGAGGTGAGAAAACAAAGTGAGTGTTGACAGAAAGAGCCTGAACAAGACGGACTGAGGGGGAAAAGGAGAGACTCCATGAGAGGGGTGGGAGATTGAACATGGTGATAAGGGCTACCTTTAACTTGGAGCGAGCTCTTGGTGGACCACAAGTGCAGCTCAGCCAGGCAGAACGCCATCGACAGAGGAGTGAAACCCGAGTCTGCAGGGAGGGACAAGAGAGGAGTGAAAGATGGAGTGAAAGGCAGAGCAGACCAAACACGAGCACAGATGAATATCTGGGTGAGACGACAAACTGCTGGTCCTTTTAGGTCTGCCGGGTCAGGCAGGCATGAAGCGCGTCACAAGCATTAAAACTATACCACCAAAGAACCAAAAAGGCACTTTAGTCTAGCAGGGACCATCTGAAAAGAGATATCTGAATAAAACAAGCTTTATTTATTGTCCTAATCACGGACTGAGCACTTGACCTTGTGGTAAAACGGTACATGTGGTCATTCATAACAGTAAATAGCAACCACAGGAAATACATAAGAAAAGGACATAACCATAAAACAACAGAGAAAGCATTAAAGTGAACAAAACTAATGACAAACAGCAGTTAAAAAACAGCAGGAACAAGATAAGTGACCGTGTTAAATCCCAGTAATTAATTTGCCCCCGATTAAATTAACGCAGAATAAGTGGAAACTTCTGACAATTCAAGATAATATTAGCGTTAGAACATTAGAAATAAATGAGCACAAATCTTTTTTGCAGGCATGCAAAGGCTGACATTGGATGAAACTTTGTGAAAACTCCTGGACCAGTAGGAAAGAACTGTTTATGGTCCATGGGGTCAGGGATTCGGCCTCTCTTGTTTTTATGACTTCACTGGGATGACTGATGGCAGCCGACCGTGAGTGAGAGTAATGGCATTCTTAACAATATCAGTCAAGGGTATGATTTAAAGTAAATATGTCAAACGCACTGCAACTTAATACTCCAACACCTGTATCAGAGGTAAGACGGAGAGACGGTAACGGCCAGACGGGAACAAGGTCACGGCCGGCAACACTTGTGCCGCCCTTCACACCTCACAGCAGCAGAGATGGACACGGTCTAAGCCAGACACAGACAAAGCCAGCAGCATTCCTCACGTCAGCTAATGCAGCCATTACCAAAGTGGGGGCACGATGTGGGGGGGCGGGGTGGGGGCGCAAACACTTCTTAATATGGTCGAGGTTTAAGTTATCTGGTTCATACAAAGGATGCATTTTGGGGGGGAAATCATTCTAAAGTTGCACATTTTTTTTAGTAAGAGCTCACAGCTTACATCACGGTACTAGTGATGTAATGGGGAGGGATTGAAATGGATTCTCATGATAAAAGAGGGGGCTTTTGAGAAAAACTTTGGGGACCACAAAGTTAATGCAAATACTTCTTAATATGGTTGAGCTTTAGGTTATCTGGTTCAAAGAAAGGGTGAATTTTGGGGCAAAAAATCTTTGTAAAGCTGCAATTTTTTTCCAGTAAGAGCTCACAGTTTGCTGTTGTAGAGTCACGGTACAAGTGATATAATTGGGAGGTGGGTTTGAAATGGATTCTCATGATAAAAGAGGGGGCTTTTAAGAAAAACTTTGGGGACGACTAAGTTAATGACTGCTTATATCTTTATTAGAGCCTTCAGTCTGCTGTCAGTTGACCTCCGGCAGGATTTCGCTCTCCCAGCTGCCCTCTGGGTTCTGGTAGCACTGGTACCGTAATGCCTCTAATAAAACCTAAAGAAATAAAAAATTTTAAAAAACGTTCACGCTGTGGCGCCAAAAACTATCTGAACCAAAACTCCCAGCTGTTGTATTCCTTTGGTATGGCTTCCCATCACAGTTACTCGATCTTCTCTTTTCCTGTTTTTCTATCTGTTACTGCTGAGAGAGGACTCTCTCTTATCTTCAGCTCTTGCACCTCTTGGGGGAGAGGGAAAAAAAAAATCTAATTTTGCCACTCGACCCCCAAAATCGCCAGTCGCAACAAAAAATGCCGACAGATAAGAGTGGATGCCATGGAAACGCTGGGGTGGCATGGCACGCCAGTGGTGGCGTAACCAGTTTACTGACATAAGAGGATTCTTTCTCCTGCTCATAATCAGCCCCGTTAACAGCAACTTAGCCCTTTTGATCAGTTTTCATTTAGTAATTTCCAGCGTGGCTGGTCTAAAAGTTCTGCTGAGCTTGTTCTGAGTAGATGCCTAAGAAAACCGAAGCTGAGTATGTTTATTTTTTATATTCAAATGGGTTCTGAAGAGGGTGGAGGCCTTGTACGGTAGTTGTCTTTTTTTAGGGTACCTGTTATCAGATATTCATCCTCCGGAGGACTGTGGAACTATTGATTTATCCACGTGGATTTGCCTTCAATTTTTTCAGTGTAATTTATGTAACCCACTCTAACACAACGTTTGTAATCCCAGTTTGGACCAGATGATTAAATCTTTAGGTTTTACTAAAAGGTCGTGTTATTCTGATGTAATAATCAGAAAATGAAACTCCATGTTTGATGAAATCCTTAATGTGAGGGATGGGACCCTGTGATGGTCCTTTGTGCTTTTGCACGTCTCATCCCGCTTTAGATTTGTAACATTTTCTTCTTCAGTCGGATTAACAGTCGTGGTTTTAAACTAAAAGTGCAGGGTCACGTCAGGGTTGGGCACTAAGAAACGGTTGTCTGTGAACTGAATAAGCGTGCTGAATAAATTGAACAAAACGAACCGAACAATGTAACCTCACAGGAGGAAACTGGGAGTCCCAGCAGCTTCTCCCCACTGTGGCCCAGTTCGCTGACTTTGGTTTACAGTGCATTTAATATAGGCCTATTCGGATGAGAACTGATGTGGGTTTGAATTGCCGACGAGTAACTGTGCGTTATGTGTAGCCTGTGCACTCCTGTGCACATTCGGTGCGCACACTCTCGCACAAACAAACGCACACACCCTGCTCAGCAGGCTGCTCAGATCCTGGACAGCTGCCACCCTCATTCTGATTTCTGGTTGGGGTTGCTGTGGGTTACCTGTCCCCCCCCCCCGCAGAGCTTTGTGGGTGTGTACAGTCAGGGGCTGGGGGGTTGAGGTTATTGTATCCTGTCTTGACACTGGTAAAGAGTCTGCTTTAACTTCAAAGGACGACCAGGGAAAACATACGACTCGGCTTTCAAAGACAGTCCACCGGAGCTGCGACCTCTCTGCTCTGCGCAGCTCTTCCTGCGTCCCCTCTGGCTGAATACCAGGCTGAGAACCTCCCTGTAAGTGTGTGTGCAGCGTCCAGTACATCGCCTTCAGTAAACATTGGAGGCTGTTTTTTCTCGGGGTAAAAGAGGGGATAAAATGTATACGTTTTCCCCTGAAATTCTAGTTTTTCTGAGTGGGCGGTTACCAAAGCCAACAGAAAGCTTCTTTGTATGTTAACTTATCTGTTTGCATCTACACGTTGCTCTCACATAGGCGTAAAAGGACACATGAAAAGTCAGTTAGAAGAGACCCTTTTTAACTGAATGAATGAAGATATAAGTATATTAGCCGGGGTTGGGTTACTCAGGGCCTGGAGGGCCGCTGCCCTGCAGGTTTGAGATGTCTCCCTGCTTCTACACACCGGATTCAGACCAAACGGATCTCCTCTAAAGATTGTGAAGCTCTGCACAGGCCTGCTGATGTTCCACGCTTTTAACTACTAAATGCTTTTTTTATAAGTGGTTTTCCCAGTCCAGTCTCTCACACCATCATATGCAGCACAAACACATGCACGGAAAATCTAATATGCTCCACGCCATCCTCTCCTACCGTTTGACACCTGGGGAAATGAACACATTTACATACATTTGGAGCCGAACACACAAACTCAAACAACCTTCTAATCTTTAGTAAATCCCTGCGGGACAGGCTCCTGAGTTTACACGGGGATATCAGAGGAGGGAAAAGTGGTCAACATCACGCCACAGACAAAACAAATAATCCAAAGACTACACAGGAGTCGAAGAAGAATGATAGAGACTCAGACGGAGAGCAGACTGCGCAAAGTAAGCACAAAGGAAAATAGATTCTGAGTTGGATTTCCTATTTAATGATGCCATTCTCTGAGTAGTTATGTCCATTCCTCTCAGCACACTGATAGAAACAGGGAGCAGAATATTGTGGGGAAAGAAATGGTCTAGGTTTGTTTAATTGTGAGAAATATAGGAACATCTGAAGTGCTCTGCAGTGTAGCTGAGATACTGAGAAAAACCTAGAACTAGACATCTGTTAAATGGCCAACATTGGGGAGGATAATGATACTAATTTAAATATTTTAGGGACATCTTCATGCTTGTGTTGAAAGACCCAGAGCCTGCTGGTGCCAACTGTTCATGAGGAGGAATCATGGCATCAAACCACAAACGTCTCTGAATGATAGGAAAGTTGTGGACAGAGATGCATCTTAGTCACACAGAAACTTTGCAATAAAGGCTGGAGGTCCTCATCCTGTCCCGAATATTGTTGTTTTGATCCTTAAAGCTGGGTCTCCTGTCCCTGCTGTAGGCTGTAATGAACACTGCAGCCTCCAGGTGTCACTAAGGAGGTCTCAGAGTTTCGGCCCAGGTTTGTCGGGTTGTTCCTCGTCTTTGTCCCTATTGTCTGTCTCTCTTCAAGCCGCTCCGTCTCAGATGTTTTTTCTGAGGACCTGAGGCGTCACAGACCCCGACCCGCTGTGGACACCAGTCAGCGAAAGCCCCCCGGCACACACACAAACACACAATCACACACACACACACCGCAATCCAAGAGCAAGTACAGTGCATCTCCTCAACTATCCCATTATAAGAAAGAGTGTTTGAGGGAGGAGAATGGAGGGTGGGCAAAGTGGCGCCAGGCAGCAGGCCGAAAACCTTTTATTTAAAGTCCCACGGGAGCCTGGAGAGTCTTGGGCGGAGGAGGGGGGGGGCTGATGGACAGGCAGAACAAAATGAGGCAAAGGTAACACTGTTCTCGACACTCGGCAGGTAGAGTCCTGGTGCGTACGAGTGTGTGTCTGCGTGCCGAGCAGAGCGCGTCAATCAACGGGGGATGAACCCGGAGTGACATGGCTGCTGGGCAACCTCTGTGTCAAGTGAGAATGTGCATGTCAGAGTATGGGCGTGCAACAGAGTGTGCAGAGGGAACCAGGAAACCAGTGGAAACACCAGTTTAGGTCGGGAGGGCACGCAGAGGTGAGGAGTTGAAAAGTTCAGCAGAGAAAACGAGCCAGGCCAGCAAACCGGGAAACCATTCAAATTAAACTCCAACGAGTCCTCAGCAGAAAAGTGTGGAGAAAAGCACTTTTACATTTATTTGTCTCATTGTAGGGGGAGAAAACACAACTATGTCTCCGAATTGTAAGCACAATCTCTCTGCTTCAATGAACTTTTGATGGGCAAATATGAACCAGAGGCACAACCCGATAACATCAAAGAGTTTCATCTCAGGATAAAATATTTTCAAGAGATTTTATACATATTTAACAGATAATTTGTTTTTAAACATTTCTGGCTAAATTACATCAGTGTGAATGACTTCCTTTATTTCTATATTTTCTTTTAAATGTTGTAAGTGGGACAGTTTTAGTTTTTAGTTACTGACTACTCTGTTTAAAAACAGCTGTTTATAAAGTTTAAGCAAAACTATCTATAAACTATATATAGAGGATATATAAAGGAATCAGAAAAAAACCCAGATACAATAATGAACTATGGGATAATAATGTCAATAGAAGCCAAACGAACAGAAACCTAAGTGAATGTTGTTTAAAATCAAGGCCAAAAAAGTGGGCGGCTGCGTGTGGAGATCAGAGGCAGCCAAATATGTCGAACATCTCAAAAATGCCAGCCGTGACAAACTGAAATCAGAGGGCTATCAAGTCAGCCGACAAACAGCAGAGAGAGTAATCCTTAACCTGTCGAACAACCTCTGAGTGTCCCTGCGCCTCTGTGTGCATTTGCAGGACAGTCAGAAAGAGAAAGACGCGGGGAGACGGAAAGATGAGTGTAGGCTCTCCTAAGCAGATGTGTAAACGTCATTAGAGGAGGTAATGGAGGGAGAAAGGTGGGAAGAATGGGGGGAAGAGTGGGGGGGGGGGGTACTCCAGCGGAGGTATTTACCCAACGCCTGGAGCAGAAACACAAACACAGATCTAGAAATGTAATGACAGCAGGATAGGGAAAAAAGAAAAGACGATTGGTGGAAAATGTGCAATCGGGTCCTGATTAGGCAGGAAAATAGCTGGAAAAGAAACTCCAGATCAAAGAGCGGCAAAGCATCTCAACAATCCAATACGCCTCCGTGCAGAGAGGACTCCACTCAGCCTGCAATAATTTCCTTTCACTCCTGTTAAGCTAATAGGCCTAATCTGGGCAAGTGTCTCTCTAAAAGCAGGGAATCTGCCCTGAAGCGCGGCCCCAGGCCAGGAAAGGGGATACCTTCAAACCAACAGCACAATTATCGACTGACTTCAAGCAGCTTCGCGTCCTCTCTGCGGCCCGTCGGTGTCGCTTTCCTGAGACACACGGGGAAAATCGTGCCCCCCCCCCATCCCCAGACTGCCGCTTTGTTTATTTTGTTTGGGACCAAATTGTTTTCTCTTAAGCAAACGACCACAAAACTGGCATAAATTATTAACGCTCACACTGACAATGACTCTTTTTGTTTATATAGGACTGCTTTCATGAAAAATCCTCCACTCCACCTCTTCTGTATAATCTGTTAAAGTACGAATTGGCTCAATTTCTTAGATTTTTTCCATCTGTATTGTTTAAGTACAATCTTACACTCTTTATGCTTGCTGGACTAATTAAAACTGCTTTTCTTTGCTATAAAAAACCCTAAAAAGTGTGTTTTCTGCCCTGTGATCCTCCGCAGGAAACCCATCTGTTGCCACTTAAAACAAATCTCTGAGCCGTTAGTGGAAGTCAGTTGTGAACAAAACACAGCAAACCTTTGAACTAATAGTTGTGCAAACACAAATGCAGATAACACATTATCCTTTATTTTGGAGTTGTGTGTCGGGCCAGACGGTGACTAAACGTCCAGATTTCTTTTGGATCGGAATGAAGAGTTCTTCCTCTGTGAAACATTAATCTGTTAAATGCCATATTAAATATAAATAATATGCTAGATAAATATAGAATAGATATCATATTAAATAGAATATAGAACAAATGCCTGTCTCTGCATATGCTGGCACTAAATGCTGTATTTAGGACAAAAAAAAAAAAAAAAAGCAAATCTATCTAAACCTGAGAAGTTTTGGGCGATAAATGTTTAATTTACTCTCAGCTCGCATGTGGCGCCCGTAAGCTTTCCTGGGACACATGTCCAGGCACAGGCAGTCAGACCTGTCAGGGACTCTGGACGATGAGGTCTGTTTGGGCTGTTGTCAGATGCACAGAATGATTTGGACCCTGGAAAAACGAAAGGTCACCGGGAACGTACCCTACAGCACTCAGCGGCCTTATTCGCCCGTCACACACACACACGCCGTCTGTCACCTCCCAGACGAGGCCGTGACGCCTCGGACACCCGTCTGTGGGCAGAGCCCCCCCCCCACCCCCACCACCGATCCGATTCTCTGACAGGTTGACGTGGCACCGAGGGGTCGCAGGTCGATGGCGCCCGGGCCCGGAGGTTTGTGACCTTAGATATGGACGCCGGTGTCATATCTGCTCAACTGTTCCTCCTCCCTGTCCTCCTGTCCAGAAGAGGAAAGAAAATCCCTTCTGGCATCTCCTCTCCCCTTTTATTCTCTTTACCTGGCAGCTGTCCGTCAGACTTGTCCGGTTGAAAACACAGTTAAATCTTCGGGTATAAAAACGGGTCAAACTCGCTGAAGTTCCTCCGTACATATCTTTGCACGGTGGCAAACATTATAGACGAGCAACAAGGAAGGTCACGGGTTTGGGAATGAGTTTGACTCATTCATTTTTAAAAAAAGAACGGCACCCTGGACAAATTTTATTTGCATCTTTTTGGGATTTCTTGTCGAAAACAGCTATCTGAATTATTGGTTGGTTTGAAGGCTGTGCAGCTAGAATTACCTTTTCTGGTAACTTCGGCCATTTTTAACATCTGTTATGATGAATAACTATAGAAACATTTCCTATTATGGTCAAATCTGTTGGAGGGGCTGAATGAGCTTTCCAAAGAATTTAAATTGTCTGGAAAAAGACATCGAATCAAGATAAGTTCAAGACCGACAAAACTGAGAAAAACTCACAAAACTGTAGTGTTCTCTCCTGTAGATCACTAAAAAAACCTTAAATAAACCTTTGAGCCCTGACAAAACGCAGCAGGAACATCAGGAAGGGTTTGCCTATTTTGTTCCACTGTCTGGTAAAAGTATGAATCTACTATGGCCTTAAATACACAAGGATAAAAGATTGATTCAGATGTATTTTAATGTGCTACTGTACGAAAACGCACAATTTGTTCATTAATAAGGACATTGTTTACAACGTCAATAACATTACCTCATCTTTTCAGGCCTCAGTGAAATCCTCCAACTGCCCAGTCAGTCTTTCTATTTGCATTTTTTATCCCATCTCTTTGCATCACTATTTCTATTGCAGTTAAATTTAATGTAACAGCATTGCTGTTCAGCCCTTTGGATCCACACCGCACAGCACGTTCAAATCAAAGAACTTCCACGTTTCTACCGTGTGGAGATTTGTGGGAAGATTTCATCAATTCATCGTTACAAACGTGTAAAATACAGTAATGAAACTGTACAGGTGTGCAATGGAGATAACAGCGGAGGCCCAATTTGACGATGGATGTGCTCCAATCCCTGAGAAGTGGATAAAGGGTATCAGAAGTAGGGGTTTGGTCCAAGAACTTTTTGGCATCAGGATTCATTTGATCCTCTCACAAGATGGAGAGTGCTCAATGAGAAATTATGTTGGTGTTTGATGTCCTCCGTACCTGATAAGCTTGAATACAGACTTCTGATTAACCCACTAGCCTTTGTACAGAAACAGTTTCTTATGCTTTTCGAAAAATTTGGGGAAAGTCCTTCTTGTCACCTGCAGGAGCGGAAGCTGCTGCTGAGGTTTGTAATCATATCGCTGGGGTGCGTAAAAAAAAAAAAGACACGCACGACAGCAAACAAACACACACATCTGGCTGTTCTCCAGCCGTCAGATCGTCCAAACATCCATCCATGCGTGAAAACAGCCCTGCCCTGTCCAGCCCTCGTCCTCTGAGAGTACAGCCATTATGGGACTGAATGGACACACTGTTTGCCCCGGAGAAGTCTCCCACACACACAGACAGACACACACATCACATCACCACCAACACTGATTTCTGCTCAGTGTTCAGGACAAAAGCAGAGCTCTGCATATATGCTGGCTCAAGTCATGTCTTGTCAGGGCCCAGTATCCTCTTTCCATTCAGTCTGACTGTTATGAGTACCACAGGGGCCAGCACGGGCCCCATGTTAAACACATTCACCCTGCAGTACTATCTTTCTGGCATAAAAAGAAGGGGCTCATGTGTCACATCAGACGACTGTATAGCCTCACGCCCCCGTCTGCAATTCAAATGAAGTTCGCTGTGTTTTCGAATCTGATAGAACAGGAGCAGCTCCGGGTTTAATTTGCCCAAAACCGTCCTGAGCCCCACTGTTTTTCTTATCAGGCACTTATCAAGATGAGCCGTTAAAGAAGAGAAAAAAGAATCACATCCAGCCTCTGAGAGGGCAAGAACCGGGGCAGAAAAGTTAGTTTGGACGATACTGCAGCCCGATCCGAAAACAGACATCAAACCAGAGCAGATTTTCAGCAATGAGACTAATTTCCCACCAACCGTACTCTGTAAAGTGTGACAGAGCCGTTTCCCCTTCGCTCCCATGCATGCATACAGGCTTAACATTGTCTGGTCGGCCCATTCCCACCACAGCTCACCGTCGGCACGGCAACAACCACTATCCTGGCTAACATCTGCCGCCTGACCCGGGGCCGCTCGGAGTGGACCTTAATCCCCACACTGCCGTGTTGTGAGGGAAAACATTCGCTCCTTTCAGGCAAACGGGGAGAAGCGGCGCGGCTGCTAACCTGCAGACAGCCGTCCTCTCGGACAGACCCCCCCCCCACCCCCCACCCCCAACCCCCAGATTGTGCCACGGCCCATTATGGCTGTGCAGAGGGGTGCGACCGCCAGCAGCCGGTTGCCATCACTGATTCAGCTGGATGGATCTGGATTGGGGAGTTAATGAAAGGTGGGTTCTGGTGGGAGTCTGTCGGCCTGTCGTTCTGACACCACGTTCGCTCTGATAAAAACAGGAGCCACATTCCTAACGCTCCAATGCAAGCGTGCTGCCATATCAGCTGGAGGGTGGCCGCCTCTCCGGTCACCCTTCGGTCGGTCCTGCCCACGGCAGAATGACAGTCTGGCGCCACCTGGTGGTTAGAAAGGCTGACATCAGGGGCATGGAGCACACCTCACCACACAGATCAGATCCAACAAGAATCATTCAAAATCCCAACGTGGCACTTGAACTACAGCTCTCCTCCCTGTAGCCACGCCATGATGCCTCACATTACTCATCCTGATAAAGATCTTCCATGGCGGTGAAGCAAAAAGGAAACCAAGTCGCAGCCCGATCAATCCGTCCATCAACTGCTATGAAATATGTATTTGTCTCCGTATGGAGTTTGATTCCAACAAACCCATTTTACGGACCATTTCGCTATGCAAACACCTGAGGGGGAACACTGGGGCGGCGTACCAGGCGTACTGCGAGGAGGAGATAAAATCGAGGGTGACTCAGTGTGAATTATGTGAGATTTAATTGAATAGTTCTGCATCGGTGCCAACAAGTTAGTTAGTGTTTGCAGATGTCTGTGTTCCCTCTGATTGAGGGCTTGGTTAGATTCTTTTTTTCCAGAGCATGCCAGCACTTGGCTGGAAACAAAGGCCTTCTCCGGTTTCAATCGCAGAGACTGTGAGTAGCTGCATAAGACAGCATTTGCATGCCTCTGGGCCACGGGCTCCAGGCGACACAAAATTTTGACGAAATAGATCCGAGGAGATTTGGACGCAACCAATTCACATTATCTTAACTAAAAAAAAAAGGTTTTATTTAGAAAGGAGCTGCTTGGTGAAGAGTTAAAGTTTCTAATTATCTATTTTTGGGTTTCTCTCCTTTGCCTTCGTCAATCCTAAAGGAAATCTCTTTTAAATACAAAACAATGCTTCAGATCCTTCTTTTCCCAACAAACTTTTATCATCTAAACTTTTAAATAATTCGTTAAGTACTTGAGGAGTTTGGCTTGTCAGAGGAAAACAGATTTAAGGCTTTAAGAGAAAATGGTCATACTAATTGTTGGCAGAGCTCTATCAGTTGTTCTTGTTCTTCGCATTGCATTTTATTTAAAAGAGCCCAAAAAAGCTATTAAAATAATTTATTTTAACATAACTATCAAATGTCAGAACCAGGCTTTGAACTGACAGCTGTCCAGTCATAATCCCAGTTCTGAAAGGCAAACGCTCTGCTGTGGCAACAAGTGCCTCTGAAGCATCTCCAATACAGATCCATCCACACCTCCGCCCTAATGGAGGCTAAACATGGACGCCAGCGGCTGACAGCTCACAGCCGAACACTGACACCTGCTGCTTTAGGACCGTCACTACAAAACAGAGCGGGGAAAGGACGGGGCCAATTGGTTTTATTTTAAACAGCAGCCGTCTGCATTAGAGCAGGATTAGAAATCAAAGAATGAAAATCACTTGTGTCATTTAATGTAAAGCTTCATCAACTGACCTGGCGTGGGGATATGTCTCCTGATGAAGACGGCGGAGGCGCCTAACACGATGATGTCATTATCTTTTGCTGCATTTGTGTTGTTTACGTCTGTTTCTGTGTGAATGCAACCTCCTGCTATCTCACTGTCTGCTGCTTCTCCATGAGGGCTATTTGGTCTAGCGGGGCAGATAAGAGGGTGATACCGAGGCCAGTGGGTGTGCTGGCTATCTGTCGCTCACGGTCACTCAGGTGCACTCTACGGGGACAAGTGGTAAAGAAAAAAGGGGAGAGAGGGAGATAAAGCAGGAGAGAACAGAAAGGGTGGAGAAGTGATGAGGGAACAGAAAGGAGGAGGACATGGAGAGGACCCAGAGCACACTTTTTCCCACCAGGAGGGAGAACACCGCCTGTGTGTATGTGTGTGTGTGTGTGTGTGTGTGTGTGTGTGTGTGTGTGTGTGTGT
>JABUIW010000010.1:15636707-15688723 GCA_013363375.1 Menidia beryllina | reverse complement strand
GTGTGTGTGTGTGTGTGTGTGTGTGTGTGTGTGTGTGTGTGTGTGTGCTCGTGTATGTGCAAAATCTGCGCAGCACTGGGCTTCGGCACGTTCCACCTCCGCAGAGTCGTGCACATGTGCACACGCATCCTGCTAAGGATTTGGCCATGTGTGAACTTTGCCTACTCCCTCAGCTCCTGTGTTCCATGTTTGGGCTTTTGGGGGTGTGGGGGGGGTGGTGGTGGGGGGGGGGACAAAACGCCCACAATGCTGATTGTTTTCACAGCACACACAGAGGATCAGGCCAGCATGCAAACTGGCACCAGATATTATCGTATGTCCCGCTGCTGCTTCTGGTTTCATTCTGATTTCCTTTTTGCAGAGACAAAGTGCTCCTAATCCCCCCATGTCAGCCTGACTGTGAAGGCTACCACAGATGAAAATAAACACTGATGTCTGACTTGCTCAACAACGGCCACCGCAACAACAGACTCTTTTCAAATGTGCGCAGTCACGGCTGTCACGCGCTGTCGTTTTTGGCAAAAAAAAAAAAGAAACAACAAAAAAACGGACGACAGGTGATTTTGTTGGCCCCGCTTTTTTGTGGCTGCTGCAGAGGGAAGAAAGAAAGAAAAGACAGCGGATAAATTTGTGGAAATCCTAAACGGTGAGAGCGGAGGCTTTCTAAAAATAATAATTTGACACACTACATGATATTGAATGGATGTGGTTTTCTGCTTTCTAAGAACAATGTGTTGATGTTTTCACATATCTAAAAATAGTGATTTTCATCACATAAGAATAAAGATTATTTGGAACTCATAAGAAAAATGTATGTATAACCTACAGAATCGTGTCAGTATAGCATAAATAAGCCTTTTGTGCCCGTTAAGTAACAATTAAGAACTCAAGTGTAATTCCCCTGTGTTAAAATTACAAAATATGAAAAGAGGTCTAACAACACAGAATCATGCTGAAAACAAAGATTTTAATCAACCCCAAACATGCAGGGGAAATGAGTTAAATCTCCAGATATTAAAGCTATAAATAAAACCCTAGTCCTTTCTGAGAGTTTCATTCAAAAATAGAAATAAGATTGATTGATACTTAAGGCGGGCAAAGGAGGAAAAGATTGATTTAATCAAATCATTTGAGCAAAAGGAGAACTTTAAGGCTACTATGCACTGTGAATGTTCCTCTAGCATATCTGACATGTCTTATCTGACAATAAGTTTAGTCTTAAACTTTAAACTGTTCATGGTGGAACAACACAACACTATCTTATATTGCGCTTTTATTAAGTTAGTCTGAACTCATCCAGATACTCATTTAAACTCCTCAATAAAAACAACCTGTAACTATTCACACTGTGTTCTGCACAATATGATTTGCAGCACAAACACACACAGATAGAAGATTAATATGGCAGCACTTTGCCACAGAGAGCTGTGAACACCTTTTTGTTTCAAAACAACACCCATGAAAAACACAAGAACGTGCCACGCAGAGGGGCAAAATGTAACCAGAGCTGCCAGGTTGCAGCAGCTGCTTCAAACAGCTCTGAATACGGCCATCAAAAGCAGAACCTTTTTAGAGAAACTTCCACGTCAGCACCTGTCACTGGCAGATGAAGACACAAAAACCAAAACCAGTTATGGGCTCGCATTCAGTTTGTGTAATCAGCGGGAGAGAAGACTAAATAGTAGAAAATTAGATTTGATCAGATCTGACCCGACACTATTTTATTCGTACAATTCCTTCTTTTTCCATAACTTTTCATCCAATTAATTAATAAGAAAAAAATTAAAGATGCAGTCTTCATATTTTTTGGGAATCAGTACAGATCACTTATAATTTATGATATTATTCAATACAAACCACTAAAGTATTAAAAATATTTTTAAATGAGGGAAGCAGTTGATATACCAAAAATAACTTCATGTAAAATATTAAACAAATCCTATCATTTATTTCACAACTTATGTGAGGCCAAGCCGACGATTAATACATTTTAGATGGTGGTCAAAATTTTGTCCTTTAGCAGTCTTCTATTATAAAATATTTTTTAAAGACTTTATTAGAAAGTAGGAATTATGTACAAAAGAAATGAAAAACGCATTAGGCAGAAGCCCACATTAGTGGAGAAGGGGGGTTTCAGACAAATGCCTGAAGGCTTTGCACCTACAGACACCACAGATAATTATTTAAATCCCAGCCACCTGACAGGAAAACACCAGCTGAACTGTGATGCATGCTGTCATTAAAAAACCTAAAATACCTCTGCGTTTGAGAGGTGATGGTTGACATGTTTCACTTTGCATAACACAACTCAGCAAGACTTATTGTTGTACCCACACAGTTAACAAAAAAATAAATAAATATTTGTTCTAAAGCACCCCCCTCTCACCTGCTGTTTGTCCAGGTCATATTATGAGCCTGTAATCAGTTTCTTGACTTATTGACAGTCTTGTTCACTTACAGTGGGACTAAATATGAGGTTCATTCATTCACACTTGAAAAAGGACAGTGGAAAGAAAATAAAATGCACTATTCACAAGTCAGTGCACAAATCGCAAATACAGCCTTGTGTTTTTACAGTTTTAGCCTTAAATTGTTAACATTTACACACGGATAAAGGTGGAAATGGGAAAGAAAGGAGGTAGATTATAAAGTTGACTCCACCTTACCTCAGTTTGCTCATTGACAAGAGACGTACAGGTTTGGTGCTCTTGGCTATCCTTTATTACTTTATAAAGCTAACATCTGCTTTTCACAAACAATTGATGTGGACGTCATCCGTCGCTGTTTAGTCCAAGTCGTTAGCTAACAGTGCACAAACTTAGGGACCAGCTTTTTATTTAAACCTATGATAATGATACCTTTACTTAGAGGGCTCAAACTCGCGTAAATGGCTTATATTAAAACGCCTACCCACTGAATATTGTTACCTATGTGGGTTTTCTGTCTAGTTTAGCGGAGTGGCTAGGTTTATAAACACCCTCGCTGCTGCTAGCTTGCTTCTCTTTGCCACTACACCGTTGCTAAGCAACCACAAACCTCTCTTGCTAACCGCTAATGCTAACGAGCTAGCTCACAAGCGATGTCAGAAGAACATCCAGCTCCGTTGCTGTGAATCAATATCGCGTAGAAGCTATTTGATAGAGCGTAAATCTGGCTGTAACATTAGATAATCTCAATTTCTCAGATCAATTTGCTCCTTTTCCATAAAGAACTACACCAATGACGTAAAACTACAACTCCCTCTATGCTCGAGCTGCCGTGAATCGTTCTGACTGTCGTAGCGAACTGAAGACTTAAATAGGTGTGACATGCGGCTTGAACTAGAAGTGGGGGAGTACAGTTCAAGCTGAAGTGACGACATGGTGAGTACAACCAGCAAAAGCGTAAATCAATTGATTTTTTTTCTGTAATGCTTTGTGTGCTGTATATCTGTCAATTCAACTAAAAGTTAAGGACGTGTTGCAGAGTTTTTAATGGTTTGCTAAACCCTGTGCCTACCAAATTTAACAAATCGTGGCTTGATGTAACCTATTCCAGTACCTTTTTGTTTATGCCCCATTGAGCTGTCATGGAGCTCATTATGAGATGTTTAAACAACTCTCAGCATCCGTTTCCTGATGGTTTAAGGGGCTGAGTGAGCGCTGAAGATGGCGATGAGACTGATAACATAAGTATATCCTGCTTCTGTTATGTAACACTGAGTTCAATATGGAGGGCATAGGGTCTATTTTTGACCTGACCCCCTGCTCTATTTAATCCTATTGACAAGAATATACGTCCAGCTCCACGTGCGTCGCATACTTTAACTGCGACGGCCACTTCTTCTTGTGTAATCGATATTAATGGTACTAAAAGCGTCTTCTTTGACTTGTATCCGCAGTCTGAGCCAATTAGAGTCCTGGTGACCGGCGCTGCTGGGCAGATTGCCTATTCCCTGCTGTTCAGCATTGCCAAGGGAGATGTCTTCGGCAAAGATCAGGTAAAGAAGGGCTTTGTCTTACTCCTGTAACACTCTCCGTTCCCTTATCGTATCAAGTAGTGTCACAAAGTATATGTAGGACCATGATGGCCACCGGTTGTGAATCTTCCATGCCATATCTGGGGGAACAAGTCTGAACAGATGTTGTCCCCCGTGGGACTTGATCAAATTGCACTTGCTCATTTACGTGGCCTTGGACGAGCCAGGATTGTCCTTGAAGTCATGGAAGTAGATCTTGTGCCAAGAGCCTTAGTCCATCTTTAAAACCACTTGATCCACTTGGCACATGCTGTGTTCAGCCAGCCTCGAGGCTTATGCATTCACACGCCGCTCCACAGAGAGCCAAGTCTCCCGCTTGCAATACCTTACTCCTAACAAATTTGATCCAAATGTGCATGATTAACATTAACTCCATTAACATACCTGACTCCGTTTATTTCTACCAGCCAATCGTCTTGCTCCTTTTGGACATTACGCCCATGTTGCCAGTCCTGGAAGGCGTTGTCATGGAACTGCAGGACTGTGCCCTCCCACTTCTGAGAGGTAAGCCTGTAAGGCTTTGCCAAAACGGCTGATGTAATACCAGTGCCTTCGAATCAGAGCCAAGTGGAGGTACTTTCTCAGACAAGTTTGTCCTGATCCTGAAAAAAGGGGTTCTTTATGAATAATGGTTGTTTTAATTATGAGAAGTTGTTGCTGTTTTTGCAAAGTTCTATTGACAATTTGAGCTGTGATTTGCTGTCAAGAAACACAGATATTAATAATTGATGGACTACTTTGTGACTAATGACTCTATCATTATGCTCCTCTAAATGACTAATTGTGATAGGCCTTTTCGGGGGCTTGTTTTATTCATCATCCACATACAGTCCAACTTTAAATGTTTCTTTCATGAGTTACTGGAGTTGATAAGGCCGGCTGGGCACCTTTTGGTTTGGTTTCTTTGGCTGGAAGTGTAGCTATTTACCTTTTTGACACAGATCCAGGCACCTCACACAGTCGGGACCGGTTCTGTTTCAGGAATGATGAAAGCACTGATGAAAACAGCTCCTGCTTTTACAGATCTACTGGGGGTCATCATTGTAGCTCCTCCTATAACGGCAGTCGTGAGGCGCCATTATGTACCATCTCCATTGTGACCTGGAATGTTTCCTGTGAACTGGTGCCGTCCCTTGCTTTGTTTGAATGGGGGCTGTGAGAGGCCCCACTAAAGACCGACTGCGGTGCAAAGATGGTACCTTGTGCACTGAGACGGATGCGGTTAGATACACAGCTGGCCGGTGGATAGGACGGCTCCAAATGAGCGCAAGCTAAAGTTCAGTCATGCACTTTGGTTTTCTTTAGGAGGTGAAGTTTTTCTCATGATGTCAAACTGTGAACATGCGCATCAATAACTGCACTAAAGTTAACCATCTGTGTGATCTTCGATTAGAGATTGAGCAAAAGGTTCCCAACCTTGTTAAAATTATCTTATTTTTTTTCCATTTAAAGCTTTGATTACAGACTGAACACAATACAGTTGCTTCTTAACCACCAAACGTGAGCACACCTCTGTAATTTTGTGTCCATTCACAGAGGTTGTCCCCACCGACAAGGAGGAGGTGGCCTTCAAGGACCTAGATGCTGCCATTTTGGTGGGCTCCATGCCCAGGAAGGACGGGATGGAGAGGAAGGACTTGCTGAAAGCCAACGTGGCCATCTTCAAGAGCCAGGGAACCGCCCTGGACAAGTATGCAAAGAAGACTGTAAAAGTAAGAACACGCTTTTAGAGCTTTTGAGGGTGGACAAAGCTGACAATTGTGCTACTATACGTGTTTGCAATTAATTTCAGAGTTTTTACTCTTTACATATTCTGGGAAGATTAACATTAACTCATGAGTTGTTTACCTGTTGTATTAATGGGTTTGAATTGAATTGAATTGAATTGAATTGAAAGCCTTTATTGTCATTGTACACAGTACAATTTAAAGTGGAACAGGTCACTGATAGGATGTGTGTTTTCAGGTGCTGGTTGTAGGAAATCCTGCCAACACCAACTGTCTGATCGCAGCCAAGTCTGCTCCCTCCATCCCCAAAGAGAACTTCTCCTGCCTCACCCGTCTGGACCACAACAGGGCGTGCTCTCAGGTCCTTCCCCTCTAAGGGCTCCTTCACACCTTCAGCTCTGAGCGCCTGCAGACTCAGACCTGCAGCAGCGGGAATTCTCTCTCTGTCCTGCAGGTGGCGATGCGCTGTGGCGTCCCTGCCACCCAGGTGAAGAATGTCATCATCTGGGGCAACCACTCCTCCACCCAGTACCCAGATGTGCACCACTGTTTGGTCAACATGTCTGGCAGCCAGATGGCCTGCTTTGAGGCGGTTAAAGACGATGCTTGGCTCAAAGGAGACTTCATCTCGGTGAGTTGATGGTCGCTTTAATCTTCCAGGTGGTTTAAACAGATTAGCTCTATTCACCATGGTCAGCAAATTATAATACACAAATCAGTAGTTAATTCAAATAAGCAATCAAACTTGTGGTGTTTTTGTTTTTTTTAATTAACGTAGCATTTCAAATTATTCTTCTTTCTGAATTTTAACATTTGTTCAGCTGTATTTAGCTGCACAGAAACGAAGTCTGGCTCTATTTTTCTGCTCCAGAGTTGTTGCTTTTTAAAAATGTTTGTTCATGTGGTGGTTTTCTGGCAGACGGTGCAGCAGAGAGGTGCAGCCGTCATTAAGGCCAGGAAGCTGTCCAGCGCCATGTCTGCGGCGAAGGCCGTGTGCGACCACATGAGAGACATCTGGTCGGGCACCTCCGAGGTAACCCGGGGTCACTTATGGTTGGATTCCAATATGGAAAGCTTTTACCCCAGTTCTGTTGCGATCCTGACTGTGGTAATTAGAAGATTATTAACATAACAGCCAATTGAAATGACACAATTCTTTTAGAAAATAAAGAGATTGTTTTTATAATGAAGAAAGCAGACAAACAGCACATAGTTGTCACTTCTGCCCTGCATGTTACGGGGGTCCTTCTTTATACACGACAAATCTTCCAGCTTGAGCAGAACCTTTTGAAGCCCAACCAGTTTAAAAGCTGTGTAAGGGGATACTAAAGAAGTCGGTTGGACTCCTCAGCTGTTGCACGAGCAGCTATATGCAGTGTACCGACCCGGGAGGGGTCAATCTGGCCAAAGGGTCATGTGAGGATTCTTTCCAAAGATTCAGTTGAGCTCATTCATGATGCCTTTCAAGTCTGTGAGCTCTATATTTGGGGGTCTTGATTTTGGTTGAAAGCTTTTGGGACTTTTTGTTTAGGTAATTAACTAAATTAATCTTATCAACCAAAAATTTTTTTATTTCTATTAAATGCTCAGATTTGAAAGTTTCTGGCCTCAAATGGCACTAAAATGTTTTTGTTGGAGAATTTGTGGAGTCGTTTTTACTATTTAAGATGCTGCATTTCCATATTTGGCTTAAACAACTTTGCATTTTAGATTAAGCTTTTAAGAAAACCTTTTTTTCCTCCTTTTTTTGTTTTCTTCTTGTAGGGGGAGTTCATATCTATGGGAGTGTACTCCTCTGGAAACTCTTATGGAGTCCCAGAAGACCTCATATACTCATTCCCTGTCCAGATCAAGGTAAAACCTGTCTGTTGAATCTTCCTGCAGCCTATTGTGCTTTCAGTTACGGTGAGACAGGGGAAAAAGTACTCTGCTGTTTTTTACATATAGACGATGGGGGAATAATATCCTATCAAAACTCAGTTGGTCAATATTTTTCCTTTTTAGATTTTACTTTAAATACATATTTGAATATTATCATTTTTAGGACAAATTTGGTTGAAAAATGAAGGAAAAGAACTCTGAAGGAGCTGTGCCTGTCCCCCCAGGACAAGACCTGGAAGATAGTCGAGGGTTTGGCCATCAACGACTTCTCCCGATCAAAGATGGAGGCCACAGCAGCTGAGCTGATCGAGGAGAGAGACACAGCTCTGGCTTTCGTGGGAGCATGACTACACCCCTCAGGGCCCCAACTCCAGCACGTAGACGGACCCCAAACACCAGACGCACGCCTGTGACGAAGCGCTCCATTAGCCCCGGCATTTCTGTGTGAATGAGAGCGAGTGAGTCAGTGTCTGTGAGTGTAAAGATGGATTTATATCTGTGTGTCAAAGTGACATGAATCAAAAGCCAAATATATTCTGTGGCAATGTAAAAAAATAAGAGGAAATTTGGCAGAAAATATTTGGACCGGATTAGTCTCCTGTTCAGTAGACAGGGGAACGTTTGGACACACAAATGTAACTCCAGTTGTAGGATACAATAGTTTGAAAAGAAAAACAATGAGTCTACTTCTATCTCTGGGGGTGAGTAAATGGATGACTGTTACATATAGTCACTGTTGCAGTCCTCAAACACTGGAATGGATCATTTTAACAATAAAACAACAAAACAGTGATTATGTTTTTGCATTATGTTTCCATGCATTGAAAACAAAACGGCATAAACTCACTGGTCAGTCTTAGCTGGCACATGTCTTGGTTTTATAACACATTTTTGATCCTGCCTCAGAAATATAACATTTAAAAAAAATCCCGGAAGTCAGGGTCCACAGAGAAAGGCAATTTAACCTTTTGTTTACAAAGGAACCAAAGCGATAAAGTTGTCATGGTTCTTTCTTTTTCAACCATGGGAGAGTTGACTCATTCATTTGTCTTGTCTCCATATACACACAACAGGTTGCCCTTCTTATCTTTAATTGAACATTTTTGGATCAAGGATTTCCCAATCAATCAAAACTCTTCAGGTTTAAGTGAAGAAATAAACAGGCCCTTCAAATGTCGCACTGATGAGAATCAGGGGTGTTGATGAATTGAAACCTGCTGGCTAACTGGCCTGGAGGTCCTGAGTTTGGGATTAATGTATTTATAGAATAATAGAGACCTGAGGAGACTCCAACTTTCTATCAAATGTTGCGAATGATACAGTGACATTACATATTTTAACCTGCTAGAGGCAGTATTTCCTCATGTTTTTTGCACTAGCACTGACCATGTAACAATAGTATTATAAAGGAAATTCAGTGTATCATTCAGATAAACAGAGCAATGAAACGGAGCCAAATTAAATTACGGGATTTACGATTCCATGGTTAATATTGATAACTCTGGACACTTCATGGGTATTTTCTATGTATGCTCACAACTATGATATGTATGTAAAAACATTTTTAGAGAAATAATTTCAAGACATGGTCAAAATTAAAAAGTAAGTGCACAGTGTCTCCTTCGAGATTTGTCCTTTGTTAAATTAATTCTATGTTCAACCCGGAATTGTCAGAAAACACAAGAGCACGTCGCATAAATCTATTGGCTGTTCGTGTTTTCGTCATTATAATGGAGCTTCCTGATTGGCTGTTGTCTTCCTCCTACGTTTCCATTCGTTCCAACTCCAAATGACACTCTATTGTGAAATACCTTTAAACTAATTAATCATCTTCTTAAGTTTTTCATTTTTCGTTTGTTTATTTGGTTATATCGAGAAGAGACACGTTCGCGGGGTTTTAAGGTGATAAACCCAAACTCTTAGGGGAAAAAAACAAAATTAGGCATATATTAGTGCTTTGAGCTGCCTCCTCTGCGGTGTTTCTGTGGTCCCTCAGACCTGCAGGACCAGGCCGACCCCATCGACTTTCCCACCACCAGAACCCAGCAGTCACGCAGTAAGAGAAAGGTTTAACAGTTTGTTTTTTTATCACTTTGTCAATAAGCATTGTCTTCCAACAACAAAGCGTGGTGCTGGGGGTCGTTTCTTATGGCTAGCTTCATGTAGCCAAACGGTTTTCTTCCGCGTGGTGTTTACGGAACCACCGTTGATGTGAGTTTTCCCAGTGAAAAACCCTCCTGGAAGACACACAACCCCTCCGAGTCCACCCGTGCATCATTCATCCCTCCATCTATCTCTCCAGCTCTCTGAGTCTCGGAGGACGAGGCTGAAGTCGGTCAGAGTCGACGGTTAATGATTCACAGGATTTGTTCCGTCGGTGTTAGCGGACGCTGATTTCGGGCAGGTAATAAAAATGAAAGTCGAGGGCGAGGCGGCGGCGAAAAAATGTGTGCAGAGGTTTGAAGTTACAGACTGGATTTGTGACGTGGTTTTTACAGCACCGGAGCGGGACAGAGATGCAAACAGTGAGCAGTAAAATGCGCCGCACCACTGGGGTCGTTTCGTGTTTCGGAGCGACCTTTTGACTGTTGTCCCGAGAGATAAGTGTCCGGCTGACTGTGCCCTTGTTTTTGCTCCCCCTTTTTTTTTATGAGTACATGAGCTAGACGAGATGACTAATCATCTGGAGCTTGAGGAATGATTGGACTGTGAAGGGTTGTACACCTCCTTGAATGAACGGGCATTTCGCTTTTAGGATACCAAAAGGAAAACTTTAGCATTCACTCACGGGATGTGTGTTCAATGACACTTGGGTTTTTTCTGAATCTCTGAATGCTTTGGAATATTTCACTTGAAGATTTTTCCGGTTACCCTGGTGTGGATTAGGCTTCTTCTTTTTTAACGTATTTATAGCTGAACTGGCCGCTTTCTGACAGTTTAAACATGGCACTTTATGTAGAGGGTAAGTTTTGATTAACCTTTTTTTTCTCTAAAAGGGGAAACTGCATACCTTATTCGTTATGGGTTTAAAAATTGTTTATTTTTTTACTCCTATCATCTGGAGACCATCCTCTGGAGCCAACCACTTTCCCTGATGTGTTATTCACAGAAACCTGGTCATTTTTCAGTGTTTTTACCAACTAAAAGGAAGCAGCGTTTTAGTTAAATTTGTTCATGTGATTTTAGCTTCTTTCATTAAAATGGATATTTTTCTCAAATGTCAGACTTATTGCTGCTTTTTTGAGAAGCTTGCTCAAATTTGACCCTAAAGCTTGCTCCAGTTTTCTTTAACTTGTGTTTGTATAGAATGAACTAGGACAAATGGAGCTCTGTTCCCAGCTTTTTAGGTTTATTTGCTGCAATGGAGTTCCTCATTTTTTTACTTTGTTTATTTCTGGTTGTCACTGTTGCATGACTTCTCCATACAGTTGTGCGAGCTCACTCCCAAATGTGCCGGAGTCAGCAGATTTGTGAAGACATATTTAGTTACATTTGCGTCTTAAATGTCCGATGAGGTGAAAACTCCTTTCTCTTGAACAAACTCGGGCTTGTAAACTCTGTGAAATGTCACAGTGGATTTGATCACTAATGCTATAATGTGACGCTCCAGTTGCATCCGATGGGGGGGGTTTGCACAGTAATCCTGCTATTAAGTTTATTTTAGGCTAAATAATCAACTGCAACACATTTAATTCTCACCTGAAATGATTAAAGTGTCGGGCTGCCACTTAACAGTGGTTTTATGCCGACCCTCCAACTGGGCTCACCATTTCAGTGGCACAAAGTTAAATAGAGAAGAGTGTGTGCAAGCTGGGAAATCAGATGTGTTGGAGGAGGGGTCGCTGTCTTTAAAAGACGCTGAAATGTTTGCAGAACAGAGACGCTTTAGCATCAGTAATCATGAGACAACTGTGATATGAAAGAAGTTAAAGCAATCATCTTTGGGTAATATTATCCCCACAGAAGGGCTGTTTCAGCTAATAATTAGTTGATTTTGGTAACTTGACAAAATCCCAATAATTGACTTAATTCAACCTACTAAAAATGGTTCAAACTTGGTCCTAATTTTCTTTTCTTGTTAACATTCCTTGAAGTGAATGTCATCCTCTACTGTTATTCCTGCCATCTATATTTTAAGAGTCCAAAACAGAAAGAGATATTTCATTTCCAATGACTCATCTGGAGTAGTTTAATCCACCGTTAAAGACATTTAATTTCCCCATTTTGGCAGCTCTGACTTGGATCTGCTTTCTCCAGCCTTTAGACGATCTTACTGGTGGGAGCACAGAGTGGTGGGTTTGTTTCAGCTGAGCCGTTGTGGTGAGAATAAATCCCGTTCTGATGGGCTGTTAAGATGCTGAGTGGGCTCCAGCTGTCTGCTGTCCACCTCACTGGCATGCAGCCCTACAAGATGGATACCGTCTCTACTATCCACATGGCTTCTCCCCTCTGCGTTTCCTTTCAGCTTTAATAAATATTTGATAGTCATTTTAACCAACCGAAGCCACGTGAGGAGTTCCCACAGTCCCGTCCCATCGGCCCAGGAACCAGCTGAGCCCCAAACGTTTTCCCGTCAGACGGTGAAATCGGGTCCCGTTTGTGTTTGGATTACTCCAAAGTTGAGCAGCCTGCTGGCTCTGCAGCTTTTACCAGCTTCCCTCAGCCGTAGCCGTTGGGTAACGTAAGGGTTCCTGCCAGAGTCACGCAGTCAAGCCGGCGACTCTTTGTGGCTTGAGGAATTTAAAACATGTGGACACCCCGTTCCAAACCTGCCCCCGTTTCTGCTTTCACTACCTGTTAACCCAGTGCTCCTGGAGCTGCACCTGACTGGCTCTAAAGCCGGTTTCTTGTTGTCTTTAGTGCTTTGTCATCTAATAAAACAGTAAGAAGTAAAAATAATCATCTTAAAAACTGAAGTCATCCAGCCGGAAACACCAGACGCACCCAGCAGGTTTTTTTTTTTTTTTTTAAGGGTTGAATTCCTCTTTCAAAACCTGTACAACGGCTATAAGGAAACCTCTTCCTGTAAAATCGTCTTAAAGGCGAGGAGCACTCATGTTTTGTCCTCCTGCTGGGTGATCATTAACAGGATAAGGATTGCAGTCAGACTTTAGTATAAAAGTTTATTACCATGACAATGAAATACTCTGCTTGTGTTTGCTGAAGCCCTGACTTTTAGGTCAGTGCTGATATCCGATAAATGTTATCAACATTAATGGATAACAGCCTTTTTCATGATATAATTATAAGTAGCTGTCTTCTTTTAGATGAGTTAGAGGCTTTAATTACATGTTTATGGCTATAGTTTTCGGGAATCGTGGTACAAAGACGGATAAAGAATCGGTCATTATTGCCGTACACACTATATCCTTCAGCTGTCAGAGACTTTTCAGCCCACTTTTTAATTTCCTGATGTGAAAAGAAGCCCATTATTGGAACCATAGCTTCTGTTGATAACTCTGAATTTAACCAGAAATGCCTCAGCTGCCTGGAAAACTAGAAAAGCAAACTATTTTCCAAATCACCAGGCAGAGTAGAGAATGATGTACTCTGAAAAGAGAAATCAGGCCTGTTTCCTATTGAACAGATTTATTTTTTTTACCTCAAAGTTTGAAGACTGAAGCTTTTGTTATAGAGAATAAATCTGAGCTGTTAAAAAACAGACGGCTAAAGAAGCTCCTAATTTTTTATCAAATTCAAAGCTAAGAAATCATCACATTTTGGGCATTTTGTTTGCTTCAGAGTGAGAAAGTTTTCTTGAATTTGTAATGAACCGTCCGGCCTGTGATCCAGGAACGGACGAACGTGTATCTCTGTGTTTTCCAGCATTGCAAAACCTTGAGTCCTCCTTTCCTGTCTGTCCAGGTTTGTGTAGGGGAGCACCCACCAAAGGTATGGCTCAGTTCCAGGAAATGATGCGGCAGCAGCTGGAGAGCTCCATGCACGCCGAGCTGGAGAAACTGCTGGGCTCCGCGGGGGCCGAGAAAGAGGTGCGCCCGCTCCGTCTGACCATCTGCTCGTGATTTAGAGGGCGGTGACGTCACACTAATGCTGGGAAAACACGAAAGTGACACATACTGTAGCGCCGTGCCAGAAAGGGTTCCACCTACATCAGCGCTGACACAGACATGCACACAATCAAACAGGCAGACATTTATCCAGTCAAACAAGACTAAGACCACCAAAACATGGTCAATTTTAGCTTGGAGATGAACACAGAGACAGTTTTGAGTCCCAAAACGTGTAAAATTTAGCTTAGAGATGAACACAGAGACAGTTTTGAGTCCCAAAACGTGTAAAATTTTAGCTTAGAGATGAACACAGAGACAGTTCTGAGTCCCAAAACGTGTAAACTTTTAGCTTAAAGATGAACACAAAGGCAGTTCTGAGTCCAATTGCAGCCAATCAATGATGTAAAAAACTAAAAACCATCTCTTGAATCATTTAAACTTTTTTTTTTTGTCTTTTTCCTTTGACTTTTTCTGGTCTTAAATAAGTCAGAGGAAGCCTAAAACGGGACGCCAAAGTGCTCTCGCCTGCACACACATGGCCGAGCAGCAGCCTCTGTCTGTTTTTAAATAGACTGTTTAAAGAGCAGAAAGCGTGACACAGACGGAGTACAGCACGGCGGAGGAGTCGACAGGAGGGTTGCTCTCCGGCGCACTTACTCATCTGTGGGAAACTCACAGGTTGAACTGTTGTGTCAATAAATACAAACATGAAGTAGCAGCCCAGTGACGGGCCGCCCACAGGGTTGTTTAATATTCTCTCTAGCTAGGAATAGACCCTTACATGGTCCATGTATATACATTTTTTCCTCTTCTTTTTAAATAATTTTTTATTATTATTTTTTTTTTTACCGCAAAAGTCATTCAAATGTCCTTTCCTCCCCCCCTTTCTTTTATTATGTTTTGTCCCCTCTTTATGTTCTCATTTGACATGGTTGTTAGTTTAATAACTTGGCTTCAAGTCAAGATTTTTATAGCTGAATCATGAAGTCACGCATATGTCATCCTCAAAGTGGGAATCTAGATTTATGTGTATGTAAAAGTGAGTGTATAAATACTCATGCAAAGCGCAGGTTAATTGATTTGCAAATATCTTAGCTAAACTTGGCTGTTATTCTTGAACTTTCTCAGCCCTGGAGCTACTTGTTTATTTTCATCTTAAAAATAATCAGTGTTGCTTTCTCAGATAAGAGTCAAAGTCAAACCTGTTTACAGTGGAAAAAGTATGATATCTCTTCTGAAGCTCAGGACTTCTTGTTTTTGAGGCCATGAGTTTAGGAGTTATGTCATCTATGAATATTTTGTCTTTCCTAATGATGAGATAGAGCAGCTTTCCTTTTTTTTTTTACAACTCAGAACTGGATGAGAAAAAAAGACACACTGATTTAATTTCAGATGATGAAAACCATGCCTCGGCTTTAAGCCCTCGTCAAAGTGTCTGAAGTTGTGGCTCATTAGAACTGAAAAGATGAGCTGATTTGGCACAAAGTTAACACTATTTCTGCTTTTTGTGTCATGTGTTGGCTGAGGTAAAACTGGATCTCTGCTGTGAACGCTTAAAAAAAAGAAATACAGAAAATTTGAATTTGGCAGACAAGTGCGGGGGGAAAAAAGAGAAATAAAGTTAAATGTGGTTTCAGTGTGACCACTTTGCAAAGAGTGCACATTTTCTGGATGTTCTCTTTTGCTTTCTACAGTACCAATAATTGTGGCTGGCTGATCTAGTGACTTGACATATCTTTGCCTGACTCTTTCCAATGACTAAAGACTTAAAATTAAATGAAATGTGTTCCAGGTTTCCAAGAAGGACTTTGAGGGCTTCAAGAACCTCTACCACAGATTCCTGCAGGTGAAGGGGCCATCGGTGGAGTGGACCAAGATCCAAAGACCTCCGGAAGACTCTGTAAGTTTGGTTTGACTGGAAGAATCTCAGAGAAAATTAAAACTCTGGATGTACATCCCACACAAGAATTTGTGTTTATATCCAGCATTTATTTGAAATCAGTTGCGTTTCTGCTTTAGAAGCAAACTGTGAAAGTCCTCCTGTTTGTGGTGCTCTGGCTAAACCAGGAAGTACTTAAAAAGGCTGAACTGAAATGAAAAAAGTGTTTAATATCTTGCAATCTTTGGATACTGTTTATTTTTGTTTATTTATTTATTTTTCGCTGGACTGCTTCTAAAGTCCCAACTGGAGCAGTAACAACAAAAGCTCAAATACTACACAGAGTCTTTGTAAGCACCCTCTCAAGCATTAAAATTGCTTAGCAAATAGAGGAGTTGCATAAGTTTGTTTGCACCCGTTGCCTCACTGGAGAACAGGTCAGCCTAACTCTTTAAACACTCTTTTATTTATTTATTTTTTTAAATGTATTTTTTCGGGGCTGAAATGATTCACCAGAATGATGCGGGTCTCTTTGACGGGCACTCAAGCGGGTGCAGGCAGCCCCCGGTCAGAGGTGGAGAAACGGGATCTGTGCGGTTTGTTTACGCTGTTACGCCAGAAAGAGGAGTAGGTTTCCGTTAAAGTGCGGATAGGCTGCTGACCCAACACTGATAAGTCGTTACATCATGGAGTGATTGCAGCTCCTGTCTTCATCTGTAGATTTTGAGTTTAAGTAGATTCTGTCTTGAGTCCAAAGTGGTATAAATTAAATGAGCAAAAGTCTTAGTTTTATCTGGGGTTCTTCTGGGTTTTCTTTGTTTTTCCTGAATATCCACTTCTGGATCTGTGGTACCCGTAAACATGAACAGTGACTTTTTCCCTCTGAAGTGGATTCAGCGTTACTGACGGGGTTATCTAGTTGACCCAGTTGGATATCACTATTGCGTTAAGTCAGACTTGGCCAGGGAAACAGTAGTCGCCGCATCCGATCTTGTGCAACAGTGTCTCCATAACCTACTTTAAAGATAAATCCTCTGGCCAAGACCCTGCTGGATAACATCAGCATCTCTTTTCTGCCCCTTTGTGCACATAAAGGTTTGCTTATTGCTTCCATTCTTCTATAATTGAGTGTTTTTTTGAAGATGGATCAGGCCGGTTGGTCTGTGGATCTAAAGCAGATTTAGCAAAATGTCTAAAAGTCTAAGCTAAAAGTTTAGCTAAAAGTCTACGGCACCTCAGGATCAGTGACCGTGGCGCCGGGTGTCCGGGTTCTGCCTGAGCTCCAGAGCAAAATATGAAAAGGTCAAACGGAAAACTTTTCCGATTTGCAGCCGGACCCCGACGTGGGGGATTTCTGAATCGTGATCGGGACATTGTCGAGCAGCCTGAGAGCCGAGAGGAACACGGAGGCTGCTGGTTAAACTGCGTCATACATGCACACCTGTGTTACAGTTCCCGCTTCACTGCAAGCAGATGTGCTCTTTCTGCCAGGACTTAGCCAGATCCGGCATGTTTAGGGGCTTTGCCAGCACGCCTGATATCCGATACAGCCTTTGAGTTCTTTCCAAAGCAAAACGTTCCCAGCTTGGACTCCTTCAGGAACACGTCAGTGAGGGAGAGAGGACCGAATCCTGTTCAGTGTTTGCTGCTGTCCACTGCCCATTTGTTTGACTTTACATGACACCTTTTTATGTGCTCATATGACGGGAAGGCTCCACCCGGCAAACATAAGTGGGGATCTGTGGACAGAATTTGAATGTTCCTGATTTGCTTGGAACAGTTGATGTAGAGTTGTTGGAATACGGTCCTTGTTTCCTTTTTCTGGTCCAGAGAATTAGCGGTTTGTGTTTGTAGTACAGCCGGCCCACCCTCCTCTGATCAGGTCAACGCAAAGATTTTCAGAGGTTGGCTAAGAATTGGACAGTTTTTTTCCTTTCCTTTAAAAAGGGGTTTAATGAATATTGATTCCCAGGTTTAACTTATTGATCTCTGAAGAGTAGAAGCACAGCAGACCAAGAGACAGGACTTCCACCGTGCAGAAGGAGAGATTTTGTAATTCCTGACCACATTCGGTCTGTTTTTGATATTTACGAACTGTTCTGTTCCCAGATAAATGTTTCCAACCACTCTCAGAAGATGCATGTGGCTTAAACTTCTATTGAAACAATTCGTTCAAGTTCAGAAAAAACGGCCTACATTTTTCTGGCATTTCTTGGCTTTCTTTTGGTATTTCTCATTTCTCGTTTTCTCTTTGCATTCCTGCAGCAGATTCTTTAGGAAACCTTCTTGTAGTGAGGGGGTGGAAGGGACTATTTATCCCTCATAATCTTTACTGCCAGTTTTTGTTTCTGCCTTTTAGAAACTGAGTAGATTCAAGTTCAGAAAGCAGATCAGGCGAAGGGAAAAGCAGAGGAGGCCTCACTGGGGAATTGAAAGCCGATTAAAGATGAGTTTTTAAAGCGTCTCTGATGTTGAAATTGGTCAAATGCTTTGCTGAATTTTACTGCCTGGGAGTGTGGGTGAAGGACAAAATGGGCGACAAAAACGTTGTCAGTAATTAAGCTGGTTGGTGTCTCACTGCTGCAGTCTGAGCTGGTGACAGTCTGACCTCCATCACCAGTAATTAATCCCAGTATTTTTGGCATCCGATGGAAACTTAAAAGCGTTTTAGATAAATTAACTGAACAAAACTCAGCCAAATCGATGCAGGAGATTTCACCATTTTTACAGAAAGCTATTTTTCCTAACAAAAGGATTTAATGGTTTGTATCAGTCCATGCCAATGTTTACTCAGGATCCTGTTCTGATACTGTGGTTATTTATTTATTTGTTTTTTCTAATGAGAGCAAATACTCCCAGCTGTTGTCCTCCTGGTTTTAGAAAGCAAGAAGTGTAAAATAATCCTTCAGTTCTCTTACACCTTTTCGTCCAAAACATTACCAAACAGTTTACATACATTTTCTATATGTGTTATAACAGACCTCGTACATATAAAATTATTATTCCTGGGTAAATTTTGAAATAATTACAATATAATTAAGAATAAAGGCGCATGTGTTGACACAGACTGGTTTATGTGTCAGGAATTCTAGATTATTTAAATGGGAGAAAACCAAAGTTTAGACATTATCTTTTTAAACGAGTCCAATCGGCACAAAGACAACTGAGTAAAGACTCAGGGTTCAGTTTTTGTTAACGGTCAACTGAGCTGTTATTTCTTTTAGCTCACTCCTGTCCGGAGTAAGATCCTCTCTGCAGATTATGAGGACCTGAGGCCGGGTTCTTTAGAGGCATCTGTTTACATGTGTGATGGTGGAAAGCCTCCAGTGACCTCACTGTTGTTAAACAGAGAAAATTAGGCAAAATAAAACAGTTCATAATGTGTTCGACTAGCATAAATAAGGGTGGATTAAACATTTATGTCTTTGATGGGATACAAACCTGTAGCTGTGTTCACTGTCTAACGCAAGTAGGTGGACTATCCTCCCCCCAAAAAATCTTTTAGAAAAAATAACTACACCGAAAAATTTAAAAAAGAAAGAAAGAAAAGATGAAGAAAAAAGGTGGATCCCCACATGTTTGAGACGGGGGCACTGTGGCTTTGGATCTTTCTCACTTTGTTTCAATCACAAATATTAACACTGTGTACATAATACCGATGTATAACAACTCATAATGCTTCAAAACAGTAAATAGAGGCATGTTTATGGGCCTGGAGGTCCCTAATTTTGACCCCAGATGACATGTTTTACCTCTGGAAACTTACTTTCATGTTTTTCATACATGGCATAAATTATGTGCTTTTTGTTATAGACTGCCAGTCACAAAATGCCAAAAAACGCCACTTAAAACTGGTTCTTTGTTAGCTTTACTTTTATATGTAGACACATTAGATGGTTCAAGGGCTATAGAAAATGGAAAAACATTTTCCTCAGATAATGTCCAAGAACTTGACTGAAATTGAGTGAAAAAGAAGCCAAAGTAAAGCCCGGAGACTATTCTCAGCGTAACACCTGGAAAATACGGCCTCTTTTGGACGTTGATGATCATGTTGCACAATTCGTCACTGAGATCAAAATATATTTGTGAAGCAAAGAGCAAGAGAGGACGACCTACAGGTTGACGTGTTTTTGGTGTTTTCTGTTTGCCAAAATACACACTGAGTGACATTTAATCCACACGATGGATTCCAGGATATAGTAATCAAGTATTAAGGCGGAATGAGCAACAGGACACATCATTTGGCGTCAGGCCTACAAATGTCGACGTTTTTTAGTTTAGATCTGAGGTAAAAACTTCTCTTTATAAACCAGAACATAAACACGCATCTTGATTCTGTTTGGTTTTTATCATGTTGCATAGCTGCATTTGTACAAGGAAGTCTATAATCTAAGAAGTTGTAGAGAAAATGATAGAATTCTCCGATATGGCGGTGGGGGCGTAGTTAGTTTATTAAAAGTAAAGTTTTCCTTGAGCATCAGTAATCCTGTGGACTGCTTTTGTCTCGTGTCTTATATCTCTGGGAGATGATACCTCTATGGAAGTGCGATATTAAAGGAAATCCAGCCTGCATGTGTAGGATAAAACAGACAGTGGAAGCCCCCCCCACCCCCACCCCCTCCAGGTATGTGTTTAAAGGGATGCGGCACAGGGGAGCCAACCTCCAGTGGCAGTTACTCAGACCGGTGATAACACGCATTGTGGATTATGGATCTATGGAGCTCTGTGCATCAGATCAAACATCTTGTAGCTTTAAATGAGCCGCTGGCTCCAGTTTGTTGGAGAGAATCAGAATCAGAAATACTTTAATAATCCCAGAGGGAAATTATTAAAACCCCAATGTATGTTTTAAAGCGTGTAATGCATTCCTACGGGGGTACAGGGTTAGGATGGAGATGTGGGCTTTTAAAGAAAATTTCCTCCTCCCAACAACAGCAGGGACCCGATCGGGAAAAGCTGCGACTCTGTGGGACTCGTTTACTTGTCGCCCTCCTCGGTGACGGGTTGGCACCTCTGTGGAGGCCCGGGGGTTCGAGGGCAGGTCACATCTGTAGCCCGATCCTCTGTGTGTGGGGAGGAAGGGAGGTGATCACCAGAGGAGGTCTGCCGCGTGTCCTCTGACACCGACGGGTCTCTGGGGGCAGCAGAGGGGGCATCCGGCCTCTCCTCCTGACCTGCTGTCGCATCTGGTTGGCCCCTTTTGTTTTTTAAAAGTTCTGATGAGAGAATAAAAGTATCCCAAACTGGCTGACGAGCAGAGAGCCGCTGACACACATGTCATTTTAAAGCCCCCCCCCCCACACAAACTGGTTATCCTGGTCGGGGTTGTTCTCAGAGCCCTGCGGTTTACGCTCACAATGACCCGTAAACCACCTTTAGAAGTGGCTGTGTTGAGTCATGACGGATCAGGAAACCGGCTGACTGCCCTTTATGTTTATGTTTATGCATTTAGATGCTTTTATCCAAAGCGACACAATGTTACAGTTACAAGTTGTCTATAGGAAAATCCCTAGTCAGAATCAGTGGTGACAGCAAAGAGAGAGAGGGAAGTGCAGAAATAGAGGGGAATAGAGGTATGATGAAGAGTTAGGATAGGACGTGCTCTTTAAAGTGGGGGGTCTTTAAGAGTTTCCTGAAGATAGACAGGGACACTGTTGTTGTTGTTGCTTTTTAGGTCATCCCACCATCTTGGAACAACACTTAAACAGTCTGGATTATCCTAACGTGGTGTACTTGTGTCCCCCCCCCCCCTCCAGATCCAGCCCTACGATAAGATCGCGGCCCGCGGGCTGCCGGACAGCGTGGCCGACAGCCTGAACAAGCTGGTGGTGGTGAAGCTGAACGGGGGTCTGGGCACCAGCATGGGCTGCAAGGGCCCCAAGAGCCTGATCAGCGTCCGCAACGAGAACACCTTCCTGGACCTCACAGTGAAGCAGATAGAGGTAGGGCCGCCCCTCCTGGGTCCTTCCAGCCACAGAGGGACGGACAACCGGGCTCATTTTCACGATTCACCCGCTTGTTTTTCCCTTTTTTTCTTTCTTTTTTAGCTTCGATGTAAACCACATCATTCTTCTCATTACGACCTGCTTGTGTTTTGCTCCCTGAACGCTCATAGTTTGACCATCTTGACCGTTCCCCCTTTCCCACCTGCTGCCATTAGAATAAGAAAGTCCACTGGCATATCAGAATAGGACCACCATCAAGTCTTAACCAGATGAATCCTCAGATGAACAATAACCAACTTATTTATCAGGAAGCAATCCTAAATGGAGAATGTGTGTTTCAGCTCTTATTAAACAGCACGTAGAACCACCTTCAGCAGCGATATCCTGAATGATCCTTTTCACAAAATTTTATCAGTCTCTCTCCTGGTTCAGGAGGAATTTGGCCCTATCTTCCTTCAGTGGTGCCTCAGCTCATGGAGCTCCCACCACAGCATTTCATCAGGCTGAGCTCCACTCTGACTGGACCGCTGCACACCGTCATTCTTTTCCTTTTCAAGCTTTCTCAGCAGGATCTTTATCCTGTTGGTGAGCCAGTCTCAGCCCATGGCCTCATGTTTGAATTCTTCACTTGAAATGGATGTCATTTAAAGGCCTGGTACGGACTTATTGTTAAAGGTCCTGATGGGTAAAATCCTAGATTTAGGAAGGAGACTGTGATGTAAACATGGGCCTTTTCCGCTTAATAATGGTGGGGAAAGGGGAATCCTCACCCAATGGGGAATCGGCTCGGTGCCCTGCTTCATGTGTCAGTTTTAGGGCATCTGGATTGAGAGTTAGCTCGCTGACCTGTTGTGGGACAGAGTGGGATTTCTTTTTATCTGTTTAGTTGTTTCTTAGTTGTTTCAGCAAGGGGAGTTTCATGCGTTTCAGAATCATCGATGCGTTCTTCTCTAAAGTCTGACAAGAGCCATGAGTTCAGCCACAGAGAAGCTTGAAAGTCTGCTTTTAAAAGCTACCCCCCCCCCTCCACACACACACACACACACACACACACACACACACACACACAACACAGAACTCTGATTGTAGAGTACCTCTGTGAGTGTTTATAGATGAGTTATTGCCTGCTTGTTGTTTGAAAATGCTCTGGTCTCCTGCTGTGGTCCAGCTCTGGCACAGGGCGTTGGCTGAGCGTCCAGTACGATACGAAGCTGTAACAGGAGACGTTCGGTCCGCAATACAGACATGTGCTCTGCACAGGGCTGGCCGGAGATGTGTCATTTCATTAAGCTACAGCAGAGAAGCGCAGATGTAAATTAGTTTAAAAATATTTTAAAACCCCGACTGAATCTGATGGGTAAGATACAGCTTCTCCTGCAGGCCTGAATGATTTAATGAATGCCATGTTGTTGGAGAGCTGGAGGCTTTGAAAGGAGTTCAGTGTGACATGTGGGGGGATTTTGAGTGAAAGAGGGGCTGCTGGTGTGCTGTTTGGCAGCGAAACAGAGGCGGCTGTGTGCAGCTCTGTGGACCCGGGCCTCCTCCGTCTCCTTCATCAGCTCCCCGCTCAGCCTCCGAGTCCATATGCCTTCATTATTAGAAATGAAATGATCACAGCATCACATTTTCAGTCCTCTTTTTTTTTTATGGAAGACTTGAGGCGATAGTGTTTGAATTTTAAGTAGTGGGTATGTTTTCTGTGTGTGTGGCCATGTTGTGTTTGTGGACGTTTCATAATGGTCTCAGGGGACGCTTCGCTCCTCCCCGGTACACCGCTTTCCATTTTCTGCTCAGGTCTGGTCAGGTTACCTGCTGACTGAATCACTCTATTGAGAGAGGAGGAAAATGGAGCTCTCTCTCTCTCTCTCTCTCACACACACACACACACACACACCCACCCAGACCCTCTAAAATGAACTATGTGAAAACACCTCTCTGAGCCATGTTTGGTTGAAATCATCTCAGCTCCCTGACTGAGAGCCTGGAGTCAAATTTTTGTTATAAGGTTCATTTACAGGGACTCCGATAAGCAGATTGCTCACTTTAGTGGGGCGTTGCTGAAAGAACACACAAAAATTAGACTAAACAGAGACGAAATCTATTAAAACTTAACTTAACTGTGGGGAAACTTAATTTCGGCTTCATTCATGACGCTCGGCTCTGTACTGAACTTCCAGGAGGACGTTTTTTTCCAGCCCTCATGAACAGGTTTACCCTCCTACAACAAACCACGAGAAAGATAAGCAACTGAACCAAGAAAGAACTGTTCTTCGACAAACATTTGCCCTGTAATGATACAAAGCATACTGTATGGAGTGGATTCATTCCCATAGGGAACCTTCTGGCTTTACTTTTCCAGTTTCAGTCGTCCTCGCCTTCGTACACCCTCTGCCAACATACTCCAACTCAAAGCTATCAATCCATCCTTTGTTTGGTTTGTTTGCATCTTGCTCCATAGAAAGATGGAGGTGCTCATGAGTCCAGCATGGACCAGGATGTGCTCATTATGAAGCTCTTTCATGTCATTGGCCAGCCAACACCCAAAAGAAAGCAAAGCCTCTCCTTGTTTTCTGAAAAATGAGCGGTTTTTAGCTCCACGTCATCCATTGACTTAGTTTTTTGTGTGTCTGAGGTCACATTCTCCTCGTTTTATAACCCACGCCTCATAAATTGCATCATTCTCCTTTAATATCATTTGATGTGTTGTTCAACTGTTGTTGACTAAAAATCTAATGATTTGGATTCGAAAAAGGAAAATAGTAGAAAGATGTCTATCATTTTATAGAGAATTGATTTAAAAATGGTTCATAATATGACTAACTACCTCAACAGTGTCCCTTTTCCTTCTATACAGTGATTGCTTGAGAAATTCAAGTAAAATACTGTATATTAATATATTATATATGATTCAGACTCAGATTCTCCCACTTATCCTAATGCATGCATGTCATAACCAGCCGGTAAATCGTTTGGTGGCGTCGTACTGCGTTTGAATGCTGCTGCTCCACCATTTTTTTTTCCAACGGAGGCCTGAGGTGCGTTTTGTTTTGCAGCACCTGAACAAGACGTACAACACCGACGTCCCCCTGGTCCTCATGAACTCCTTCAACACAGACGAGGACACCAAGAAAATCCTGCAGAAGTACACGCACCACCGGGTCAAGATCCACACCTTCAACCAGAGCAGGTGAGCGGCGTCCAGACCGGGAACTTCGTGAAATACGTGGCCCTGAACGGCCTGACATGGTGGAGTTTTTCAGTCTTAAGTTATTCATGGCGTTCTGTGAGCCTCCGGGGGGGACGGGGGGTGGCATGTTGGCTGCAGGATTTAATGTCGGTGGCGGAAAGGCGGCCGAATGTCAATCAGTGAGAGAACAAAAGGAAGTCGAGGTCAGAGCAGTAATTCATAGAAATCCAATTACAGCCAGCGTTGGTGTCAAACTGCTGCTGGTGGAGTTAATGGAGGAAAAAACAGGGAATCCATAAACCACTCCGTCCCTTTGTGTTTTTGGCTGAAAAGAAACTCGCCAGAAAGAGAAAAGAGGAACAATTAAACGGCATCCAAAGGGCTTCTAAAGTTCTGAGGCATTATTGGAGAAGGAAATCCCAAATGAATTATCATACATCCGGAAAACAATAAAGGGCAAATGGGTTTTTGGGGAAAAGAAGCATAATGGTGTAAATGATAATGAATTACTGCAGGAGAAATAATTAAACGAGCTCAGCCCCCCCCACATTTCCAGATGTTTTATGTCCCTGCTCTGTACTGGACCTCTGAGCTGATTTCTGACTGTTTGCAGACTGTGAGGCATTCACACAGCAGGTAAATGCATTTGAGCCGACTGTTGAAAAAGCTGCAAATAAAACCAGAAGCCTCGGAGTTACTCCAGACTCCCACCCGAGATCAGCTGGCTCAAGCTGGAAAGGCAGATTTTTGGAGCATGTTGAGCAAAAGCTTTAAAGTCAGTAGGATTATCCCAAAACATCTGACATAGAAAGAAAAAAGAGAGATTGTTCTAGAAGTGGAATTAGTCCTCGTTAAAAAAAGGCCTTGGTGTCTTTAGTCAGCAGCTCCTCTCAGCTGGTCATGTGACTGGCTTACCCCCCCCCACAGCCCCTCACAGTGGGGTTTGTTAACGCCACCCGACGTGGATCCTCCCCACAAACACTTTGATCAATTTAATGATGGTGGCTTGGAGAAAAAGGTTTAAAAAGTCACTTCCAAACGGGGACATTCAGGGAAATCGGCCATTCAATTCAAATCAGAGATGAACCCAACCACCTTTCTTCTTTTTTTTTGGTCCTCTTTTCGTGGTGTTTTCTTCAAACAGCTGAAAAGCAGCTGGACACACCAACCTGTGTTCCTCAGGCTCTGAACAGCCAGCAGGTAGCTGCGCTGCCCCCTGGTGGTCGCAGACGGGGAACCATTCAGGAGTCCCTGAACGGTTCTGTATGGTTCGGTCCCGGCTGTTTCCCCGGTTGTAAAGGCCCCCTCTCTGCTCAGGTACCCTCGCGTGAACAAGGAGTCCCTCCTGCCGGTGGCCACGAACCTGAGCATGGCGGGGCCCAACGCGGAGGCCTGGTACCCCCCCGGCCACGGCGACGTCTACGCCAGCTTCTCCAACTCGGGGCTGCTGGACCAGCTGATCGCGCAGGGCAAGGAGTACATCTTCGTGTCCAACATCGACAACCTGGGCGCCACGGTGGACCTGCACATCCTGCACCACCTGGTGAGCCAGCCCAACGGCCGCCGCTGCGAGTTCGTCATGGAGGTCACCGACAAGACGCGCGCCGACGTCAAGGTAGGCGAGGGGTGGGGGGGGGGGGGAGGCGCCACCCCGGCCCAGAGAGGGGGGGTTTAAACGGGCCTGCCCTGGTGCGTTTAGGGAGGCACGCTGATCCAGTACGAGGGGAAGCTGCGTCTGCTGGAGATCGCCCAGGTGCCCAAAGCCCACGTGGACGAGTTCAAGTCGGTGTCCAAGTTCAAGATCTTCAACACCAACAACCTGTGGATCTCCCTAGCCGCCATGAAGAGGCTGCAGGAGCAGGAGACCATGGACCTGGAGATCATCGTCAACCCTAAGGCAGGAAACACCCCCCCGCACACACACACACAAACACACACACAGACACTCCAAATCCCACCAACTAAAGCAGATTTCTGTGAGGAATAAGCATGACTCAGCAGTCTGGAAGGAAGGAAGCTGTCAGAGTGACAAAGCAAAGGTCCTCGTGTCGGTTAAACCGCAGACAAACCGCCATGAGCAGGTTTTAAGCCCCCCGTGTCCGTCTCGGAGATGGAATAGAAAAGCTCCCATAAAGGCAGACACAGTTTGAAGCCTTTTCACTGTAGTTATTTTCAGCCCAGAATCACCACTTTGGCTTTAGCTATTTTTTCCCCCATGCTGACAATCTGGCATCAACACAGTAAAGCTACAAAATTAAACCCCAGTTCCGCGAAAAACGAGGAACGATCCTTTGATTTCTGACCAAAAGCTGCCAGTTTTCCTTTAAGCTGACTCGACAGAAACACCGGTCTCTGCTTCTTTTGGCTCAGACGCTGGACGGGGGGCTGAACGTCATCCAGCTGGAGACGGCGGTGGGCGCCGCCATCAAGTGCTTCGACAATGCCCTGGGGATCAACGTGCCCCGCAGCCGCTTCCTGCCCGTCAAGACCACGTCGGACCTGCTGCTGGTCATGTCCAACCTGTACAGCCTGGAGGCCGGCTCGCTCACCATGAGCCCCCGCAGGGAGTTCCCCACCACGCCGCACGTCAAGCTGGGCAGCTCCTTCACCAAGGTATGGGACCCGGGGTTTGGTTAGCTTCAGGAATCCTTCAGGCTGTTCGAAAGGACCCGCTTTGGTTATAAAGTACTTTATTATTCCAAAAAGAACCTTTTTTGCTAATTTTATTGAGGTTTTTGTTTTATAAAATATACAGCAAATATGTCTGACCTTTCCAAATCTACTTTACAGTTAGCTGGTTGGTAAAAGCAGAACATTTACAATCATACTGATGTATTCAACATATCCACTTTCTCATAAGAGGCTAGTTTAACCATAGTTATCAGCCATTTGTCATAAAGAGGAGGTTTATTTTTTTCTTATCCAGTGTCTTAATAGGATCCTTTTTGCTGTAGTCGGAGCCAGAATAAGCCACCTCAGGTCAAAAGGGGAGACGTGTGAGTCTGGGAGTTCTACTGTTGAGCCTAAAACCGCCAGCTTGACAGTGTCATAAAACCTTCTTTTAAATATTTCGAAAATGACTTCCATAATGTTCTTCCACCAGTTTTGAAGAGCAGGGCAGGTCCAGAGAACGTGTAGAATAGATGCTCCCTCCTCACTACATCTCCAGCTAGTGTCTTTAGGAATCAGATTCTATTTATGGAGTTGTCTGGGGGTTCTGTGCCATCTATGAATGATTTTTAAATTGCATAAACTCAAAAAGAACCATTTTAATTCAGAAAAAGGTTTTAAAACGTCTCCCTTCTAGGAAAACCTTTTATCACCTGGCTGCCTGATTTAGAGACTTTAGGGTTTCCTCGAAATCCTGCTGTTTTAAAACTGCTCTGGATTAAACGGGCTTCTCTTTTACTGTTAACTCATTAACCTGCCGATGACTCGTGTGCCCTGAGAGTCCTGGAGGCTGAAACCCTTCCGGGTCCGTCTGTCCCTCAGGTCCAGGAGTACCTGACCCGGTTCGAGAGCATCCCGGACATGCTGGACCTCGACCACCTGACCGTCTCCGGGGACGTCACCTTTGGCAAGAACGTGTCGCTCAAGGTCCGTTTGGGTTTAGTTTAAATCCACTCTGCTGAAGGTTTGGAGAGCCTTTTGGGTCTGGCTTTGTGGCCATTTTTATTTTTATTTTTATAAAGAAAGCCTCCGCTCTTCCTCCTCTCAGGGCACCGTCATCATCATCGCCAACCACGGAGACCGGATTGATATTCCGGCCGGCTCTATGCTGGAAAACAAGATTGTGTCCGGAAACCTCCGCATCCTGGACCACTAAGGGGGTCCCCACCGGTCATGTGACCTGTCCCGGTCATGTGACCCCCCCCTTTCCTCGCTGACGCCAGCAGATTGATTGGAGGTGACTGTTCCCCTTAGGGCCGGAGCCAAAGCAGCCCCCGCTGAGTGGGAGCCGGGATCTGGCGCCCCCTGCTGGCACACACGCCCCCTTTCAGAATATTCACCATTAGCTCTTCATCGCTGCCATTTAAAAAATACTAGGAAAGAAATCTGAGGGAAAAAAATCAGTTTGGCCTTTTTTTCTCTCCTTAGATTTGATTTTTTTCTCTTTTTTTTTTCTTTAGCTGTAGAATAAAACCTCTAAAGTAGATTTCAGATGGACGGGGCACTTTTAGCCCGTCAGTCACGCCTTGTAGAAACGCAGAGGTAAACCTATTGAGAAGTTTTCACCATTTACTGAAAGCACAAAGACGTCACCCCAGGATTCAGTTCTCACCTCTGCCTGGAGAAACCCACCCAGTGACCAGAGGAGTCATTTAGTAGAGGCAGAATACTTAAACCCACGGCCTGAAAGCATGCAGCCCTTTCTTCATTTTTCTGTTTGTCTCACAACAAAAACAAAAATCATTGTAGTTGTTATTGTCACAAAAATGAACAGAGAGGACTTTAAGCATTGATATGAATTAGATTTGGTGGAAAGCTCGTCTGACCATTAAAAAAAAAAAAAAAAAAAGAACCAAATCCCGCTGAAAGGATATGTAAAGGTGAGGATTTTGTTATCAGTCACTCATAAAAGTTCTGACTGGAGTTTGGGAATCCTGAAGGGACGTTTGTGCTGACGGATTATTTGGGAACTCAGAGCCATTAAAACTGTGAGAGAACTTCTGGTACTTCCATCGCAGACTTTCAGCATCCAAACTGAGGCGCCTTGACTGAAGTTTGTGCCATTTTGGGAGGACGTGTTGCCTGAATGAGCCGTGTTCATTTTTCTATGTAGAGCTCCATATCGAGCAGAAAATGTATCATGTTGGAAAGAAGGCCTTTGTTGTATGTGTGATAGATGAAAGATTTCACAGCACTGTATGTTCTTTTTTTTAATTCAATTTCAGGTCATTTGTTCTCATGTTTATCTTCATGTTGGTTTTCTGTTCATCCAGCACTGTTTCAGGAAATGAAGTATTTTCAGTCATGTTGATTTACACACACACACACACACACACACACAAAACCCATATACAGAGTGAGCATACTTCAGATGGGTCCAGCCCGCCCAGAACTGGAGCCCGAAAGCAATAAGTGTTGATCTGTGACTGTAACGAGGCCTCGGCTGAGTTCTGCCTCCTCACAGCTAAATAAAGTGCAATATGAAGTACTGAGCATGCGTCCTTTGCCACCCGTGTGTCTCCAAAGTCATCCACAACACTGGGGGTGTCATACAGGCCTTAAGAGATATACTGGGGACAGGAATGTTCAAAGAAAAAGCACAATGTTCAATTTAAGCTAATTTAAGTAACCCACATGTAGCATGATTAAAACATGTCACCTTAAACTGGACAATAAGCACAAAGATGGCAACAGGAGCCTCCGTTTGACCCATCGTGCTGGTTTTGGACCAGAGCTGTTGTTTTAAGGGACTGATTGATCCTTATGCGGCTAACTTAGCTAAAAGGCCTTAAAGTTTCTTGGAGGCTGCTTGGACTTGGTGAATAATTTCAGAAATCTTTCTATGATAGACAAGGGGATCATTTGATTAAATTTCTGGTTGCAGAGATTAGTTGTTTTTTTATCAACTAAACTGTGTGCTGTAAAATCTCGTGAGGAAATGTCCATAGATGAAACAAACAGAACAGGCTTAACTCTTATGTATAGCCAGGCGTCCATGGAAAACACTAAACATCACGTTTAAACACAAGATGCAAATCCATTGGCTCTAATTTAAAAATGCAAACCTGGATTATGTCTCAGGAATTTCCGTTCTCCACTCACAAAACACCAGACAGAAAACGTCGCTTTTACACTTTATTGTTTAAAGTTGTTACAAAAAAGTGTTTGCAGAAAACATTCTTTGCTTTTTGCCTTTTACAAGCACAAAGACCGAAGAAGAAGAAGTAGTAGTAGAAGAAGAGTGCGCGGCGGGGAATAGGGTCCGTGTAGAAACAGGGCTGAGACCAGCACAGAGACGAAGGGAAGCCCTTAAATCACACAGAGTCCGTGAAACAAAACCAAACAGGACCGGGAGACGGAGCACAAATGTTTGTGTGTGTTTTTTTTGTTTTGTACTGGTGAGGTATCCTCAGATGACCAAAGCAGTGGGCGCGAGCATGTGCACGGGTCATAGTTTTCTCCCTGAGGTGAGTTTTAGTGTGTCGCGGTCTGAGGATACGACTCATGTTGACAGATGAACACGAGCTGCACACATACAATCAACGCATAAATTACAATCTTTCTTTCTCACATGCAAACACGAGACGTTGCTTCCACCTGCGGGTGTGCTCGGGTCTCGCGCCGACCGGAAGCGGCCGCGCGGGGGAAGCTGCTCCGCCGACGGGAGGTTTCTACAGTTGGTGTGTGTGTCTCGTTTCGGGCGAGTCTCGCCGGTGTGCATCAGATCTGGGGCTCTGGGCGAATCTGCGCGTTCACGTTGAGGGAAAAAAACACATCAAGGCTGCCTCCGCGTGCCACAGGCAGCTGACAGATGCGCGTGGAAACAGGCGTCGTTCACCTTCCCTGCGCGTGGGACGGAGCCGTGTAAATGTTTTATTTGTGCAAAAGTAGGAACTCTTGAGTAGGCTTCGGGGGGGCAATGCATAGACAAACAACTGCTCGGGCTCTGGTTTGCACGCGACACACCGTCTTCAAGCTAGCAAATCAAAATGCTCTAAACGGAAACGTTTTATTTATTCTGTCTCTTGTCAGAATGAAAAACCCGAATATTTCCTTACAAAAACCTAGAAGTGAGGTCAGGCGGCCTTGATAGTTTCGGCTTTCTCACCGTGGAGTTTTGCCCCTAAAAAAATGCTACACGGGGATCTCCGGTGAGAACCCGGATGTACAGAGAGAACCCGGATATAAGCAGAGAGAACCCGGATCTGGACGCCGTTTCGGTGCCTCCTGCTCTGACAGCAAAGTGACTTTTAAGGGTCTCACTTTGCACTTCACGTGGCTGTAAATGCGATAAAAAAAGAATAGGTTTTTTAAAATCCCAACACACCTTCAACCGCAGAGTTAGTGACACCCAAATCGTGTTAAATACCAGGAGGTGCACACTGTTTCTCCCCCCGGAGGGGATTATAACACTGATCAGAGGAGTCTTTATGGTGGGATGCAGCCAGGCTCTTTAAAGGGAGGGGGGGCGGCCCCCCCGATGCTGGAGGAGGTTCCTGCTGCAGATCTATTGCTCTGAAAGTGACACGTCCCAGATAATGGCTGATCTGATGAGCCGGGGGGAGGGGGGGGGGGGGGGGGCCGGGGCGGGGGGGGCCGGGGGGGGGGGGGGGCATAAATACGACACATGGCTTTTAGAGTGGGGGGGTGGGGGACACATAACACGCCTAAAACTTCATCTCTGCTTAACAACATACTGACTTTTCAACTGAAAACATTACACATCGTTAAAGTCTGACAGACGGGATGGAGCCATAAATAAACCTCTTTTTTTAAATAAGCTATAAGAGACGAACACAGATGCAACAGATCCGTGGAGAAAACCGCGGGCGGCGGCCGCTCAGATAAATACTGTGGAAAGTTCTGTCCAGGAAAACAAAGCGTACCCAGCAGTGTTCGTCGTTTGGTTTTTGTGTCTCTGGTTTCTCATGAAAATATAGAAATCTCTGTGGTCATTCATGAAAAAGCAATACAAAGGTCACTTAAAAATCAGAGAGAGAGGCCAAAAAAAAAAAAAGTCCAGAAAGGAAAAACCCCAACCCAACCCTCCCCCCCCCCGCCCGGCTAGTCGAGCGGCCCCTGGAAGATGAGTCTGACGTAGCCCTGCTCGCCGCTCAGCTGCTGGGCGCAGAAGGGGCAGGCGGCGTGGAAGGTGTGCGTGCCGTGGGGCAGCGGGATCTGGCTCCAGAAGGCCGCCGTCTTGTCCGAGCAGACGTGGCCGCAGGGGTTGAAGGCATGCGTGGGCGGCGCGGCGTCCACGTAGAAGCCCGCCTCGCAGCCCAGCCACAGCGGCACGTAGGGGCCCTTGGCCCGGCACATGGGGCACTCCCTGCTGCGGCCCTCGCGGCCCTCCCGCTCCTCGCGGTGGTTCCCCCAGTTGTGGTAGCCGTGCACGTGGCCGCACTGCAGGTAGACCCAGGGCTGCCGGTCGTCGGGCGTGTCCTTGCGGCGCATGGAGGGGAAGGCCAGCGTGTTGAAGCCCACGGGGCACTGCGGGCGCGCCGCGTTGATCTCCTGCCGCAGCGCCTCCAGGTGCTTCAGGGTGGGCGTGCGCGACAGGCCCTCCGCCGTGCGCCACAGCAGCGTGGCGCCGCACAGGTCGATGAGCGAGCCGTCCACCAGCTCCTGGCTCTCCGTGTCCACCTGGGGCACAGGCACAGGGGGGGTTAATGGAGGCTTCAGAAACTAGAACCACCTGCTGAACGCCCTCTGAGCTGGTTTTGGGGCTTTTTGTGGGACGTCACAGGGACAGAAACCGTCTCTTCACGTCTCCACTGTGAAGATGGCGGCACTTCCCAACATGGAGCCTGATTTTAAAAGGTCTGTGTTCATCACTACGGCGTGGTCTGGACCTCCTGAGAACCGGGACTGTACAGCAGAAACTCTACTTCCGATGCATAAACATACGCATTTTCCAACATCCAAAGTGAAATTCAATCAAATATCCGACTCGACAACCCAAGCAAATTTCAAACATACGTCGAAATCATTAAAAAAAATATATATAAGCTAAGATAGTTTAAAGTTCAAGTAGTGAAAGTTAAAGTTACGGTACGTCCTGTATCTCAGTCCGCGCCTCTACCTCCGTTCACCGGTGTCTAAGTGCCAATAAAAACCCCTTTTATTGATTTTTTTTTATCATTTATTTCTTTGTACATCTCTCTTATAAAATGCATTTCTTTTTTTGCTATTTGTAATTATCTTCAGTATTTATTAAGAAGTTATCGTGAGCTGTGGAACCAATTATAGGAATTACAGTGTATTCTGATGGGAATATTTGACCCAACATATGAATATTTTAACATAGGAAGTAGGTCCCAGAGCAGATTACATTAGTATGTAGAGGTTGTACTGTGTAACTGGCCCTGTACCCAACGTCAGCAGGGACAGCCCCCCCGCCCGGCTCAGACCGCTGCAGTGGCGCTCTGAGCCCAGCAGGTGGCGGTGTGACACAGACGCCGCCCCTCAGACAGATGTGGAGGCCGGACACGGACAGCTGGGCCCCAACAGTACCGGAGGAAGGCCCGAGTTCGGGGGAATCCTTCCTCTGGTTGTTCGGAGGAAGCCGACCGGGGACTAAAGGGCTAAAGGCAGCCGCCTGGACGCTAACGCTGAGGTCACTCCTGTGGCTCCGCCTACCGCCCTGATCACGCCGTCCCACAGGGACGTGCTGGTTCGTGTTTTTCTTTGAGCTTTTTTCTTTTTCTGCTCATTCCAAAGCAGGAATGTTGGGTCAGGAGGCCGCTGCTCTGATTATTAACCCGAGGACAGAAAGGTCAAAAGGCCGGTCCTCAGCGAGGTGAGCCGACTCACACAGCGCCCTCAATGTTTCATTAGATGGAGCGGGTCGGCTCGTTTATCAGCACCAAAGCCGGTATTAAAGACAGCGGGGGGTCAGACACTGTACTCTGCTCATTCATTACCCAGCAGCCGCCTCCATTAACCCCTGAGAGGCGGCTGTGAGACGTACCCAATTAAGAGGGGATGAGCATGTGTGAGACGCCCGAAAGGCCTCAAAAACCGGAGCCTCGGCCCTCCGATCAAAACTTAAATTATCCTCATGAATCCCATAGAAACGCTAAATGCAACGACGCAAACGGGTCAGAGGTCCAGCAGACTGAGGGGAAAAGCCCCAGAGAGCTGCACACACCCTACAAGTCAGCTATGAGAGGAAACTAGTTTGGGCAGGACCCCTAACCCCCCCCCCCCCCCCACCCCCCAGGGCTCAACAGGTTGAGGTCAATCACAGGTTTTCCCTCAGTTCTCAAAAAGGAAAAATACCGTAAAAACACTTCCAGAAATGCCTTTTTTCAAGTGCCACCATGACTCTCTGACTGCTAAACTGTTAGCCCCGTAAACGCACCGCGGTTGGGTGTTGGATGGGGTGGGGGTGGGGGGGGGGGCAAACGGCGGCTCCCGGTGCGTTCAGCCCGGTAATTAAGTCTCGTTATGTTCTGCTCGTAATGAAAACAGCAGCTGACGCCGGCACTGTGAAGCAACGAGAGGTCTCCGCAGAGCCGGGGCGCTAAAGGGCAGCTGGGGGGGGGGGGGGGCTGTTAATCTGGGAACAGGTGGGAGAGCAGATAAAGAGGCGGATTGCCGCAGCGTGCTGACTCTGTAAATGTTGTGGAGGATGAGGAGGGAGAAAAGGAGCCCCAAATCCACTCAGACAATCAGGGCCCTGATTGGCTGGGAGCCTGTGACATCAGCTGGAGGATCCCTCACGCTTACTCCTTACGCAGCTATATGACAGAAGGCTGTTGCCATGGAGACGGCATCCCAATAACCTCTGAGCGGTACGAGTGTGAAAAAATGGAAGCTGGTGTGAGGAAACATATGGGGTGGGGGGGGGGGCGCAGAACTCGGCTTCAGAGCTCAGCTTCCTCTGAATATTAAACCTGGAATTTTACAAAGCGGCGTCCTCAGCCGCCCGCGGAGGCCCCGCCCCTCTGACTCACTGGCCAACATGGCTTTTGGCACCGGATTGCCACGATAAAAGACCCCCGTGTTCTACCAGCGTGCGGCTTCTCACCATCTTCCCCCGCTGCTGCGCCGAGCGCGTCTCCCGCAGGGTGAAGACGTTCCCGCAGACGGAGATCTCCCTCCAGACGCCCGGCCTGGAGTCCTGCGTGAAGCCGTGGCGGGGGTGCATCACCAGCACGCCGTTGGTGGTCAGCCCGTCCATCTGACCGTCCAGCGTCTTCCACTTGGCAGCTTTCTCCTGTTAGAGAGCAGAGATGGGATAAGGGGCAGAGGTCAGCCCTGGTCAGCACATCCGCACACAGAAGAAGAAGAATAAGACAGTGGCGACGTTTTCTGAGACGGGAGACAAAGAAATCACGGGGTGAGTTCAGCTCTCTAGAATCTGACCATCCATCCATCCATTATCATAATCACTTGTTCCCTAATGGGGTTGCGGGGGGACTGGAGCCTAACCCAGTAGCCAATGGGGAGAGGCGGGGTCACCCTGGACGGTCCCCAGTCCATCAAAGGGACACACAGAGACACACAAGGACCAACAACCATGCACACTTTAAGGGCAGTTTGGAGTCCAGTCAACCTAACATGCAGGTTTTGGACGGTGGGAGGAAGCCGGAGAACCCGGAGAGAACCCACAGACACAGGAGAACATGCAGACTCCACCCACAAAGGTTAGAGTACAGGTTGGCTTGCCATACAACAACATTTTTTAGAAACACTGTCGATTCTTTTCGACCTGTTTTCTTATTTAACTAAATAGTCAGATGTGATCGGGTTCATTCTTATGTGACAAGATCAGCCAATGATGGTCAGATGATGTCACCATGTCCAAAATCAGATGCCTTAAAGAGACAGTTATAGTTATTTATCGTGCTATCAGTTATTGGAATAATACCCACTTAATATGCGCAAACTGAATAGTAAAGTATGTTTTAGTTATTACTTAATTATTACTTTACATTTTGTGAGTAGTGAATTAACTGTATGAAGGTGAGAATTAATAGATATGAATGTAATAACTTCTTTGGATAATTTCTGCTGACATCTATAAGAATGTCTACAATGTTTAATTAAGTGATTTTTGTTTTGTCTTGTAGACTCCAGGAAGACTAGCTCGCCCCACTTTTGGTGACAGCTAACCATACATGCCTCCCCCCCGGCTCTCGGGCGCTCACCCCCAGGAAGATGTTCTTGGAGGAGTCGAAGCCGGCGGCGTAGATGCGCGCCGTGTAGGGCGGCGTGCGCTGGCACATGATGCGGCAGGCGAAGCGGGAGATGGTGCTCTGCACCGACTGGGTGTCGGCGTTGCTCTGGCTGCCCGCCACCGTGTCCGTCACCACAAAGTCGATGGGACTCTCCGTGGAGCGCCCGATCTGGGGGCAGGACAGGGATTAGGGGGTCAGTCAGACCCGGCGCCCCACAGGGACCTCGCTGAAAACAGAGAACTCAGGACCCACTTTCTGGGGGAAAATGAACTACGAAATCCATTTTGTTCAGGAAGAACCTGCTTCCTGAACCAGAAGCTGCTTTTTGTTTAACGTTTTGTCACTCTGACCTGCTCCTTTATATACGTGTGAGTCTGTTCATCTCAACCCTGACGGGGCATATTTTTGGAACCCTTTTATTGACATCTTCTCCATCCAATGATGAAGATCTGCTGCCTTTTCTCCCGTCGTTTTGGGTGTAAACGGGGGATTTAATGGTTCTCTGATTCTTTGGAGCAGGTCGGTGCATCTGTCTCTAACTTTTAAAGGGGAAAAACAAACAAACCCAACCTCTGAGGAGTGAGCGAGTGTTTAAAGTGGCTGTGAGAGGGAATTTTGATGCAAACAATCAGATTCGAGTGCTTTCAAAGCATCTTTTACGAGCCGGCTTTGGTGACAAAGCCCCGGCTGTAAATTCAGCTTCTCTGAGGCGCTCGGTGCTCCTCTCTGTGCGTCTCCTGTCTCGATCCCGGACCTCGACTTTTAAAACTCTGCGTGTGGCCGGACGGGTGCGATCGGCTCGTTACCTGGAACATGTCTGTATTGCTGTCGTGGGTGTACTCCACCACCACCGTCTGGGCTCGGGACAGAGTGTAAGAGATGCTGTGCTGGTCTTTGTTGCTTATGGCCTGGGGGGACAGAAGGAGGAACACAACACAGCTTTAATGGACAAAACACCTCTGGCGTGTCAGCGATCTTTCCGGAGGAGAACAGAGGAGGAAGGATGGCTGAAGGTTTCCGTTCTGTGGTCATTAGCGAGATCTTTCGGGTCAGAGGGGGCCACCCACAGGACAGAGAACAACAATCGCTCGCCCAGATTCTCGGGTTTCTGTGCGAGCAAGGGCGTGTGTCCATATTAGACACAGCTGTTAAAGCAGGAAGAGAAGCCCTTCCCTCGCGTTACGGCTCCCGGTTTTTCTGGCCGCGGATGGAAACGCTTCCCGGGGTTTACAGGACAACGCTCCGCTGGCTCCAACCGGAGCGCTCACCTTCGCTCCATCCATAAAACCCGCGGCGCCTTCCAGTTAAACACTGCGTAAAAGACCTCCGCAGAGCCGCCTACCTGCTCGTTTCAGTTTTTCTGCTAAGTCTGGGCGCTTTTTTCAAGCTTTTCCCCGTTCTGGTTCTGTTTTTACCTGGAGGAGCCGAATCTGGACTGGGTTTCTTTTTGTGCTCTCGGTTACACAAAACCGCTCTATTTTCTCCCCTCAGATGCTTTAGAAACGTGTTTATGACTGAGGCCCATTTAGCTTTTAGAAGAGTGTGTTGGTTTTAAGCATGTGTGTGTTTTACCTTGGCTGCTTGTGGAGAGCAGGCGATGTGCACTGTGCTGGGTTTCACCCCGTTGGCCTTCGGCCTCTTGCAGAGCGCGAAGCGGCTTTTGCGCCGGCCCCGGTCCCCGTTGGGCAGGGAGCCATTGTACCTGCACACAGGCACGCACGCACAAACATAAGCGGGCGTGCAAACACAGAACAATGGCTCTTTATGGCCTCCGTGCGCTGGGAAAACAGCCGGAGTGGAAAACGCTCGGGGCTCTTCTGTGCACTCTTAAAGACGGCGAGCGCTCACAAACGCCGGCCTGTACTTTTCATACACGCCGTGTAACAAAGGCTGGTCGTGTCCAAACAAACAACAAAGCCCTCCTAACATAACCCCAGAAAGGCTGAGAAACATAAACACACACACACACACACACACACACACACACACACACACACACACAGAGGCTCATTTAGCTCCACGCACAGCTGAGGAGGGGAGAATAAACAGAGGCGTTCCCCCCCCGACAGAATGGAGTCTCTGTGGCTCGGCTGCTCTGTCTCACTTTAACGTCCCACAGGGGGGAAAAAATTCATCATCTCCCTCTAACGGACACGTTCCAACCAGCAGATTTCCCCGAATTGGTCCGGACTCCTCTGACCTCGCTGATTCACGATGACCCTAAACTTTAACATGGTGTGTTTTTGCCCCATGGCTGCATCGGCAGAACGATTCTTCTGGGCTTTCTGAAATCAACAAGTATGTACGTTTACACTCAGAAATGCCCACATTGAACTCGCTGAGCTCCGGTTAGTCACGGCAACTGAGAGTGGCCGGGAGTTTGGACGTGCTCCGTGAAAAAAAAGGATCCGTTTGCCAGCTCTCTGTGAAGCTAAAGATGTTCATCAGTGACACAACAAAGCCTGTCGTTCCTTTTCAAAGCGCCACCCACTCATTTGTATCAAGGACATTATTAGTCTCGTTTATTCAGGTTATCAGTGTCAGGATTTAATTAGCCGTAATGTTCAGTTTCTTTTTAATATCTGACACTTATAACATGCTCATAACATAACATGCTTGTTGTTATAGTCATTCACTGTATGACTATTACAACTAGTCATGTTTAATTCTTGTTGATGTTCACGCCCTTTTTCATAGTTAACATCTCTAATACAAAGAATACACACTTGATTGGGATCCTTGTCCTAAAGATCAACTCCACTGAACAGAACTCGCAGAGAACATTTAACACCGACTCCTTTTGTACTTCGTCTCCACTTTGACCTTTAGACAGCGTCACCTTTCACCAACAAAAAAAAAACTGACGGGGGAGTTCAAGGATTCAGGGAAGTCTCATGAAGCCGGTTAACCCAAAGAAATGCAGATTATAAAGGTTCTTTATAGAAACTAAATGAAGAACGAAAAAGAAATCTGATGCAGACCTGAATATTTTTTACACTGAAAACACGAGCAGGGACACTTCAATACGCCATAGAAGCAATAAATCAATCAAACCTGCTGCTGGAATGAAACAACAACAAAGCTCAGAAGCCTCGGAGCTCGAGTGTCTCTGACCAATCAGAGTCCTGGAGCCCCCCCGCCCTCTCCTCCGGGTCCAGTGAGGACGGCGCGGGCATGTTGTGAGGACACCCGGCCTTCGGCTGAAGGCCCCTCAGAGGGAGCCGAGCAGCCGGGATCAAACAGCGCTGGGAGGGTTTGTGCGTAACCATGGTGAGAGGAGGGAGCCGCAGCAACGTTTGGGCAGGGTAACCATGGCAAGAGCGTAACCATGGTGAAGTTTATCCCGTATCCAGGCAGCGGGCGGGGCGGGCTGCTGGAGGGAGCTCAAAAAAGTCGCAGGCTCTTCAAAATCAGCCTCCCGTGGGGAGCCGAGCTGCCTGCGAGCACACACACGGACCAAAAAGTCCCAAAACAAACGCGGAGAGGTCAAAGGTCGGCGAGCAGTTAGCGTGTATGCGAGCAGGCGGCTCTCACGGCGAGGCAGAGACGTCGGATAGATCTCCGCTTCCCACAATCAGCTGCAGCTTTGTGTGTTTGCCCTCCAAAGACAAATACGACCGGAACTCAGACAGCGGCTACAAGCTGCCGCTTACATGTCAAACCCATAAAAACAGCAGGAGGTGTGTGTCCCCCCGGCCTGACTCCCTCTGTGTGTGTGTTCACATACGTCACAGTTACAGAGGAAGAGGCCGCACAAAAAAACGCCTCCGAGCGCTTTTCCCTTCACGGCAAACGTGACTCTGTCCGGATCCACAGAGCGATTCCACCTGAGAGGCTTTGATTTAACCCTTTAAAGCCTGATTCAAGAAAAATAGGAAGAATATTGGATTTTTTTAGTCTGAAGTCTTTCTTTGGCCCCTCAACAACATATGAAGAAAAAAAAACTGAAATTATTTTGATCAAATTAACGTACAACATGTCAAAAATATATTTTGGTGTAGTCTTCTACTGGCTGTTATCAGGTATATCTGAATGTGTAAAACAGGGGTTTGAGCAAAGCTTTTACCATTGAATGATGCAAAAAGTCTCAGATCCAAAAGACTTCGGAAACCGTATGTATCAAATATGATACATATGGCATTATAGGGTTAAGGCTCTGGCCTCAGTACAGACACACTGTCCCCGGGTAGAGGAGGCTCTTAAACCGGTCGTCTAAAGAGTTAACACAACAACTGTCCTTTCTGCCCCATCTACAAGTTGAGTTAGCAAACACATACACTGGTACCTCCAACGGGGGGGGAGGGGGGGGCTTCCATGGTTGCTTTCAGTCATTTGGTTGTGAGAGTTTAAATGCTTTTATGAGTGGGTGAACTTTTTTTTTTTTTTTTTTTGTTCGGTGCTTGTGTGGGCAAGAATGCACACACACACACACACACACACACACACACACTCAACACAGCACGTGGGCTGTTTCTGCTGCTCAGAAATGTGCTCGCAAGGACCACAAAGAAGACTGCAACTCAGCAAATATCCATGCAAACGATGCATTAACCGATTCATTTATTCAGTTTGGCAAATCTTTATGAAAGAAATGTCTGTCGAGTGTTCGAACCGGGAAGAATTGAGCAAATCGGAAGGTTTGTCTGTTTACGGTGGGTTTTTACCTCTGTGCCGTCTTAAGTATGAGCTCAGCAGCAGACTCGGATGTCAAAGTCAGCGAGGTCAAAAAAGTGGTTTCCACTACCCAATAAGGCTTCATATTACAGACCAAACAGGTTAATGGGAGCCACGGTTACAGCGACCGCGCTGTGGGGATGTGTTCACTTTCCCGTGTAGGTCAGAGAACAAGGATGAGGGCGAGGCGCTCGCCTCAGCCGAGCCCTTTAAAGCTTTAAACAGCAGCCCTATGTGAGCAAAAACCTGCCCCTGACGACCTTTTAAAAAGGGTGGCCTGACCTAGAATCGCACGCCGCCAGCGGAAAAAGCCCAGCCAACGGAAAACTGGGGTTCTCCCTCGTAAAAGGCATGGAACGGCGTGTGCTGCTTAATGTGTTTTTTCCACCAGGGAAAATTTCCACAGTCATCTCCCTGACAATAGCGTTCCAGTGCAACGCAGAACAACAAACTGTGTGTGAGTCAGCCGCGACAGCGACTGTGTGGGGCACGAGGACGGGCCCGTGTGCTTGTAAGGAGCCTTTCTGAGACCTGCATTCCTCTGTGGAAAGAGGAGAGAAGCCTTCTGGGAGTAAACAGGAGGCGCATGGAAAGAGGCAGCCCGAGCTGCTGTGTGGATGATGCAGGCCGGAGGGAAGGTTTTTTCCCTCCAGCTGACCATGCGGACTCCGCTCAAATCAAAGTCCAGAGAAAGCAGAGGTGTTTGGGATGCCGCCGGCAGCCAGAACTGATCACGTTTTGCAACGTGGTTAATCTGAGTGAGCAAAAAACGGCCCAGTACGAGTGGACGGAAACATTCGAAGTGTTTATGCTCACTCCAAACATTCCTCTTTCCCTTCTTGTCGTTAGCCAGTGACAGGCTCAGGCCTCGGTTATTTGGAGGGCATTTGCAGGTTTACAAACCCATTTTAATTCCTTCGGGAGGTGTGTCTGTCGTCGCATTAATCAGCTTTTTCCAGCTTTTATCGCCACCCCATTGTTCTCCAGCTATGATTATCTCTCTAAATGATGTTGAGCATATATTTGACGTGCAGTTTAAACAAAAGAACAATGCTGAGTGATCTGAAACGGGCTCAAACTGTTCAGACTGCGGGTCTGTCTGGGTTATGCACCACAGTAAACAAACGTAAATCATCCCTAGAAATCATGGCGTGTAGCAGTTTTATGGCCTGCCCTTATTGTGGACAGCAGTCCTGGAACCAGTAGAACAACCAAGTAACACATGCCGTGTTTTTAGTGTGTTTGACCGGATTTGTGCGGGCAGACTGCTGCTCCTATACCTAAAAATACACACTTCCAAACCTCTGTCACACCGGTATTACTCTCCTTTTGTGGCTCATACTGTTTGAAGACTGTCTAACTCAGTCCTCGACAAACAGCTTTTAGACTGGTAACAAACAACTCTTTGTACCCAAAATAAAATGTCCAAAGAGGAAGAACTAAGAATGAAAATAAAACATCTTAAATGATAGAAATCTTTGTTATCATGAACACACATATTAGGCTTAAAAAATGCTTCCAAAGGGCTGATGTCTCAAACTCTGAACAACCTAAGAACACATCAACTAGAAAAAAACGAGGACCAGACTAACAGCACAAAACTGGCCATAAGAGTAAACAAATACTTTCTTTTTTATTTTGTACAACATCAACAAACACAATCCTGAAATAAAAGAACAGCTAGCGGTTTAGCAATAATTATAATAACAATGAGAAAACAATGCCAGACACCAGGATTTTTTGTGATTTATCAGCATCTAAATAAAATTAAACTGAATAGTTCTTTCCATATACCCAATCTTTGCACACTTATTTATACTTATTTACATCTATATTACATAATCATATCTAATCAGATCCACCAAATCATAATCAGTGATACACTGAAGAAAAAATCTTGAATTTTAAAAATATTATTTGGACCTCTATAGACAGGATTTTACTTGAGCATTCAGGTTTAAATCATCTGTGCATAGTAATGGATACACAGTGTACAGTTCCTCTTCTCCCCCACTATCAGCCGTGACACACAACCAACAACCACACTCAGCAAAAGAAGGCCAACACAGGAACTTCGAATTCAACACAGCCAACAAATAAGACGTTCATGACCCCACATACACCCAATAATTCCAGTTAGAAGGAAAATAAAATGAAATATCACCAAAAACCAAATTATAATCTGAAGTTTTACTGCATAAAAGCATCATGGTTGTACCTATATTTTTTATTACAATTGAATCAGATACAATTGAGTCCCCAATTAATAAATTGAATAAAAATATCCTCAGATGGTTCGCTTACAGGTTCCTGCCCAAAGGCCACAGGAAGGCACCTGTTTTCTGTTTAAATCATTCACATTACAGTTTTTCTTACTCATCTCCCAACAGACTGTGTTTTTAGTGAGAAATAATCAGTGTGTGCTTACAGATTTTCGGCCTTTGGAAAGCAGCGTTTGTTTCGGTTAGTGATGAAGCGAGAGTGTAAAACTGAAGTGTGATGTTGAGTTGGCTTGCTGTTGCCTACCCCAGCACAATGAGCTCTCCATACTTCACTGGCACTTTGGTGGAGGCGGTGGTGGAGATGTTTTCCTGCTCCGGGGAGTACATTGATCGGCGCTGACGGAGGTTTGGAGGAGGAGGAGGAGGAGGTGAGGAGCCACGAGAAAGACCCAGCTGGGTGACAGGGGGCAGGAAGGGGGCAGGAGGGGGAGGTGCTGATCCACTGGAGCACTGGGAAAGGAGGAGATGGAAGGGGGGGGGGTCAGCTGATCCTCAGCTCCACCCTTTCATGCCTCATGTGCCCGTCCCTGGCAGCGCTGTTGTCCTGCCCTGAGGAGGGGCAAAGAGAGGACTAATGTTACTCAGGCAGGACCCACATCCCCTCACATTAGCCCACATACATTACATTTTAGGCCAAGCAGAAAGCATAAACAACCTCTTCCGTCTTTCTTCTTCCGTGGTGTGTCCTAAATACTACCTTGACAACTAGCCCTAAACGTCTGAGGTCTGATTCAGAGCCGGGTCCCGGGCTGGTGGAGGCTCACAGTGTTAATGTTTCAACAAGCAAAGCGGGTGGAGTTACAGACGCTGCATCTCTGTGGAGCTGCGTAGATTCAATCTGCGTGAGCTCAAACATAAACATGAGCGTTTCAGTGTAACAGGAGAGCGGGCTGAAAGTGCTTAGCCCACAAATATGCCTCAATGTGCTCATATAAAGAATAAAGGAGCACTTGAATCACATCGGGTCAGCCGTCCCCCTCTGCTGTGCTTAAGCTTTGACACTAATTCTCCATGCACAATTTTCTGTCCACCTCCTGATGAACAATGGACAAAAAAAACATTTTATTTTTAATATTTTATTTGTTATTGCTCAGAGCTCTCTTAGAAGCACAGAATGACATTTTGTCAATATGCCAAAACTGATCTTAACGTTTCTATATTTACCAGTATGTTTTCTGCATTTGAACAAATACTGGTCTGAATGAAAGGTTATGCCATCTCGCAAAACTTTAAAAACAGATTCATTCTTCAAACTGGACATCCTAGATAATCTCTAGGATGCCCAGTTGGTAAAACAATCTGTTACCAACTTGTCTAACTGTAGTCTGAATGCCCACCTGTGGACAGGAAAGGTTGTCTATACATCTCTAATTGGCTTTTTGGGGGCTCACATGTGTAGAAATAGGACATGGGGGCATAATACAGAAAAAGAGGGGTCCTCAGAATTGTGAGAAATGTAGAAAAAGAAAAAATCACTGCACTCAAACCCCTTCAAGCCTGTTTCTGAATATCAAACATATCCGTGTGTACAATTTTCCCCAAAACATCCTCAAATCAGGGAAATGGCTGTGGCTGGAAATGAGTGCGCTCCCTTTCTGCTGAGTGAGGTGGGTGGCTTTTGTCTTCTGAGTCATCCTCTGAAGTAAGCATATACAGACAGCTCTCTATACAAACAGGAAATTGCAGAAAAGGGAACGTGTGTGAGAAAAGGGGGGCATGAGAAAAAGGAGAGGATGGACTTCCTGTTACGGCAGATCATTCTGGGTTTAAGTCTAACTTGTGACCTTTCTGGTACAGATCTGCCACTCGGCAGTTAAAAAAAGCAGAACACGACGGACGAGTGCTAAGCTGTTTTTTTCCCAAACAATTCATTTTCAGGCACTTGAAGCTGAACGTTTTCTCTTGCTTCTCGCAGAGTGCCTATCTGCTGCGGGGGGGAAAAAACCACAGAGGAATAAAGAGTAAGACGAAGAGCGTTTTGATGATGAGGGAGGATGGTTGGGGCAGGAAGGCTGATGCAGTCCCACCAGACTGAGTGGGATGAGTTCAATCAACGGCCTTCCAAGTCAATATATCAAACACTGAGCTCATACAGACCCAGTGAACATTTCTTATGTATCAAAGCCGTCGGTGCTCGCTGTCCTCTGCCTAGATGTCTTGTAACCTCTTTAAAAAACTCCCCAGTTGAAAGACTAAGCTGAGCTGTCAGAGTAGATTTATCTCCCGTTTACATGGCGTCATTTATCAGGCGCTTTAACCCACAGAAACTCATCAGTGAGGAACAAAGCTGAAGCTTTGAAACTGAAAAGCTTTTGAAACTCAACACATTTGTCGAGATGAGAAAATCAAGTAAAAGTTCGGCACGTTTGAGGTGGAAGGCGAGGCGCTCTTGGAAAAGGTTAGAAACTCAAAGGTAAAGATGGACAAGACTAAAATTATCTGAGGAGTAAACAAAAGACAATTACCTTATCTGGTTAGACAAACTTCACATGATGATTCACACTTCTGTACGTTCACTTTAAAAAGCAGTTCTCCCAGGTTAAATCAACCCCCCCAAAAGACTAGAAGCAGCTACTAAATGAGGAACATTAACATAACTCAAATGTAATGATTTCATTTACATAAAAAGGGTGACATTCTCCACAACAATTCATTTATTTTCTATGGTGACGCACTTAACAGGATATAAATATCCAGACTTAAAGGACCTGCGGCTGAGGCTGTGTCTTAGGAGTTTTTTTGGTGATCCCCTTGGCACAAACAAGCCCAGCTCTCTCACTAATAAAGAAAGTAAACGTGCGTTCACACGACACACAGCTTGGCTTTTAGGTTTATCAGTTTTGACGCCATTTGAGGAGAGAAGAGTTTCACTTTGCCGTGTGCTTCTGAGGATTAGGACAAATTATCTGACTAATAGAGATAGGATAAATGGTGAGAGATGTTCACAGTGGATTAAGGTTAACGCTACATGTTGCTAGAAAGTACCCAGACGGCCGAGTTATTTAGTGACTAAAACCTGTGTGGAATGTTTATTGGGAAGATGTTAGTCATGATGACATCAATCTAAACTCACCCTTATTATGACAGACAGAAGACACAACACAAGCTAAAGGGGGCACATATATCAAAGTATGCGAACTTCAACACATGGGGGTGAGACATTCTTCCACTGTGGCCACAACAAAAGGCCCATTTCAAACAGCGTCATGAACCAAAATAATACACAGAACGCAGAAAAGAGCAAAATCAGAAGTTGTCTCATGAGTCTGGACGTCATTTTTAATCTGCAATAGCCTCCAACAGGCCTAATCCTGCCTGCTCACCGACATGTTAATACATAAAACCCCACAACCTGCCTCAGAGCAGGTGGTCTGAACAGGTAACGCTGCCTTTTAACGCACCTCCAGATTGCCGGCTGCTGTTAACGAGCTCAGGCAGCCGGGAGGCCTGTAACTAGAAAGAGGTGGAGATGGAGCCGAGCGGAGGCGTCACGCCGAAGCCAAAATGGGGCGAGAAGGCGTCCGGACAGCGAGCCGGTGAAGCCTTCGCCGAGTGCACACGCCTGAGTGTGTGCACAGTGAGTCCAATCGGCAGAATCTGCTGGCGCACTTGCCAGGAATTGATTTTCAGGTATGGATCCAGACACTGAAGGAAGGAGATGAATAGGTCTGGGAGCTGCGGGTCCTGTTATTGAACGCCGGTCCAGAATACTAAATTAACTTTCTGTCTTAGATCTGCTTCCAAGAGGTCAGAGCCTCCCAAACAATTCAATTAACATTTTGAACTGCCAACTATCTTCTGGATTTATGGCCTGATGTCTTTGTTTTCGGAGTGACTGGACTTTTTTTTAGGAACCCTCCTGAGCCGAGTGTGGGTAAAGCCCGGAGAGAGACGCGGTGCTCGCCGGTCTCTGCTCTTTGGGCCGGGCTGGGCTGTCTCTGTGAGACGCTAGGAGCAGATAATCCAGTCCAGGACTTCTCTGGGAGACTTTCCAGGGCGCACGTGCGCGTGCCGCTCAGCTGAAAGGAAATGAAGAATGGTGTGAAAGTGAGAAAAGCTCGAAAACCTCACGTTAGGAGCTTTCAGACCACATGAGCTGTTTCGTAGGTTTTAAGGGCTTTCGGGTTCCTCTCGTTTGCTCGCGTGTCACTTATGACTTATGATGAGTTAGCGTTAGCTACAGAGATCATCATTTCATGAGATCATCATCGCTCATTGTTTTGTGAAATTCAAAGCTCCCAGAAACAAAACCTCTAAACGTTTGCAGTTCTTCATGGAGCTCTACTCTTCCCTTAACCCTCAGAGGACTCTTGAGGGACCTCTTATCGTTTAGAAGGATCTTTCGCCGACCCGATAACAAACCAGTCGCAGATATCTTTCTTTTCCATCAACGTATGACTTTAGATTAGATAGGAGTAGGGATTAGGGTGTGTTTTGATTCAGTAAGACAGAGGACAGGAGAGTAAAGGCTTTTTTTTTTTTAGGTGAAGAGCACCTCTGTGCCGGCTGAAGGGGAGTGTTGGCTGGGTTAGGATAAGCTGCCGGCTGTGTGCCGCTCAGCGTGGCGGCGTGCCAGCTGCTGCTTGGAGACACAGACACACAGAGATACAACAACGGATCCCCAGCGCGTCGGGGCGGGCTTTGCTGGCCGGGGTCACCGATTGTGGCACAAGCTGCCACCTCACACACACAACGCCCCTCAGAAAACGTACAGATGACGCCTGCCATCCCACCGTCTGGACAGCCAAAGACCGAAAAATAAAAAATAAAAACCAAAAAACGCCACACAGCAGAAAGCGTAAACGACTCTTTTAGTTGGAAAGGAAGCAGGCGAACGGCTGCACTTCTCCTTTTGAGCGCATCGCCAGCTTCTCCGATCATGTGAAATGGCACATGTGAGGCAGCTTCTCCTCTGGGTTTCAAAGTGAGGAGGGCTGGTGTCATTCTCACAAACAAAGCCACCGCAGCCGGAGTGTCTTTCTCAACCGGTGGCGCCAAAAAGTGGGTCAGAAGACACTCCGACAGGGTTGGAGACAAAGAGGAGCGGCGGTGTTTAACAGTCTGCAGAGACCTGATGCACCTCAACAACAGGATTTAATACTGCAAGTGACACGAGAACATGAGAGAATTACTGTTTTTAACCTCCTGAACAGGATTTCTGCTTCATTTTCCTTTTTTTTGCCCCCAGACCAGAGTTGTATATGTTCGCCTGTATAAAAGCTAGCCAAAAGGCCTCGACTTGGCATGGATAATCGTATATTTAGAAAACGATTCGAATGGATTTTCACAGAACACAGAAACAAAGAGAACCCAGTGAATGGGGGTCAGGATGCCAAATATTGGACATGCACATGTTAGTATGTCCCCTGAGCTTCTTCTCTCTGTCTAATTACAAGACAACTTTGTTAAGTCTTTAAAACAAAAATCAGTTTAAAAAGCTAATAAGGAACTAATAAGTTAAAGCCAAAAGCTCTTTGTGGAAAGTTGGAATGAAATCCTCCCAGCAGCTGGCTGTCAGATCAATAAATAATTACAGATGTAGGGGAAGGACTTCAGAAGCTGTGACACAGTCGGGCCTCTCTGGACATGATTAGGGATGGATTCAAACGGCCACTTTAGTATAAAATCAGCATAAAACCCAATCTTTTTTTTGCTTTTTAATCATCTATCTTTGGAAACATCCAGATTTAATTCAAACGGTTTACTGTGTGTTCAGTTCTCTTACACACACAAAAAACAGGTCAGAACATTTGGCATCAGTAGGATTTTGTTAACGTGGGAATGTGTGTGTGTGAAAAAAAAGAGGCTCGTTTCACGCCTTGTGGTTGCTGTGATCTCCGTCAAAGCCTCTCATGAAGACGATCATTAGATTTCTAATCATCCCGGTCTCGCTGGCTCTCGCCACATCCTCAAACGCTGCGGCTTTCAGGCATGTGGCACCTTTCATGTTCCCGCTGAGCGCCGGGAGGCGGCGAGCACTCCGGCTGCTTCAGACCCGGCAGCAGCAGCAGCTATCGTTACCGCCATCAGTCTGCTCCCTTTTTAGGGGGGGAGAGCCTTCCCTCGCCGTCCTGTGTCACCTGCCCACGGCGTGGAGCTTGGAGCCGGTCGTCATCATCAAAGAAAACAGAGTGAGATCTGCTCTGAAAACGGAAAGCACCGATAGCGGAGGGCAGATACGGAAACTAGGGTTCACCTGGAGGTTCTCGTGTCTCTGAAAGCTAACGGCTGCTCTGCTGACGTGTGCTTAGGAGAAAATAACGCACCGAATAAGCAGAAATGTGCCTTCAAAGCACCAGTGAAGAACCAGTGTGGATCCTCTCCTCTGTTCCTTTGTGCTACGGCTGGTTGGCCGTCCTCATCCGGATGATAAGACAGAGGAGTTTGATATCATCTGTGAGGCGTTAGCACATCAAAGGTGTGAAGGTGGGCCATCTGGGCTCTGCTTCAAACTGATCTTAACCACAGTTCAGGCAGTGAGTGTGACACAAAGAGCGGCAGTTTTCTGCTGCTTTGAATGCAAATCGCAGCCCCTGATTCACAAAAAATAAATAAAAATAAGATCTTCAGGGAGATTTATGAGCTCAATGAATCAGGTCGGACGGCTTAACCCTGCAGAGAGGCTGACGCAGACACGAACTCCTGTGTTTAAAAGCTCCAGCTTCTGCCTCTAGGCCTGAAATCTTTATAAACAGCCCCCTAAAAGACCAGTTTGTCCAGACAGCCTGAGAAACTCGTAGGAATAGAGGCTGTGTGAGAGGAAAAAGACGAAAAGCCCCCACACGTGTGCCTAAAAGGCCTTTATCTGCTGCAAAAGCTGTTAACAAGCAGTGATTCCTGCCCAAGAAAGAGGCACTTAGCAACAGCCTAAAATAACACGTGGGTTCATATTTTATCCACTTAGCCCCAGCTAAAGACAGGGGCTGATAACAATGAGGATTCAGCCCATCCGTTGTGTCTTTGGGGTTAAGTTCAGAGCAGACAGGGGACGTTAGGAGTCGGCTTTCTCAGCTGATCCCCCTCACGCTGCTAACAGACCCACCAACCTCGCCTTCTCTAACAAAAGCTTTCTTTGTCGAACTCCTGCTCTGAGGGGCGCTCCAGCCCACCGACCCGCGTCCTGTTTATTTAGAAGGACTATTTTTTTCCGGGAAAAACAAGAAGCTTCAGGTTCGGTGTTTGCTACTCGAGGAACATCACAGAGGAAACGGACCCCTCGTCTGGGCTTCACAGTAATAAGCACCCAGCTTTAAGGCTTTTTAATCAGTGAGATATCCAACAGGTTGTTAGAATTGGGCTATAATTACTTACTTTAGCATAACATGCTATAACTTAATCCATGTAAATGACTGATTGTATTATTCCTTTTAGATTCATATTATTCCCTTTATAATTCTACTTTTGGGTTAAACTCTCTGGCTGTGCCTCCTCATCCCCATCTCTCTGTTACAATAGATACACGTCTTCAAGGTCAACATACACACACACATTTTCTTATCACATTCCCACGAAACCTGCATGAACAAAGAGCCTCTGGCCTGATCATGACCAAACTAACTGGCCAATGATGCTCGGCTACGCCCAGCCGTCTTCCCCCTTCGAGGCCCGGCCCAGAGGATAACTACCCATTTCATCCGGAAATCGAGGCTCTTGCTGACTGAGATCCTCCAGGAACTTTGTCTGTGAGAGCCCAACGCTGATATACTTTGCTTGTGACCAATAAATGTCATATTTGTACTCTTGATCTACTCTGGTTTATTCTCAGGCTTCCAACTAAAGAACCGAATCTATCAAGGTTACTTTGGATGTCTCACTGGTGCCATCAGCCTAAAAACGTCTCTGATCAGACCTCCATGCGAGCACAGCCAGGCCTGCGTCAGAAGCCTCCACTTCCTGCTCGGTGGGAAAACCAACGAGTTAGCAGGTTTTTAGCCTGGAAACTCACAGTTTCAGTTTATAAATGAGTTCAATTGTTACTTCCTCGTTTGCTCGAGACAAATCGTCGGCTTTATCGTCCTCGGATTCGCAGGCCGAGACGCAAACACCCCGCCCCAAAAAAAGCCCAGGTGCCGGTGGAAGGAAGTCCGCCCGGTGGATCAGCACAAAGTGCTGCTAACTGGGAGGAAAAGCCTCTCAGAGCAACTGCAGGGTCTGACCAGCAGGCTCATATCTGGGGTGGGTCCTGAGAGCAGCCCGATCCAAACGACTCAATGAGGAGTCAAATCATGCGCTAACCCTACAATTTATGGTTTTGCGTTTTGGAGATTTCCGCTTGCGAGTGGGAGGCCGAATTTGGGACGCGCTTGCGTGTGTGTTGGGGCGGCGCTCTGGCCGGGCTGAAGCAGAGGGATTGGTTTGCACGCCGTAAAGATTAGACGCTCGGAAACTGATCTTTTGAGGAGAGGGAGCCGGCAAACCTGATGCCAGATATTCTTTTTCTGTTTCAGCTTCCACTGGGTCTCTAGTTCGGTTTGTGTGATCAATAGCACCTCAGTCACCGGGGACAGGGAGTGTGTGTGTGTGTGTGTGTGTGTGTGTGTGTGTGTGTGTGTGTGTG
>JABUIW010000010.1:15590282-15636697 GCA_013363375.1 Menidia beryllina | reverse complement strand
GTGTGTGTGTGTGTGTGTGTGTGTGTGTGTGTGTGTGTGTGTGTGTGTGTGTGTATGTGTGTGTGTTTGGGGCTTGTGTTTTCCTTTGTGGAGTTTGTACTTTTTCTGCTCTGAGCACCAAAGTGGAAAACCTTGAAAATTTCCAGAAAGCACTGGTGTCCTTACTGTCAACATTTACCAGGAAGTTTCCAGGAGTGTGATACCCTGGTGACCCAGAAAAAGGAGAGGACTCCTGACCTATCTCTCAGAAATAGTCGGAATAAGACAAAAGGGTGGATTTGTTGGGAGCAGACCGCCCACATGCTTGGTGTTTCAAGCGGAGAGCCTGTTGTTCTGAGAGCAACCGGGATGAAGGGTTCCCAAACAGGAAGAGGGTTGACATTTCTGTCCCTCTGTCAGCAAAGAGAAACAACACTTGAGACAAGAGATGACTCGACAACAAAAAAAAACCCAAAAACAGTTTGCAGGTTTCTGTTCACATGAGGGCGTTTTTTTTCAGCCGCCAGCTGAGCGTCGAGTGTCTTTAGAGGAAGAACTGGAAGCTAAAAAACTTCTGTTGGGCTGGTTTCATCTATGGGAAGGACAGATCAGCTGATCGTAACCATCCGAGCTAATCATCTGTGAACAACGCCTTCATTCACCTGTAATTAAATAACCGAGCGAGAAGTCCTATTTCCACATTGTTCTCCACCTCCTGTAGGAGTTTTCACCCTTCTTAAGGACGCCATTGTTCCCATACTTGGCCTGTTTGTGACGCCTACAGAGTAAACATCAAACATTTGTTTTAATTAAAAAACAAAGATAGGCTCATACAGGACTCCAGTCTCTGGACGAGCAGCATGTGTGGATATTAGATGATATAAAGCAGTTTTATAGCTAATCAAAGACATAAATAAACTGATAATCCTGGTGTTAGTGTTAAGACAATGTATCCGGTTTGGCTGGATGTGTTCAGATCTCTGCTTTTCTGACTTCAAGTAAACCCACAACGAGACCCGGCCCACGAAACCACAGAGATCCAAAGGAGCCATAAATCCTTATGGGAGGGAAATTTAGAGGCTGACGCAATGTGACAGGAAATTAATGTAGAGTGAATTACATCTCCTGAAGCTCGGCGGGGTGCAGACAGATAAGCCGTCATTATCGGCCCCGAGCAGAGACAGAATTCCCCACGTGTTGCTCAGCTGAATAACGCAGGAGTGTGCGCGATTAGATCTCCATCATGACTGTCTCCAGCTCATTATTTCAGAGTGAACACACAGACTTTGCCGGGTAAACATCGCTGCCCGTGCGCCTGCGTTTTGCTCAGAGTCAGCGTGTCGATACACACAGGAAGTCCCAATTCCCAGCCCACTCCCGGACGGGCACACTCCCCAGCCTGGGCACGTTTCTATATCTGTGAGGTCCTGAGCGTACACGGCCATGGACGGCAACGCCCCGCATTAACCCCCCCCATCCCCCCTCCAACACCACCACACGTCGATAGAAACAAGGGAAGGAGGAGACATGAAGGTGGGGCTTTAGGTCTAAGGAGTGGTTGGTTTTTTGGGGGGGGTTCAGGTGTGTTCTCCCTGACCCTTGAATGTGTACCTGGTCTGTGGAGGTGGAGGCGAACATGACGTTCACAGGCAGAGTTTAGGCTTCATTCTCCGCACGTCGGTGGTTTTAATGTTGTGGCTGATCCTGAATGGACCTCAGAGTTGTTGAATCGCTCTTTGTCTGGCACCTCACCCAGGACCAGTTTGCCTTGGGAGACCCTGACAGGGGCGAAACGCCCCCGGCAACATAGCTCCTGGGATCCCCGGGGCACTCAAACCCCCCCACCACGGTAAGGTGGCGATTCACGGGGGGGGGTAGCTTGACCATTTACTGTACTGTAAAGATGAAAACTTGAATGTTTAATGCTCTGAGAAGAAGAAATGGTCTCTTATCTTATACAGAGAATAACAGTGTTAGAATAAAGTAAAGAATCAAATCAAAGTCATTTCCTGGATGGTTTCATTACCAGAGAATATGAATCCATCCTTAGAGGGTCTGGTTTGTTTATCCTCCAAACGGAATAAAAGTGCTCGACTTACAGAAATGAATAATGATGTTCACTCGGGACGCCAAATCAATTAGCTCCAGCCTGTTTTCAGTCATTTTTTATGGGACGGAGGTCAAATTTCCTCCGTTTTTATGGAAGCACTGTGTCCGAACTCTGGTGTCTGGGCTCTCTGGCGCTACCGTTAGCTTCACGCCAGAGGTCTAGTAAACCTCCCGGTGCGGTGTTACCAAAACAGCCCCTCCACACAGGCTCCGAGTGGCCGGCAGTAGCCCGGCCCGGCTCGTCTCCCACCGCCTCCACCGCAGAGGAACAAAGGAGCAGCCTGTGAGGAGGCCGATTAGAATAATCCACTTGGGCCGCGGCCAGGCGCCTGATCGGACGGAGCGTTGCCACAACAATACAGACGCCCGTCGGCCAGCCATGAAATGCGTGGGCCGGGTCAGGAGGAGGACTTGGGCATTAGAAACAAGGTGAGGAATGTCGGCCGGGGCTGCCGCCGCTGCAGATGGAGGGATGCCATCAAAGGCCGCTCGGCTTCCTGCTGCGGCCCAAACCCACCAGGACCCGCCCTCAGAAGTCCCACTAATGTTGTAATTAACTACGGGGGGGATCGGCCACGTTTCCATGCAACATTCCCAAAAAGTCAGACGGGAGAACCTCGGCGCCAAATTCCTGCTGGGCGTTCAATGAACTCTTAATAATGAAGTACCAGTTGCTCCGGAGAGCTCCGCGGGGCGGGCATCTTCCCACAGTCCAGCACCCAGGACTGCCCCCCCCCACACCAACACAAGGGCTCCAGATGGGGCCCAGTCAGTGGGAGGGGGCTGAGTCCATTTCCCTAAAAACAATGTGGAGAATCAAGTGCCCCAAGAATCTGTATTTGACTTGTTTAAGAAAAGCTTCAAACATGGTTCACACACTCCTGTTTGAAATGACAAAATGTTCATTTTGACCAGTTTTTAGTTTTTATATCTGCGAGGGGAATTCCCTAGATTTTTGTAGATTTTTTAAGATTTGGTAACAATACATTTTAAGTTTAGATAATGTGCTATAATATCCACATTTTCTTTTTCTAATAATATTGTTAGAATCTTTTAAATTAAGAATAAAAGAAATAAATTAAGTCGTGGATTTAAATTAATTAGAGCATTAAAGTATCTGGCTTGCTGTACTTGGAAAAAAAGGAAGAAAATCATTTTAGAATATTAAGTGTAATTCTGAATGAAAAAGGCCTCGACGGGACGGATGAAGTGGTTCTGATCTGTCCCAGTTCTGATCCGGCTTTTCTTGGACAGCTCGTTTCTGCTGTGTTTTGTCCACTCTGTAACAAACAGAGACTGTTTCCAGTCGGGCCGTCTCTGCCTGGACTGGGCGGTCCACTGGTTTCCCAGTGATCTGTTCCTGGAGGAGGCAGAGTGTAACTGGGAGGTGAAACAGGAGGGCTGCTGCTCGAATTACAGCCTCATTAATGATTCAGTGGGACGGACGCAGATTGGGGAGGCAAACACACAACAAACAGTCGTGTTGGTGGAGGCTCAACAAAGCATACGTAGAAAACAACACAATCACAGAAGCGGACGTGAAATGTAAGCCCCCAAACAATGTGCACACGCACAGTAACGAAAAAGGCCGATTGACAGGCGGCCAAAGATTAATAAATTTACTCAGGATGCAAAATCTAACAGAAAAGTCTTTCAAAAAGCTTCGTCTACAAACAGAAATAGACTCAAAGAAAAAGGAAAAACAGAAAGACACAGTCCATTTAACACCATTAGTCAAAGATTAAACTAAGCTTTGATTGGAAAGAAGCAGGGGGTGACACAGATGTGCAGTTTTCTGGGGTTTTTTCAGTTTACATGCATAAAAAATGAGAGCCGCTTTTCTCTACACACAAAGAAAACTTGCTCCTGAATACCTGAGATGTCCCTGTTGTACAGAATATGCCAGAATATTGAGATCCACCACTAAAAGCTCCATAAACCGCCTCTCTGATGGTCAGAGAGAGACCGGACCTGGGCCGACGCTATCATGTTTCCACTGTTAGAGGATGGAGCCGAACACTGAACAGGCCGCCCCCCCCCCCACCCCAGCCAACGGGTGATTTGTGAGGAGCTAAATGAATCACCGCGGCCTGAGTGCAAACGTATACAAGTTCCTGCAGCATCCGGGTGCCTGCACAGCCAAGTTTGGTCCTCTGTGCAGAGCTGCAACGTGACCTTCATGCCGGCACGTGACGGCAGATGTAGCCGTCAGGGAGTGTCAGCCGGTGCCGTCGCTCCCAAATCTACTTCAGCCGACGGGTTTTAGGGCTCTATGAATCAATTATTAATCATTTTCTCTCTGAGCTCATCCGCTTTCTGTTGCTTTAGCCATTAGCTGGTCTCTGTCCCTCTGAAAAGCAGCTTCCCCCCACCACCCAAAAGCAAGCGCGTTAGCTTGATTGGAGACTCGAGACAAATAAGGGAGTGGATGTGAGCGGGTGTGGTTGTTTGTCTCTGTGTCCCTCTGTGTGAGTAAACAGGTGAAGAAAACAGAGGGATGGATGCTGTCTGAGGCCCGTGTCGCTCACCGCTCACCGTACAGTGCTCTGAATGATAAATGAGATTTCATATACCCAACTTAGTGTACTCAAAGTGTCCCACCATGTGGTGTATAATTGATGGCTGCTCGCCCAGCTAATACATCCCATAATCCACTGGGGGAGAAAGAAAACCCGACACATAAGTAGACCCTCAGGAGCTTCAAATAAAAAGTCATCTCAAAGTTTACATTGTTTACTACATGCACTTTAAAAAAGACAATTCTGTTTCATCAAACTGCAGAAAAGATTCCATCATAGAGAATAAGGAGAGATTTTTGGGATGTAAATATACAGATGTGGACTCTGTGTGGTAAACTCGTGGGATAAGAGTCCAAACCCACATAGAATCCATCAGAGTTGTCTCATTTTGTAACCAAATAAGATAAAATACACTTTTACTAAATCCCATGCTGTCGTCCTTACAGCAGCAATATACAGAAAAATGATCCGAGACATAAGAGAATAATAAAGGAATATGAACAGTATGTCCAAAAGTAATCATTGCGATAAGACCTCTTTACAACTGGATTCAGAGGGGATGAGTGACGTGTGACTTTATTCCAGTTTTATCGCTCATTTTTCATCCAAACTCACAGTGTGACGCTCCTCTCTCCCTTTCGCGTGGCCTTTTTCGGACACCGCCTTCCTGTTGCTCGTGAGCTTATTTGCCCTTTCTGACTGTGAGGAAGTTTAACTGATCCATGAATACTGAAGCTGGTGTTTGTGACTAAAACATCTGACGGTCACCGTTAAAAACCCCAGAGGGGAACGCAGCCGGGCGGGTGCTGAGGAGGGAAGCTTCGGGTTTCCGCTCACCTTGCTCTCCGGTTAGCTTCCTCGCAGAGTTGATGAGGGTCAGATTTTTCTTGGAAGGGGACAGGAGGGTTTAGTTTACCTCTAATCCCACACCTGGTTACAGTTTGTAATCATTATGAGCTGATGCTCTCCAGTGAGTTCGACTTCTAACTCACTGAAGCAAGTTTATTTGTGTTTCTGGTGTTGGCGTTGTCGAGCCCGAGGAAATGATGACTGCTTACTTAATGGATTCTCAGCAATTACTGGCGGTCCTCCGCCTGCATCAACAGACGCAGCAGCACTCAGCGGGAAGCCGCGGCATCAACAGGCTCCCCGCTCAGCCATTCGTGCACGAGAGGAGACGTACACACCAGCTCATTTCAGACAGGAAGGTGGGAAAGCGGGGCAGGAAATGGTTATCGAGCATGATCAGAGGGTTTGGCGTCGCTAATTACAGGCTGCAGCAGACGTGCGGAAGGTGCTAAATTACTGCTCCGACCAGCTAGCAAGCTTTGGAGTTTAGCCTCAGCACAGTCTTTTCCATTGGTGTTATTTCCGGTCTTTTTGGCTCATTGTTTTCAGCGCAGTGTGCATTTCTGTAATTTCTGTGCAGAACTGGGGCAGATTCTTATCGTGCAGGAGGAAGCGGAGGCTCTCGGGGAAACAGCCTGTGGTGCTGGTTACCAGTGCCATGCGAGCCACTCGGAGACGCGCCGAAAAACAGAAAGTGAAAAGACTCGATGGGTTTTGCTTTGTTACAGTCAGGAAGGTCTGCTTTCTCAGAAATCCATTACGGCGGCAAAACAGGAAATGCGCTCGGTTGTCTTTCCTTTGGTCGGACCCAGAGGAGCCACAGTGGTCTAAAGATGCTCATTTCAAGTGTGTTTTTTTTCCAACAATCAGCTCGAATTCCAGTCGCTGCTTTCTCCAAACACCATCAACTTCTGGTAATAAAAATGCTACTAGTGAGTCCAGCCGGTGTAGCTGTGAAATGTGCTCGCAGAGTGGGCAACCTCACAGAGAGTTTCAGAAATATCTGCCTGAAGATGAAAAAAAGGGTCCTAAAAGAGCCACGATCAGGTGGGTGGAGTGGTGGAGGAGGTGGGTGGGACAGAGAATCCCAGAGAAATCTGAACGCCATGCAGGAGGACCAATGAGCCACGTTTGCCGAAAGGAAAAAAAAAAAAACTGCTTCAGTTTCCTTAATTTCCACCAAAAAGCAGCAGACTGGTAGACCTCACAGACTTTCTTACCAAAGCTATTTCCTGTCACCCGACAAAACATCATGATGCTGCAGTTTTCCGTGCTCTTCTTCTTTCCCGCTACCTGAGCCACAAGCACAAAGCTGCACGGAGCTCAAACTGTGGGAGAAAGGACATGGACTCAGGCTTTTATTCAATAATCAAACGTGACGATCAGGTTCTTCCAGATGCAAAGACGCGTGGAGTGGTGAAAGTGTGCAGCACACACGGGCAGACGTTTGTTTTCACTGGATCGTAAAGGATCCAAAGATCCTTCTGGTGTGTTTCAGGACTTAAACTTTCAGGTCAAGCTCTGAAAACACTAAGCTCGTTTTAAAATTCTTGACTCTGACCGACCAAAAGTCAAGAACCCATGAACGGGAGAGGAAGCGTTTGTTTGGGCCCCAAACACAAAGAACACATCACAGCGGACCACCCGAGGATCCAGAAATGAGTCCAGAGTGAGCCGCCTAAAGCCCTCTCAGCCCCCGCCCCCCCCCCACTCTTTTCTTCACAGAAACAAGGCCATAAAATCATTCCCACTGTCTGACCCACTTTCCGTGACAGACGTAATCTCCCAGCACAAACTTCAGCCTGTTCCCCAGCAGGGTAAGCCGGCCGGGGGGGGGGGGGGCTCCCCGACCACTACCCCCCGCCCCCCCCCCCCCCCCCCAGACAAATTACACCTCGCCGGCCGCGTTTCGTCAGCTGTGTTTCAGCTCGCCTGTCATCGCGGTTAAATGCGATCGTTGGGACAAAAAGGTGGCTTCGGGTCCTCTGACAGGTGTTTATAAGCCGGCCCGTCCGCCTGTCCGCAGGCCGTTTGTCAGCCCGACGCTGAGCCCAGAGTCTGGGAGCGTGTCGCCGAGGTGAGGGAGCAGATCGGGTTCCGCGTCATGTGAAAAGTGCCGTGCGCCTCATTAGGTATCAGCCAAGTGCTGATGTTTCCCCCCACAGCTGCCGGTGGGATCCCGCAAGAAGGACTCCCAGCATGCTTTTCAGGCCCTCTGCTTTCCCAAACCGTATTCTAAAGCTCCCTCTGAGCTGCCCAAACCTACGAACCAAACCTACCGAGGCTAAATGAGGTCCTGAACCCACCCACACGCAGAACATGTGTTTACAGAAAACTGCATGCACCTTAAAAAACAAAGAATTTAGACCAAAAATCTAAAAATGACTGAGTTGTGTGTACTGACTTGAAAGCAGAAGCTTCCAAAGCTTGAGTCATTCCCACTTCAGAAATGATTCATTATTCCAAAAGTGGAAGGAAACTTTTAAAAATTCTGAAATTGATGAATGCTGTTGTTGAGTTCTTCTGTCCCATTAAATCTAAAACTCAGCTGGAATCAAGCTAAATATTTCCTCTGATGCACTTATTTAGCCATCATTGATTAAATGGGTGTTATGCGATCGTTTTTGCCCGGACCAGACCACATCCAGACTGGCAGGCCTCTCCGTGTCCCCGCAGACCGGGTTACTAAGGATACCAGCCTCCATTAGGACATCTGACCTCCCCCTGCTCTCTCCTCTCACTGCGCCAGCTCCGGTTTCCTGGCCCGAGACGAGTCTCCGAACCGGGCAGGAGCAGATCCACGCGGCGCCCCGTAGGAAACACGCCCTGCTGCCAAAGGGAGCAAACGCCTGCACGCAACACCTGAAGTCTCCCCGGTTACACAACCAGCTCAGCACCTGACACGAGGACTTCCCAAAGTCTGCCCAAAAACATCCCAAAAAGTATTTAAGCACAGATCTAACTGTCGATCAAACCAGCCAGTTCGGCTCCGGTTTCTGAGCAGGAGACGGTTTGAAAAAGCATTTTTACATGTATGAAGTCTTTAAAAGTAAGTTATGTGTAGAAAGAATATGTAGCTCTTTGTTTTTGTCTATTTTGGTATTTTCCTGATGCTCTAAATCCTAACCAAAAAACAGAGAAAAGCAGTTTCATGTCTTCATACTGTGGTAAACAAAACTAAAAAGTAGATTAATAATCAAGACTAGAGTTTAATTAAGTGGGGAAATTAGTCCCATGGCTATCACCTAAAAGGCTCAGAAGAAAACACTGTTTCGTCTTGTATGGCCTTTTGGTAGATTTTCCCATAGGTCATCAGTCTGTCACAGCTTTGAAAATTTACGATGCAACAGTAGGCCCAACTTCCAATAAGCATCACCCAGAAGTACTGACGCATCTGACCCCCCCAACCACATCCAACACATTTAGGTCACTCTTTTGATAAAACAGGAGACGAGCCTCCCCTGAAACTGAAACTGTTTGGAGGCTGTTTGGTCTGAAGAATTCAAGGGGGTGGAAATTCAACTCAATTCAGGAATTAAAGATTAATCCGTCCCACGAAAAAGCAGGCAGTGAGAGAAAAAAAAAAAAGCTAAAAGGGGTTTAGATGAAGTTAATGTCTCTCTTTTTCGGTGACATTTCTAACGCGTGGATGCCCATCAGCTTTCCAACTTATCACATCATCCGTTACAGGCTCAGACAGACCGAATCAGACACAGTAACACCAGACAGGGGGAGAAAGAGGGGGAGTGTGTGTGTGTGTGTGGGGGGGGGGGGGGGGGTTAAAGGGGTGAAATGAGATGGCAGATAGAGAATCAGGAGAGGGAGGCGGGTATCTAACTGGATATCAAGTTTAGTACACGGGAAGTGTTCCTGCATTTGTTGTAATTCCTTCTCAGGCCATCTTCCCCTTTAGTCCCCACCCCCCCCCCCCCTCCCCCCCCCCCCCCCCCCCCCCACCCCGCCCTGTGACAAGTCAGCACCCGGGATGGATGCGATGTAAAGTAATGCCTGCATCTCACAGAGACACAGCCGCTGACAGACGGAGGCTTTATCTGAGCACAACCCTCTGATTCCCACACTGATAAAACAGCCAAAGCAGGTGCATGCGCGCGCGCGTGTGTGGGTACGTGCGTGCGTGGGCGCGTGCACGGCATTTGACAAAGATTAGTACTTTGCAGCTGCAGCCCCTGCCTGCCCGTGACGACTCACCAGCTGAGCGATAGCACATTACCAAATGAGGTAAGGCAGCCTTAATAAACGCCACAGCCCCGCAGGACAAAGCAGGTGACAGTTTGCCACGGAGAGCGGGCAGAATAGCGTCAAAACACCGCCTCTGCTGCTTTAATTATCGGGCTAAATCAGGTGGGCTTGTAAACATGTACTCACCGCGATACAGATGATGAGGTCCTATTATTGTCCCAAGCCTCGGGTCGGGGGGAGAGCAGAGCCTTTCCACCAGCTTTCCTAACTTGCTGAGGCTAGCAAGCTAGCTAACGTCCCAACGGTAGAAAAAAAAGAGGCAATTTCACGTTAAATTGTGTAGCGTCTAAGCTAGTAAATCAACATTTGAACCGCGCCGCGCTGTGATAAATAATAATAACAACGGAGGCCACTGAAGGGCGGTTTTATTTGTTCTCTCCCTCTAGTGAAAATGAGTTAAAAATGTTCGCCATGAGAAAAAAAAAATATCCACGGGGATTATTTTAAATTTCAGCCTCTCCGAGGTGCGCTGTCCTTTGTTGTGAGCATCTCAACGTAAACACTGACCCGTTCTGCCCGTTCGCTGCCTGAGAGCGTGCGCTGTAGGAGGAGACTGGGGACAAAAAAACAGAAAGTCACCGCAAAGGATGCCGGGACTTGGAGTAGTTCTGCTCTTGGAACCCAGCCTACAGATGCATTCAAATACAACTAGGAAATAATGAATTCCGATACTTCGCTGGCAAAACCTGAAAGACTATTTTATTTTACACGATTCTCCTATGTGTTTTTTTAACTGTTACGCAATATCGTTTCTGTTTTGTTGTCTTTAACAGAAATAGGGATATACAGAGTAAATTCGGTATTTTTATTTAGGTCATTTTGTCTCTTCCATTAAGAAAAATGTATATAATGTCTGACCAAAGAAAAACAATTATGAAAAAGAATATCTTTTTTTGTTTGGCTCCTGAATAACAATATATCTATAACACATAAACACACACAAAAGGAAGGGGAAAAAATACGGTATATACATATAGATATGAATATAATTCACATATATTTTTTAAAACAAAATTTAATGAATATCTCTGCACATTTTTATATAAACTAAAATGCAAAGAGTGGTCTGACACACTAATTTTAGCTATTTACTTTTATGCCTTCTTTAATTTTAGTGAAAAGGGCTTCAATGAAAGGATATAAACCCAAATGTCATATCGGGCAAAGAAATGTGCACCGAGCAAAACTAATCCAAAATAAAAAAGCTGATTTTAAAGCCACCCATGGTTGTATGCACGTACTTTATTCTTAGGAAACTTTACCATTCCAAACTGAGCACTTTTTTCTGTGTCGCTCCTTGTTTTCTTCTGGACGTGTGTGTTTCCAGGTGTGTTGCTGTTTCTAAGACGTAAAACTTTTGCTTTGGAGACCTGCATTCCTTCTGTTCACTGTGTTAAATCTTCAACCTTTGAAGAGGACAGTAAACAGCAGTTAAACTCCAACCAGTCTTACCTTTTTTTATTTTTATTTTCTTTTGAATTTGAAGACTAAGGCACATTCTTTTTTGGCTTTTCTCGTGTCTGTTTTTGATTACTCAGAAAAATTGCGGCAAACTGAACTCCTTCTGAACAAGCTGGGAGTACGGCAAGTTGAGAGAGTGTTTGTGATTTTTACTGACTTCTGAGTTTCTTTTGCAGCTATGCTGTTTTTTCTTTATGCTGTTTCAACAAACAGCTAAATGACTAAACATTTAGCCCCTCAGGCACCAGTATAACTACCAGAAGCTACTCAATAAAAATCAAAAATGTCCTTTTTCATCCCAAAAATTATACAATGCTACAAGGTCTTAAAGGAAATGTTAATGACATGGATTTGGCTATTAAACTCTGGAAGGTTTCCTTGTGTGGCCATAAACAGAGGACCAAATGTTGAGGAGCATTATGTGCTCATCATATTGTTGTTAACAGCAGAGCAAAAAGCACCTTCTTTTTCCCAGCTTACAGTGAATGCAGCAGCATGGAAGGTAGTTGATAAAGCCAAGGAGGTTTTACATCTGCATTTAACTGTGTGAATGATCAAAACCCTGGAAATATGAACCTCTGACAAAGTATTTTTTGCACTTTGGGCTTCTCATTCTCAAGAATGACTGAGATGACTGAGCCAAAAAAAGGGGAAAAAAACATCAAAATCAGTAGTTAAAATATCCCACATTTGCATAACAAATTTATACAACTATCCGTTCAAACTATTGTCTCTTTGACATTTTTCTTTATCCCAGCTAAAACCTACTCAGATGTCCTTGACTCACATTCCAGATTTTTGTCAGAATCTGCTAAATTACTCTTAAAAATGTTTACATGTGATACACGAAACACACAAACCAACATTTCTATTAGATTTCATATATATATATATATATATATATATACATATACATATGAATAAACAGTATATGTTATGTAACATATATTTGATATTCATAAAAAAGTATTTATACCCCAAAAAGGCATAAACAGGTCAAATTGAACTTCTGCCTTATCCTTGTTGAAACAGCTCTGAAAACATGTTGTGTAATGTTTACTTTCTTTTGTTCAAGACTAAATTTAGTTATACAGATTATCTGTCCACAAAAGACGGATTAAGGTGACGCACGACAGCTACAGCACACATACAGGTATTCCAATCTTTACTTTAAAAAAAAAAAAAAGATTGTATTTAATGTAAACACAGAAGATTGTCGGATATTTTTTAGAATAAAAGGGGATATATTCAGTTAAGTGAACACACATCTAACTACTGGGAGGTCAGTCTGTCCAAGACGAGGAGCAAAATACCACAGTACACTTTCAGCCCTGCAAAACAGCTTCAGGGGGGATCTGCCTGACCAGAGGACCTCCGGCTCTTTATGCGCGTGCACGTGTCTCCAGGAGCAAATATAAACACATGAATCACCTGAGAAGGGAACGGACCCCTCGGCGTGAGAATGAGTGGAAAAATGAGGTGAAGCCAAGAACAGATGAAACAGATCTCAGCTTTCCTCTCAGCAATCGCAACTCGGAGTCGCACAACACATGGAGACAGGCTTATTTTTATACCTTTGAGACGCCATAAAGCACCCACTTACACATTAGCCTATAAAACCCGCTGCTGCTGCTGCTGCTGCAGGCCGGGCGGTTTCCTGCAGGAGAGGAGCCTCCGCGGGTTCGACTGTGACTCAGGAAACACTCTCTGTCCACACACACAGAGGCACGCGTGTTGCATAATCTTTGCGCGCATTATAATCATTGTTTGAGCTCTGTTGTCTGCGTTGCCAGGGCTACAGCACCAACACCTTTCCTGGCCGTTTCCAAGGGCTGGAAGCGGCAGACACACCTTCCTTTGACTCGGCGGGAGGAGGCCTCGGCAGCAGGCTCACTTCCCTCCGCCTGGGTGTCAGGAGTGGGTCTCTTTCCAAACAGGCCGCGCTTTCATGGGGATGAGATCAGGAAAAGGCGCACACTGAGCGGGCTTTGATTGCACATCCTGCAGGATCAGACGTGCTGTCAACCGGTGCTGTTTAGATAATATTTCCACACGAAATGCACACACAGGCCTACATTTGAACCCCCTGTTGCTGGAACCCACAGAGAGAGAGAGAACGTAAATGAAAGCAGATTTTCCAACTTCAAAAATAACTAACAAGGTTCAAGTATGGACGTTTTAGGGACCAACCCTCAAACCCAGGAGAAAATTTAAGTCCTTGACTCCGTTTAGGACCTGAAAATGTGATTTATGGATTTGCAGGGTGTAAATTTAGAAATGTACCTCCTGAAATAATTTGCTATTACTGGAGATATAGTATAAATTTAAGGGATTAAGCCTTTATAGTAAAAATAACTGTATTTGAATGCAGCCATGAAATTGCCATCGTAATAGAATAAAATAGAATCAAGTCACACAACTTTCTCTAACCGATCAGCTATGGTGGTAGGTGATGTCATGGGTTCTGACCAATCAGGAATGACTTAGAAGGACCTGTAAAGCGTAATTTCAAGCTCATGAAAACCGTTTAGTTTTACTGTTAAAGATAAATGTAGATTTATGTTTAGAAGTGCGTTTTACCTGTACATTTTTCGACAGCCAAGAAACCTTGCTGGCTATGATTTGCACTCTAAAACTGACCCAAAAAAATGTGAGAAGAACAAATATCATTTTGTCCCTTTCAATATGATTACAAATGAAAAAAAGATTAGAAAGTAGAACCAAAATGAATAGTGCTGCCATAGGTTTGAAGATAAAACTCATATCAAACTGCCACTGGTGCACAGAAAGCCTCCCAAAATGCTGTCTTTATGTCGTAATAATTTATCAAATTTGAAAGATTATTGATCAAACCACTTTCCTGTTTGTGTCCAGAGGGTGTTAGCGGGATCATGGAGGCTATGCATACATCTAAAATAGATCACATCCCATGGAAAAGCCAGTGGGGTTCGCTAACACTGTCTGCTGTGGTCAAGAGGTGTAAAGACAAGGCCAGAAAAGGACGCTGTCTTTGCAATGTTGTGGCCAAAGCACATTGCAGATATCTCCCTCAGACTTATGAATTTATTTTATGCTTCCTTTAATCTATACATTTTAAATTATGATTCTTCCCTGGGTTCCATTGTTTACCCTCCTGTTAGTTTCCAGTAAAAGGTATCAGTTTGATTTGGTATACTGCTCAGGATGCGTGTTAAAACCACATAACTGGGTTTTAGTCATCTGTTTTACTTCCCCATATTTGAATATGCAAAGCAGGAAAATGTTTAAAGTAGATCTGAACGGTGTCTTTGGATCCATCCCAGCTTCACAGCAAAATGTGAGATAGTTATTTATATTCAAGCTGCTGGTTCATGTCCAAAGACAAGATTTCACACAGCTGAACATGAACACGCCAGAAAGTAACAGGGTGTTGTGGTGTTTAGCTCAACTTTGAGTATTGTGTCACATTAATGGGCTAAAACCTAAAAAATAAAGCCCCATTAAGACCACGGGTGCTCTCAAGTGACTTCACCTTTAAAAATGAGCCTCAGTCCTTTTTTCATTACTAACGTCTTACATTTCAAACTGCCCGGCTCAGGTTTGTTCTATAAAGCCTTCAGAGGTCTTTAGACTTATCCTGAGTCTGTGTTTCATGAGTTTATCTTAGGGAATAGTCTCTTTCAGTCCACATAATTAGTATAGTACACTGGTGGCATTCTTTTCTCTTTCATCCAATTAAAATGCTGTTTTATGGGAGTTTTCTGCTAAAGCTCTCAAACCAGAACGTTCTGGTCAAACGATAAATCGCTGTCGTCTCTGGACCCCTGACTCCTCTTTGCTTTTACTCTTCTTCCGCTGATTCGTTTCACAGAACCCGAACTGTGACCTCAGCTTTATGGTACAATCTGTTCAGCCATCCGAGCACCAAAAGCCGATGTGAGAGGCTTCTGAAGCCCCCTCGTTCTGCTTTTGATAACACAGAGGTCAAAGCGAGTCGCGGCCTAAATTTTAACCGGCTGGAGTCTGACGCTGGCATCCGTCTCCCGAGCAACGGACACACAAACAGACCTGCCTCCACCCCGACTCCCTCGACTTTATAAACTTCCTTAAAACAATACAAGCGGCCGAAATCTCGGCGTCTGATCTGATCCCACGTGGTGGTGACAGTGGACAAAGCGTGTGGGGTTTGGACAGAGGGCAGCCTGTTCTCAGCCAGCATTTTGTTCTTTGTTGTTGTTGTGCGATAAGAGCAAAACATAGCAACAGCTGGGCTGCGCACAGCTGCACGGAGAGGGCTGTGCTGCTGCGACAGGATTATGTGATAGAAACATGCTGTGCTCATGCGTGGCCAAATATTAAATAACACTACGGGCCTGTGTTTGAGAGGCCGGGCCGAGCGCTGTTGACGGGCTGCCATGGTGACAGTTACCATGCTCTGGGTAGTGTTTACAGAGTGTTTAGCGTATCACAAAGCAGACACACAGGGCCAGCGGGCTGAATGAATCAAAAGTTTGTGTGTGCGCTGTCATCTGGAAGACGGACAACATTTTCAAATGACATCTGTCAGAGTTGATGTAATTCATGCCTCTGTCAGGCCGCTCCTTTGTCCCTCTGAAGGACAAAATGTTGCAGGCTATCGTCTCTAAGTGTGATTAGGAACGCATAATGTTAGCTTGATCCGGCACAAATGTTGCATTCCAATCTACTCCAGATGTTGTTTTGCAGTAAAACCGAAGACAGGACGGTGGTTCGGAGTTGTGCGGCTCTGCATCGGTGTGTGTTTTTTCATCCCTTTGCAAACGTTGGAGAGAGGAGGGAGCCTCTATCCCGGCGTCATTTCAACCGTCTGCACGCCTCAGAGCGCAAATCATATCTCACAACCTTTAAAACATCCAGACTGTAAACCGGTTATGAGAAGCTGTAAAAGAGAAGTTAGCTTAGACAAGAGGAAGACAACTGGCAAAGGACTTTTTGTCTTTGCTGCCAAGGGTAGGTTGTGTGCACCAGAGAGGACCTTTATGAAACCCACACTGCACCTCTGGACCAATACATGCCTTTATACGAGCCGTGGAGTGTGTGAGTGGGTTAGCGTTAGGGCCACTCTGGGCATATTTGTTTCGGCTTGAAATGCAAAGACAGATGTCAGTTGTGCATCACATGCAATGGGAGAGAAATCGGAGCATAACGTGACTGAACAAGCACGTCGGAAAGGAAAGAATATCGTAACACGATGAGGCAAAAACAGGGGCAGCTGCAATCAAATCAAAATGTGTTCTGACACAGTCTTGCCACTAGCAACCAACAAAGCCTGGATAGCCTAGAAGAAGACTTAGATTTGCAATATTTATTAAAATTATTACAAAATCAAGTCCAATGGTGAGCCATCCAACATTCGCTTTGCAGCCACCAGGATGCTCTGTGAAGAAAACCACAAAAAATATTAAGAATACTCAAAACGTGCGTTAATTCCACTGAAACTCAAACTAACTCGTCAAAAGATAAGCAGCAGGGCTACACATACAGCTCTTTTCAAGGTGTTTCAACCCATTCTCTAGTCTTTTGTGCACGACTGGATGCTCGTGTTGCTGAGGCTCAAAGTGATGACGTCCCCTTTCCTATTTGCTTGACTTGTTGATTTTGAGCCGCAGAGACCCGGCCACTGATGAACCCCTTAAGGTTTTGACATTTCGGATCTGGCCTCCTGCTGGCCCCACAGAGGTCAAACCTCATCAGCTGTCACTGCTGGTAGCATCAAGATGACAAGGGAGTGGAAAGCTTTGCTCATTACTGGGGCCGAGGACCAGAGCAAAGCACAGACCCTGTTACAGATAATAAAGCAATTTGTGGTTGAATGAGTCATGGTAGATGCCTTTGTGACAACAAACCCGCTTTTCACAGTCATCCTGTTCATCCTGAACCTGGTATCTTTCAGGAGATTTTTGCCATTTGAACAGAGTTTGTCGAATGTGTCTTATCAGTCAGGGAAATTAAACTGCCCCCCAAAAATGTCATATCCTAACTTTTGTCGCCGCATCCATCGGCAGTTTGTAAAACGCTGCTTTTGTTTTTGTCCGCTGCTCCTTGGTGACTCTTAGTTTAGGTAAACTTACTCAGTGTCCCGCAGATGAGTGCAGAATGATTCATATTTCTAAACATAATCACATAATGCGCTGATGTAATTTGGGTTAACAAAAGCCAGATGTTAAATGTTGTAAATTGGGTTCAACTCTAGAATTTCCCTCCAATTAAAGTTTGGCAAAGATGAGGATAAGTATCATCCCGGCTGCAGTTTCATGCATTTGTGGCTTCATTTAGGTGACAATTGGGATAATTTCCTATCCTTTTCTGTTAATTTATTAGGACTAAACTGAAACCGTGTCAATCAATCTTTGATTTGAATTTCTGTCATTGATTGTCTATTTTGAATGCCAGCAAACTAAACTAACAGAACACACTGGCTCAAAGGACACAATCATTTCCCAAAGAGGGATTTGGTTGATAATCTGAAGAGGAATTGTGGATTAGATTAAACTTTTTTTCTTTAATGCTAAAGTGTATTAGTGTATTCATCTTATTTATTTTAGGATTACAAAGACCCCTAAAGGTACCAGTGCAAAGAGAAAGCAACACAGAAATGAATTAATATGTAATTCTTTAAATGACTGAGATGAAGGTTAAAAAATAAAATAAAATAAAAAAAAATTAAGGAATTCAGTGAAATGTAATCTCAAAATTTACGAAAAAAACATCACATTCATCAATGGAATAACACAGTCAAATTAAAGATTAGACATTAAAACACTCAAGGGTATCAAACCTGTGAAAACTGACAGCTAAAGCAAAAAATTGGGTCTGTTTAGCTAGGAACAAATAGGACCAAAAATCAGGACGTCGTTCTGGAGGACTCGACGGTCTACAGAGGGTTCATGAGGTCTGTGGCTTGGCGGGGGGGTTGGATGGCCCAGCTGGGGGGTCGGGCAGCTGGTCTTCACGCGGAGGCCGTAAATCTTCGGCCTGAGTTGGGCCCTTAGTCTCAGCCCCCCCCCCCTCCGCCTGCTCTCCTGTTTCCTCCAAGGAAACCTGCTAAATGCTTTCTCGGGTATTAAGCTGTTCACAGGGTTCTGCTCATTTGTGCATCCATCGCGACTGTAACCTGAACGCACCGCGGCCTACAGGCCTCTGAGACTCTGGGCGTCACTGCGCGTAATTACACGGTCATTGAGTGTAATTAGGCCCGATGTTGTCACCGAGCTCAGCAGCGTCTGTAATCGGCTGCGGACAGACAGCCAGACTCCCGTTTCACACTGAACGGCAGAAGCATTTTAATATCGGCCTGTCAGCACGACTGGCCGCTGATGTACCGGCCCCCGACGTCCAGCGGGACGACACAAAAACGATGATGAGCGGTTAAAACTCACAAAAAGAAAACAGCTGGGGGATTTTCACTGTCAAAGGTGACGGGAGGGACCAGGAATCCGAGGGGAAATACGGCTTCTGTATTCTTTCGCTTGTCGTTCTGACATTTCAGGTCAGACGCCTCCAGGAAACATTCTGTTGATAAGGTTAAAGAGGCCGAGGCCAGTCTGAGGTCACGCAGCACAAAGGCTTAACAGGACCCCGCCGGTTCGGTTTTATCATGTTTTCTTATGCGATAAAAAAAGATGCTCCGTCATCCCATTTCTACCTTCTTGACCTTGGATAACCATGACCGGGTCTGCGTCTCCAGTTTGGACCTTTTTTTTTGGTCCGCATAAGCAATTTCTCCTTTTTATCCACACATTTATTGTCATATGAAGACCTGGATCTGTTTCGAGCCCTGCTGGTTTCCAGGTTTTGACTGAGTATTCGCATTGGACGTTCATAAAGTAAAAACGTCACTAAACTGTGAATAAAATTAAATATGTGATAAATTGGTGATCTAACAAAAGCTCCAACTCCTACAAAACCTCACTCGATGCAGGACGTTTTCCTCCCAAATACAGACGAGTGGTGACGTCCACCTGAGCAGAAAACTGACAGATGCCGTGCAAATTATGTAGAATTTGAAGAAACATTTATGATCACCATGATTTACAGAACTAGGTCAAGAAATCCGATCCCTGTTCACATACTGAAAAACACACGAAGACCTAAATCAGGATGAAAAAAGTCAGATTCAATCTGACTTGACGCACATACAAAAAACAAATTGGATTTGGTCTAAAACAAACATGCATTTTCAACATAACTACGGGAAAACCCACTCAAACAGTCACCGGCAGACATAAAAAGGCTCAAACTGAGATGACTGTCATAATCTTAGAGGGCTTTAGAGTGACTTTACAATTTACAGGTAATGTCACTGTAATTTTCCCAGGCTTTATGTTACAAAAGAGTATGTTGGCTACACAAAGACTCACACAGAGTTCAAACAGTCAACCGTAAGCAGTCAGGTGAAGACAGATCAGAGAGGAGGCTGCGGGGTCGTCGTCATGGCAACGAGCTACACAGTGATGAAAGCAGGGGTGATGTAATTGCATGCCTCTCAGCCATGACCTGGAGTGTTTTTGTAACCTCAAAGAGAAAGATAAACGAGATTTTGTTTTTTTTCAGCGAAGTTTATTGTTTTAGAAGAAATTAATTGAACTTCATTGAAGCATGTCTGCCATCACAGCGCACACAAGTCACAACACAATGCTTCACATGCCCTTCAGGGAGACACTGCGGAGGTAGTCGACTGGAACATGTTGGATGTAATTCACTCTGGCAAAAGAAACCAATGTTTACACAGGCTGCAACTCCTCGGCCGAAAGACATCAAATTCACGTTACATTCAGCAGGAAAAACTGCAGCTCGTGCTTTGAACGTGTCCTCCCACTCAGGAGCGGGTGCGTGACATGAGGGTGTTCAGTGGAAACAGAGCACACTTGGACAGGCGTCACCAGTCTTACACAGATAAAACACAGCTTTTGGCAGCAAAACGTAAAAACAAAACAAGCTAATAATGCCAAAACGTACAGACGATGTACCACTCTAACCAGACAGTCTACCACTCTACGGCAGTTTAATAAAGATAAACTATCAGGTGATGGGAGCCGACTGAGGCTCATAGGTTATAAATAGAGCATATACATGAAGCCTGATGATTGTATGAGAGCAGGAGGTCTTTGACCGTACAATATTCCTCAAAATGTGCAGCAGGAACAGGAAAAATGTACAGCAGACATGCAGGTATGTGTTTTTAAATCTATAGCTGAGCGGAAATAAACACAAAAATAAGATTCATTTAGCTTTGATACATGTAAACATTTTTAAATGGCACAATATCTCATGCTGGTCTGGTGCTTCTTTCGAGAGATTTTTACATTTGAAAATAAGTTTAGATTACGGTACTTCTGCTGTTTTTTTTATTTGCAGGCAGAATTAATGTAGTTAAATGAGTCAGCTTAGAGTTAAGTACATCCTGGTTCCATTCAATAAGAAGTGGAGGAATAAATGGAGCTCAAACTCTTTCTGATTTGATTACATTAGCCTTTTCATATCGTCTCGTTTTGCATTTTACACGTTGTTCAACACTTATTTATACACAATACAGATAAAAATATATCTCCATTTAAAAAAAAATATCTTCAGAGACACGTTAAAGCACCCTTATATGTGACTCTTTTCAGAACAGAAGCATGTGAAAAATCAAAAGGAGGAGAAACAAACAGCCGCTATAATTCATCTCCAACGGTTGTGAACTTTGCTTTGATTTTTCATGTTTGTCCTCTCAGCACTGACACCGTCTCTGTGCCATGTTGAATACAGACAGCTTTACTCGTGTGTGCTTTCAGTTTGTACGACTGTTCGTAGAAAAGTCAAAGAGTTTCAGCTGTTCTAAATGTCGGAGTGCAGGCAACTTTGGGAGTACGATACGCCTGATCTGTGATCAGAAATCGATCTGACAGCCTCCACTCTGGCCAGCAAAGTAGAGAGAAATCAAACATATAAAGATACGGTAAAGGAACGTCCCCATCACCAACTGAGATCCAGGCACAAAGTTGAGGAGAAGATCAGCATGAATGAAGATGAGACATCAGAGCACCTGGTAACAGCCAAATAACAGAGTTACCACATCCTGTCATAATGACACAGGATGTTAAATCAACACAAATATCACAAGCGAGCAACGATAGAGATGCTGTGAGAAACCGGAATAGGTGATCATCTTCTGAGCAACATGAAGCAATCATCACTTTTAACCCTCGTTCCCACAACATTGTGCAGCTAATGTTTTCTGCGCAGGAAACTTACATAATTGCATCTTTTTCTTGTGCTATAACTTCTTTTTTTGTAGGTCAACTTGTACTTTTTTCATTAATGTCAAATCTTAAGGAAATGGCAAAATCATCAAGAGTCTTTCAGCTAAATGGTGCCTTTTCTATCCCAAAAGGAGAAAAGTCAAATAAAGAGAAAAACAGAAGAGAATCTCTCCGAGCGTGAACGCTACAGACAAACATTTAAAAGTAATCCTGAGTTGGTTCGTGGCCTCGAAGGGGGTGAGAAGTTTCACGAGGCTTCAGACAGCAGTGAAACAACCTGCGGGACTACACACTGTTCTGGCATTTTTACAGGACTGCACATGCGTGTGTGTTCCTCCTGCATCTTAAAAATCACACTTACAGCCTGTTGGGGACAACGGGAGTGAATGTGAGCGACTGCGTGGGTGAGAGAGATAATACGATAACGCCTCGTTCTCTCTCGCTTTCTGTTGTCCGGCTGCAGGCAGGTGAACCCAGGGCAGGTGTTGGCTCCTGGACACCCCCCGGCCGATCCGTCCTCTGGGTGTGAGGCTGTCACGTCCTCAGCTTCAAGATGACCGTGGCCAGGATGAGGAAGAAAGCGTTCCAGCCCATGGTCACGGCGAAGCCCCGCCACACCATCATTTGAGACAGGCCCCATCCTGGTGGGAGGGTCACACAGTCAGCACCAACACCGGAGACAGGAGGCAAAACGGGGACACGGTTCAAGATCAAATGTGCCCAATTAGCAATAAATCAAGCTAAATAACAGAATTCACACAGTGACACACAAAGCTGCTTCACAACTCGGCATCTGTGCTCTGAAATTGCCAGATCGGCTCGATATGAGAGGATAGTCAATAATAAGGTTGTTTCCGTCACAAGGTCTGGCAACTCGAGCTCAAAAAAGATCAAATGCACAAAAGGAAGGCTGTGTTAAGGAAAGAATATGCCCTGTGGGGCCACTGAAAAACCAACCATGCTAATGGGTTTTAAGCAGGACACTGTGGGATCAATGACCTGAGACATGCTCACAGGAGAGAGAACAACAGGAGCTCCGTCTTACTTATGTAATAAATCTGCACAAAGCCAGGAGAATGAAGTTAAGAACACTTATAGAAGTCCTCAAATGAAAAACATTAGTCCAAATGAATGTTATCTGTAAACTCAACACATTTGCTTCAAGTTTCAGCTTAAAATAAAATGAAAGTTACATTGAGTGTGGCACTGTTTATTATAAAATGATCTAATGGACACTTAATGATGAGATTTGGAGCTATTTCATGTCTGTAACAGGCATTTCATACCTGTACTGAGATGAAGATCCACCCATGAGACATTTACTTTTTACCTTATTTGAGAGAGCTCAGGTTTAGGTGAAACCATCATCAAAACTAAGGAAGACCACCTTTAGTGTGACACAAGTGCCTACAAATCTGTGACATTTGTGATTTATGAAGAACATTTACCAAATTGTTATCAGAGAACAAAGGAAATGTGGATGTGTTCCTTTTGTGTGGATCTTTAACCCTTTTTTTTACCCTTTTCCAGGCATCTGTATCTGAGAAAAATCCCCATCTAAAGTACAAACTAACAACGGCTTTGAAGCTATCCGCTGAGAAACTGAAACCCTGACTTCTACATTTTCTTTTTGAAACCTCAAAGTGTTCAATCATAGAGCAAAACATAAATCTGCCTGTGCCATCTGGCTCCCTTTGACCTCAGCAACTTCCTGCAGCTCTTAACTTTGTCACATAGGCTGCGTACGGTGGCTCATGCACATTTAAATGCAGTATCGTGTTAAAGCAGGCTCGGCGAGCTCATTGAATCGAGCTCATTCAGTGGAAGAGCTCAAACAAAACAACTGGCACTCAATTCAATCAGCAAACGCTGCCGGTTGCTAAATTTACCCCCCTCTCTCCGCACACACATTGAATTGTGACGCTTTGGCTCGTCTCCGGGCCTCTGCTGCTGCTCAGCGATAAGGTTTTCAAACAGGAACCGGCTGCTCCTCTTTCCCGCGTGTCGGGTGACACGGCGGCGAGCTCGGCCTGTCATACGGCCTCATTGTTCGGAGGCGACGATGTCGGAAGGCAGGAGAAAAGGCCGCGCGGTTCCCGGAGGAGGACAAACGGCCCATGAATGATTCAGAGGCCGGGCCGTCACAGGCCGGGCTTACCTCGGTACATGATGCAGCGCAGGGCCTCGGAGGCGTAGGTCTGGGGGAGGACCAGGCTGAGGTAGCGGAGCGGGTACGGGATGCACTCCACGGGCCAGATGATGCCTACGTCAGCAAAAAGAGAGGCCAGGCTGTGAGACGCTGACTCATGGTTCGTGTGTGGATCCAATAACCAACAGCACAGCAGCCATTCAAACACAATCCCTTTCGTTGTATTTTTGTATTCTATTTTAACAATAAAAAGACAGAGAAAGTGGCAGCAAAAATATGCTAAGAGGTTCAGAGTTCAGCCGTGGAGCAGCTGGGAAAGCAATCCCACTTCACGCTTTATTTACTGGCAGCTCTGTGTCGTTCGGCCTTCACAATATCTGGGTTTGCACGCTTTTCATTGATTTCCAGATGTTCCGATTCAAGATTCAAGGCCTCAAAGCTGGCTGACAGCTCGAAAAAAGCACCGTCAGGTTTCCTTCCTGACTTTTCCTAGCTGCCGGTCACATGAAAAAAAAAGTCTCCTCAGCATATCCTGAGACGTGTGTATAGCAAAGGCATTTTAAGCCGGGGAATTAGAACTCTTCTTTTTATTGTTAAAATAAATGGCTCCATTGTCTATGTGCTGTCACTGACTGGCGTCTTCATCCTTAGAAAGCGACGAATGAAGCTCATTGGAATTTTCTACTATGGTTTTACTTTATTTTGTTGTGTTTTAGACTTTCCAGCTTGGTGTTGAAAACTGTTGCCTTTCTACCCTCTCAAAAGGCCTCGGCTGTATCATTACTCACCTGCACCCGCTGATCCCATCATCCCTCCCGGCATTCCTTGGTCCTCATTGCTCCCTGTCAGCCTGCTGTTATCCAGAGCTCCTTCACTCTGCCACGGCCCCAAAATCTTACCCAAAGTTTTCAGCCAGTCCGTTCCTTATTTCTTTTTTAGATCTGTTGACGTCGCTTTGTGTTTGTAACGAGTCGCTCCTGCCTCTCTAGCATCTTCTGCTCTGCTAGAATAAAACTACCGTCACATCACAACTGCCCCCCCCCCCCCTTCCCCTCCTCCCTTTGGATTCTTTCCCCCTTCTGTCCACCACTAAGATTCACACCAGTGATTTTACAACACGACTGTGTAAAATATCACATTTATAACATTGTGAGCGCCCACGTGATGACAACAAAAAAAGTAGCTCTTTAGTGTCTAGATTTGGAGGAAGTATCGGAGGTGGTTTCAACCCACCGGCCCTCCTCTGCTCTCAGTTTTTGAGCTCTCAAAAAATACTCATCTGTACAAATCGCTGACAGAGGCTTTAATCAGCTTTCCTGGTTTAGAAACGCCCCAGCAATCAGACCCCTGCTGGTTTTAAAGAAAGTTCCCACTCATGCAAAAAAAAAGCCTCCCTCTCCGGGCTTACCGCTGAGGATGAGGTTGGGGTAGAAGATTCCCAGGGCGGCCTGGTTGGCGCTCTGCTCGTCGTCGATGGCTGACGAGATGACGAGGCCGAAGGAGATGCCGCTGATGCCCTGCAGCACGATCAGAACCACCACCAGGACCAGGGAGCCTTCATTTGGATTCTGTGCACAGAAAGGAGCATGAGGGGCAGGAATGCAGTGAATTAGGTGCACAGGAAGTCCAGGCTAAAACACTGGAGCCCCCACAGCCACCAGCAGCTGCAGCTGGATCTCTGAAAGGAATCGTGAACACTAAATTTATTAACTTAAATGTCACCTCATGCTAGTAAAGCGTGATGGATGATAACCAGACCGGAACAAAACCCCCAAAATGCTCGTAGTATGGACTAGGGCCAGAATGAGTGTAATGCATCTCTGGGATTTTTCACATTTGTGTTGGCAGCAAATGGTTTTTATATTTTTAAAAACACCTTCTAAAACCTTTTCTTTGTTTAGCGTGTGCATAAACAACTTAAAAAACACTTTCTTTTTTCTGTTAGACAACTGAATTGAAAATGTTAATCAGGCTAAAATGTGCTGTTTTTCCTCCAAAAGAAGAGCTGCATTTGACTTAAGTTTAAACTCATGAAATGTTCCTTTACTGTGTTCACAAGCATGAAATATTGGGCTGTAAAAATCAGTCACCAGGGCTTAAAACCGTCCGTCTTGTGTCTGCGATTGCACTTAAACTCAGACCAGAGCTCTTTTTAAGGTACAATCGAGGAATAAGGGGAAAGATCTGCAACTAGACAGAAAGGCTCTCTGATGCTCAGCCAAAAATAACCACAAGAAGTGGAGAGAAATGTCACCGCTGAGGCGGTCTGCTCGTAAATCACTCAAAAGTCATTATTCAGAATCGCATAAAAGCTAAGAAAAGCCTGCAGGTCTCAGCTCAGACGATTCGAGGTGATAACTCACCGGGATACGTGTGTGTGTGTGTGTGTGTGTGTGTGTGTGTGTGTGTGGACGGGCTCCTCGTGTGTTACGACACTATCCGTGTCTCCCGTGACAACCTGCAAAAATAGACCTGCACCGAGAGTCCACATGACCACTCGGTTGCCACAGCAATCAAAGGCTGTTGTCGTGGCGATCATGGAATGATCCCTGGATACGGCCGAGACGGGAAATGATTTATGGAGCGGTGGTCTCTTTGGACTTCAGCACCTTCGTTAAAACACACACCATCGCGGCGCGCACGGCCTCAAATCGCGGACTAAGCGTTAACGGACGCCCTCGCCCCGTTTACACGCCATGTACGGCTCTGGTGGCCAGCAGGGATGGACCGACTGCTGGTGTTTACGGCGGATGTTGCTCTCGCAGAGATCTGCTGGACCCGAGCAGGAAAGTTTGTTTGGAGGATGTTTGATCCTTGTAAATGAAGGCAAATAAAAAGGTGTTTGTAGTCCACATGGTGTCCCTTTTCTTATCTAATGAAGTTAAAGTCAGATCTCTATGGAGAAAATGTCATTTGTTGTGGTTAAATTAAGGATTTTCTTTATCTTTATGCATTTCTTTATTTTATCTGTGGTTAGTCTCGTGCTTTTACACGAGTTTCTGGTGTTTTTCTTGGTTGTTTCTGTTTCTTACTTTGTCCCCTGTTCCAGGTTTATGGTCCTCAGCCTTTGTCTGCTCAGTCCTCTTTCCACCTGTGTCCATTATTGCCTTATACCACATCAGAATATTTCGCCTTCCTCACCCACAAAGGACGGCTCCCACTCAGGACCGTGCATCGTTACATCACAACAAGATTGTGCAATACATTTATCTTATTCATCCTTTATCCTCTTTTATACAGTTGCTTCATACAAAGTCATATCTTTATCTCTTTTTTTGTATTAAATTTATTTTGTTCCTGCTGTGCTTTAAATCACTGCATTGAAATTTCATTTGGATGCAAATCCTGATGCTACAGTCTTTCTATGTCCATCCTGTTTCCTCTCACTAATCACTGTCCTTTTTTTTAAGGCTCCTGGTTTCTTTTGTCAGTAGTGAGTTTTCTTTAAAAGCTCCTAGTTATTTTTTTCTGGGTGTTTACTTGAATGGTTTAGTTTTTTTATTTTCTTATCGCCTTTTTTTAGTTATCTTTTATAAAAAATCTTTGTTTGTTTCCTGTTTTGAGTGTCCACATCTGGGATCCTTCTCATAATTCCCCACATCGTTACAGTAAGGATGCAAATTAAATAAACGACCAGCCCAGTTAACCCAAAGCAAACTGTATTAGGTGGGACGTAAGCTGCTAAATATTATGTTAAGCAAATGAAGATGTTGCCATGGTTGTGTCTGCATAAGCAAACGATTGTTTATGCCTGTTAGCATAAACAATCATTCCAGTATCGTCCGGGCCTCCTTAAAGCAGCTGCAAATGTTCATTCCTCAGTCAATAAGGTTTTATTTGAAGTGTGTGTCTGCATGGCGTGCACAAACCTTGAAGACCAGCAGGATGAAGAGGAGCATCAGGATGATCTGGACGCTGATGACCAGCAGCTGGGAGAAGAGATGGGCCAGCATCGTCTCCATGGAGCTCACGCCTGGCGGGCAGAAAACAAAGGGAGGAGGCGTCAGGGGGGAGCAGGTATAAGTTTCCCCCAAAAAAGGTGTGCACAAGTGTTTTTTTAATATGCAGGTTTTGGTGACATCTAGCTGTACAACTGCAAACCAACATGTTTAACTCCAAAAAGTGTCAAGTATTGAGTGACTGTTGCGTTTGGCAGAATACCAGTAAACACACGTGTCATGGTAAAGTCGACCTAAAATGGCCCAAACAAATGAATAAAATGAGCTTCATTATAGTTTTTTTAAAGCAGAATTTTTACCTTAACTCAAAAGGGTTGAAGGTTGACACATCAAAATCTCCTAATTGAATAATTTTTACTGAAAAAATTCTCAGAGATTAGAAGCCTTTGTTTGCTTCGTGCATAAAATTTTTATCATTTATGGGGTCCTGTTGTTGAAAATAAAACAGCAACACACCAAAATGTCCCCATTCTAATCTAAAATAGAGAAACAGAAGACTCAACAAGGCCTGTTATGAGGGCACAAGATCCCAAAACATATTCATCTCTCCCCTACATGCTGACTCGTAATTATTCAATAAAATGCATTTAAACGTCAACGTGAATGTGTGTGTATATATCCATCGTAAGAAGTTGTTCGAGTGGAACAGCTCACTCTGCTGTGATCATGTCCCTCCCTCTACTGGTCATGTCTCAAATTACGTTTAAATGATGCATTGGCTGGACTCTCATCTATAATAAATGTCCGTCACAAAAACTTTATTGCTCATTGTCTAAGATTGGAATAAACCCACAGATACCATGCTCACTTCTTCTTATTCTATCCCCTGAAATTATCCAAGCAAACACCTAGAATCATAAGACTACAGATAAAGGAACTTTACAATTCAAGGGTGGCGGGGGGGGTATGTTTTAGGCTATGTCCAGAACATGTCCGCCATCTTGAGAGCCGCCACACTGGATCAAGGGCAAGTTTTTCCGGTGGGAACTCGCTCTGTTCTTTTTTTTTTTTCATATGAAAAGCCACCACCTTCCCACTGGGAAAACTTGCCCTTGATCCAACATGGCGGCCATGTTCCAGACATAGCCCAAAAGATAGACCGCCCCCCTCACCCATGACTCTCTGGGCTGTTCAGATATGCCGTTTTCTATTTTTGTTTCTGTGACTTTTGACTTTATCAACAGTGTATTTTTTACTTTAAGCTAAAAATGTACTGATAAACAGAATGGAATGACGTGGGGATTTGCTTTTTGTGAACTTTAAGCCAAATTTAAGCGACATCAGCAGCTGAGAGCAGGGTCCCAGCTCTTTGAAATATGTGGGCCCTCACAAACCTTAGACAGTGTTCAGATATCCCGAGTTACAATGGAGATTTTGCATTTGGAACAACCTCTCACCTGCGACCCAACACCTGTCCAAAAGGCCCTCCTTCCTCTCCAGGACGAAGGAGAGTGCTGTCAGACCCACAGCCAGGTAGAAGGTGATACTGGAGGGACACAATTGGAAGAAAGGGAGAGGGAGGGTAAAGAAAAGGGAGTTTTTTTTGTTTGTCAGAACACATACGGCTAGTACATATTTCCCAGAATATAAGAAATACAACAAAAGCCTAACCCGGTCACACTTAATCTGGATAGTAGATAATGAGTTTGAACCATAATCCTCAGATTCTTTGAGTCTGTACTGACCTGAGCACAGCTCCAGGGGTCACAAACGTGGTGAAGTCCGTGTTCAGGCTTCCATAGATCGGCTCCTCAAACTAGAAGACGGCAGTAAGAAGGAGACTCTTTAACCTCATGCATGTACAATCATCAGAAACTCTTTGAGATTCAAATCCTGTGGATTTTTGGCAGAATTTGGATAAAATCTCTCACCTGTATTGGCAGGGCAGCTAGGTATGACATGCTACCCATCTTATTGTCCACGAACGCCTGCAGACAGATAAAAAAAAGCTTTTTACTTGTATCCGTTTCTTTCTTGGGTGAAGCTTTTTTGGGTTAGTAAACCCAATAGTACCTGAAAAGCCTCGTGTAGCTTCTGCTGGAGCATGAGGGCAACTTGCCGATCTGAAAAAAATACAAAAAATAAAGATTTCCATTGGCTTCTCAGAGTCAGAGAAGATGGAAATTTTACATATTTTCAGCTTTTCCTCCGTACGTTACTGAATGTTTCACCGATTTTAATTTATATCCACAATCTCCCAATAACCATTAGCTACACACTTTATCCAATTCTAACTTAAGTATGCTTATAATCAGAAGTCAGGTGTGGCTCTTACTTGTCAGGTCCAGCCAGACGTGCACAGAGCCGCCATCGACTACCTCTTTTGAAACTTGCCGCTGAAGCATCCTGGAAAACAAGAAAGAGAAAATCTTAAATATTTGACTAAATCTATTCAACACATTTACCAGCGATCATTAGACTGTAGTGTTTACTGGAGTGTCTACTGAATTAATATGAAGTGAGAATAAATATATATAGAAGAGAGAGAGAGAGAGAGAGAGAGAGAGAGAGAATGTGTATGAATGATACATTCTATTAAAAGTATTTATTTATTAATATTCTGTATGCATATAAAAATAAATCTGGTTTGTCTGCTTTATTCTCTCACAGCATGCTGACGACAGAAAACATTTTACAGGCTTAATTTAGTACATTAAATTGCCAGTAATTTGCACTTTTAACCCCTCTCCTTTGACACCTTTTCCACACAACATTCAACAGACAATGAAAAGACGCAAACATTTTGTCTGTGAGGTCTTTCGGAGACGCCAGCTGAACACTTTGAGTGACTCCCACAGAGCCAGATGACTTGTAAGAAGCATGTTTGTGGCATGAGCAGCACATGATTCAGTGGGAACCGGCCTGGGATTGGCTGTCCCCAAAGCAAATCCTGCCCAGGTGTATTAGGAACCAGCGGGACCGGCCTTTCCACCTATTGGCACATTGTGATTCACACAAATTGAACCACTGACTCATGCTCATATGACAGCAGCTATGCAGGAGTGTTTGAATAAATATTCTGTTGTATTTTAGATTTCAAGTGAACATTTGCAAAAAGAAAAAAATTGTGAAAATAACACAAAACCAAATTTACAAAACAGAGACTGCCCTAACTAAATTTCATAACTTTATAAATAAATGTATGTAATATGCACTCACGATAACACTGGAAACAAACAAAAATCAGCCACCGCATCAACACCTCTGGAAGGTAAAACTAAAACCAACATCCTGGTATTTACATGGATGTTACTTGGAAACTCGCCGGCATTGGATACAGTCGGCTCCCCGCAGGAGCAGCCTCCCTCATCAGGACCGAGGGGGGGGCAAAACTCCCCATGGAGGACTCAAAGACTCATTATGTCCTGGCAACAAACACGCCAGAATCCCCACAAAGCTCCTTTTTTGTAGCAAGGGGTTTAAGGAGGACCTACTTCAGATGTTTTAACTTAATGTAAGGTGTTAAAATGTATGTTACTTCAAATTAAACAGGAGAGAGAGAAAGAGCCAATCCGTCCATGTGGACTGAGTAACCATGGAAAGCTATGTTATTTCTTATTTATTCTAATAGTCATGTTCTAAATTTGAATGTTAATGTCATGTTTAAAACACTTTAATAAATACTCTCTCTTTCTGCACCCACATATGAACTGTTCATGACACTTTTATTCCATAATGCCGGAAGCTGATTTAAATGTAGTTCCTTTTTAAATGCCTTTCAATCCTCTCTTTAAACAAATGTCAAAAGTTGGAAACAATCATGGATCAGCACTTACAAGAAAGCATGAGTGAGTACGGTTGGCAAACAAGTTCTAAATATCAGTGGGATAAATAGCTGTTTAGACAAACAATCAGTGTGTGCTCATGTGCAGCCGGGTGTGCAGAGCATGTGTGTGTGTGTGTGGGTGTGTGTGTGTGTGCTCGGCACATTTCTCTGTAAGATAAGTGCGTCTGAACAACCACAGCTGGAATTTTCTTTGTCTGTGTGACACCGTTGTGTATTATGGAGCCAGCTGCGATTTAAAACAGTGCCACAGGTGCTGAATAACACCAAAACCAGTCTTTGCTGCCTGTCCAACTGAAACCGTACGCAGTCACACAAATGAGGAAGGAATGACACCGGGGGTGGGGGGGTGTGTGTGTGTGGGGGGGCTGACACTAAAAAGTGTCAGCACTGCCTGTAATGGCTTTACCAAACAACACTAACACCTCCATATTTTTTCAGGATACTTATGAGGCTTAGCATCACATTGCCTAAATTATCACATGTTAATTAAGTACAAAAATGAATTAATGAAAAACTATTGACGAGAAAATTATGCAAATATTACAGCATTTAGTTCTAAAACATGTTGGTTTGAAGAGTTTGAAACAATAAGAACAGCTCTAATGCAGCCATTATCTTATGTGATATGGATCTGTCATTTCTGTGTCTAAGATCAAGATACAGTAAACTGGATTAAGAGGAGTGGATTCTCTTTTGCTTTCCGTATTTAAATGATTGGTCATCTCCATCGGGGTGTCTTACCGTTTGGTGAGGTAGCTGGTGAAGTTCTTTCCAAAGCCAATGACACCCCAGTACTCTCCTTTATAGACCCCTTCAAAAGCTTCATTGTGAGATAGGGGCACCTGTGGACCCAAAAAACAAAAGCAAATTACATCTTCCGCTTTTGCCTTTAAAGGGATTCTGGCTGCATGGAAGCAAAGGGGCGAATTCTCCAAATTCATTTTGCCCTACGGCAAACAATCCAAGGTATTACAGGGTTATCCAAATATTGGTCCTTGAGGTCTTGAGGCCTGCAGGTTTTAAAAGGTTTCACACCTGAATCACACCAATGTGCATGTGCACAGCTTTGAAGTGAATCGATTTTATCGGAATCAGGTGTGTTGAAGCAGGGAAACCTCTAAAACCTGAAGGACACCCCTGGTCTAATAAAATATAAGTCCGACTTATGATGAAGAAGAAAAAAAACTAATAGTACAAAACCTAGAGACTGATATCCATTTCATGATGCTAATAATATTTTAGAATAACTTTTTCTCTGTGACTAAACTTGTATCTCATTACTGTACGAGGGTGAAACAGTAAACTTTGACTCTGATGTTAATTGTGACCTCAGGAAAAAGCTTCCTAGAAAGAGGAAGCGTCTAGCATCTGTTCTGCTATGAGAGGAAGTGAAACTCGTTTGCTTAAAGTCCAATTCAGTTGAACAACAGAGAAAGTGACTTTTCTATTTCAGGAACAGACGCTAAGCGTTTGCTGCCACAGAGCCATGAAGACAAATAAAGTGACCTCTGAGTGTGGCTGAATGAAATCTTAATCTACAAGAGAAAAACTGAACAAACAGAGTCTGTTCAGAGAAAGTGTGGCGAAGCCTGGTGTTTATCACAGCTCCTGAGGGCCGAACGAGTACCTGGCGCACACTGGAGTTGTCCAAGAAGGAGAGCAAAGCATGGCTAAAAGAGGAGGGGGACGTCTCGTTGTTCACCACGGCAACCTGGATCCCCTTCGGGTCTCCTCCGACGCACAAACAGATCAGAGAGATCTGGATGACGGGCAGCAGGAACTGGAAACACAGCGAGCTGCGAGCACACAGGAAACAGCGGCGAGCACGTCAACCAGGCGCTAACCGGCTGGAGCCGACCGGAGATTAGAGCATGTGAGGGCAGAGCTCTACGCACCCCGGCATTCTCTTCATCCGCACGATGGTTTTGATGATCAGGGCGGCGATGTTTCTCCCCTTCGGCAGAATGTGCCGGGCCCGAGCCTTCCAGTCCGCTGGATTAAAAAAAAAACAACCCCAGAAAAGACTTTACAAAACAGATTCTCCAGACAAAACGGCCCCAGTCATGTTGTAGTTATGACCAAATGAAACATGTGTGCCACAACAAGTTTTCTAAAAAAATAATGAACATTTAAAGGTACATTTTTTCATAGATATTAGGAGCATCTTTATAGACTGTCTCTCTGAAACACTGCTATGAACATCCTTTTTCTTTTAGGAGCTCACTTTTGAAAGGACTCTGAGAGCTCAAAAATAAAGAGTTAAAGTTTGCAGCCTAACTAAATTTGGAAAAAGTATTAAACAAATGCGTTTCATTTTGACTTTATTATGTGGACGGAGAGAGGGACGGATTGTAAAACTGTGTTTATGGCAGATTGTTTTTAAAGTATTTTGGATTCTAGTATTTGTGGCTGTGTTGTAATTAGAATGTTTTACGGATTCTATCCAGCACTTTAGTCCTTTGTGGTGTGTAAAGTGCTTTATAAATCTGGACCGGATTGTGATAATCTAGGTCATCCTGAAAACTGAAGGAAACAAAACGAAAAGTCTTTGTGATGATCGATGTGTGTGGAGTAATACATCCTCCTAAAGAAACTTCACAGCAAAGAAGCCGTTGCCAACTATGCGCGGAGCATACCTGAGTGTAAAAACCTGTCAGGTATTTCCCCTGAGAGAGTTCAAAGACAATCAAAGTTAGATCTAAATCAGCCAGGTGATGATGCTCCATATCTGCATTGACAATAGATAAGGACTTTCTGATAAGTGGTTTATAAAGCCGTTTTCAGCCTTGTCTGAGTATGTGTGTGTGCAGGCGGCTGCCCTCAGACGCTCTAATCTAAGCCCCAAAGGCTCGAAGGCCACATGCTGACTGGAGTGGATGTGAACACTTTCAAAAGCATGGGAGGGTTGCAAGGGAGGAGGGAGATTCAGAAGACCTTAAAACCATACAAGATGTGCTCCAACTGAACTGTACAGCAGATGAAAAAAAGCCTGCAAACACATGCTGAATAGGCAGGCTTCAAAAATGTTATTTCCTTAACAAATAAATGGCAGGATAGGTAAGGAAGTTAACTAAAGTAATACAAGTTTGGTCCTTTTACTCATCCAGTCTACCTGAACATTTGACTTCATCTGTGACTGCTTGTCCAATCCCCAGGATTGGTTCGCTCTCGTCCCGCCCGCTTTCAAACGACTGGCTGCTCTCCAAAGCTCCACTCTGCAGACCGGACCCCCGTTTTATACCATTCTGGTCTGTCGTCTCACACAGCTGCAGGAATGCATGTTCCAGGGTCTGCAGTGGGCGACAAAGAGGGTCAAACCGAGGGAGACCACACAGAACATGGTTCTACAGGCTGGAAACCTGCAGCAACTAAGAGATACGAGCTGTTTGAATGTTCATGTTTCAGAGACGGTCAAACAACATACAGTAAGTTCTGTGAATGTCGGTCAAGTTTGTAGTTTCACAAACCGCCTAATAGTTTGAAAAAGCCCCTTCTTACTGTTGCACTGTGCAGTTTCATGACGGCCTCTGGAGGACCTTCTGCCAGTAAATGTCCATTTCGCATGAGACCAACCTAAAGACGCACAGAGAAAGAAAAATGTCACTCACAAGATGAGAATTTTTCTCATCTTTTGGCATTAGTTTCCTGAATTTTTGTGCTATTTATTGCTAACAAAAACATCTATGTGCTTTGAAACTGATGCACATATCCTACTGAACAAACACAGTCAGTCACAGACGTTTACCTTCACGCACATAGTTTCACCTTAAAATAAGAAACAGTGTTTTAGCCACTTAGATTGTTTGCTTCTAACTAAATGTCAAATGTTTTCTTGCAGAGGCAGAATGTATCCTGTCTAGCGCACCAAGTTTTCTTCAAGAAGCAAACATAGCATTACTAAATTAAAGAACCATAAAAGTATTAAACATGAGGGTGTCATACAGCTGTAATGTGCTCACTATTATCATGAATGAATCCTGACTTTTCATGGTTAACAGCCTCCTCTGTGCATGTGCTGTGACCCTAAGCTACACCTGCAAAGGTGTTCACGTTTACGCCTTAAATCTTGGCGTGTCAGGCTGATAAAAGTACAGTGTGGCAGGTCGCACTGACATGACCCAGTAAAACAAATTCCTTTACAGTGGAGCTGCACATAGCTGAACTGCCTGCTGGCATACTTCTGTCAAGCTCGGAGGGGCATGAAAATAAATTCATCGTCAAATCTGCGTCACTCCTCCTTCGGCTGATGTGACCGTCTCTCATCCAGCTGTCATTCAGCCCCAAAGGCAGACACCAGCGAGCGGCCCGACTGGTTTTTTGGGGCTTATGAATACGTGAGTCTCATCACTGAGGAGCGAAAGTGACCCGGGATCTTGTACAAGCTCCAGAAAACGTTTTAAGCTATGCAGTGGTTCAGGCTGGAGCGGCATAGTGTAAATACTTCTGCTGCAGGCAAACTGATCCAGGGACGCCTGCCGACACGTGGGGGAGATTAACAACTTAACAACTGAGGCAGAAGCATTGTGGGACATGGGGAGCGTGATGCAGATAGCTGATGGCGTTTGTAGGAAGTGTTTTGCAGACTAACCCTCAACCAGGCCGGGAAATCTCCTTAAGCAGCACCCAAACCATCATGTGACAACAATTGTTGCACTGAGAGGCAGAAACATGGAGAAAACTGCCAGTTAGCAGCGGCGTAAAGCAGAGTGTGCTGATAACATCAGCCTTTTATTTACTTATTTTCATCTTTCTGGTTGCCGAGCAGACTTTTCTTTGCGTCTTGATCTCGACACATGCCTATCTATAGATCTAGCTTTTTGTGCATTTGCAGCACAACCCATGTCAAGAGTGCAGCTTCTCTGCGTGAAGAAAAGAAGTGTTTTCTTATCAGAGATCTGTACTGAAGCTTATCGCAAAACAACCAGAAGTGATAGTTCAGCTTTCTTTATTTTTGTCCATACTCTCAGAATACGTTTCTTTTGTTGCTACACAGTCGCTATCATTTTTGCCAATCGATAGTGAAATAAATTTAGTTTAATCGTGATCCAGAAATTGATTTCTAATAAAAAGGGGATGGCTTCCAGGAAGCTAATCTACAATGCAAACTTCCAGCTGTAAAATACTTGGCTTAGCAAATACGATTACCGGTGAAACAGAGAATGAACTCGTGGAATTAAAGGATTTGTGATTTTGAGAAAGCATGGCGCTATAGGCTGTGTGTGGCCTTGTTTCTCAGCTGGGAGCTCTCAATCATGAAGAAGTTTGGACAGAAATGGGCACAGCTGCCGTAAAACCTTTACTGGCACTTAAGTGTTTCATCGGGTTTTGGATGTTTCCAGGGTGTAGATCAGACTATGCAAAGTGTTAGGCATGACTTTCATCTTTGGGCTGAAACAAATCAGGCGTTATGAATTGTTTTTTTTTTTTTTCCCCTTTTGTAAATTCCCTCTCGGTTCCCACTTGAACCACTCACACAGCTTTCTCTTAAACTTTCGTTTTTTGGTCTTCTTTCTGCCTGTTTTGAGTCGCTCCTTTTGGAGCATTTTAGGGGATTTTTTAACAGACAGCTCCCTGCAGTTTATGATTACCATGAGGAAGCCTGAGCTTTTATTTATTATAACACTTATTTTTCACAAATGTGGTCCCTTAACCAACTAAGTCATCGCTTTATCTGCAGCACCATGATTAAATAGATAAACATCATGACTAAAACATCTATGTAAAATATGGAATATTTCAAATGCATCAACTAAAACATTAAACAGAGTTGTAAATCAAAAAGTTGTCTTCCTTCGGTGAGAATAATATGTTTGTTAATCTACTTAAAATCTGTTAAATGGCACAACTTTTTTTTAATGGTCGAATCACTTCAGAAAACGGGGCGCTGCTTAATTTTTCTGCTGTGTTGTTCAAGCATAACACAAGTGGGCACGTTTGAGCCTCTTGTAATTGTTTATGGCAGCCCTCTACAGAGTAGAAACATGCCATGCAGTGCGGTTCATGCCATGCTTAAATAAACAGACAAGGAAGCCTCTGTGAAACGTCTCTCGTGCCCTGACCAAATTCAACCTTTTGTACAGCCTGTCAGAGCTAATAAATGCAAATACCATCGTTCGTGCAGGGTCATTACGACCATATGAGGGGAAAGAGAGCAGGACAAGAGAGAATTGTTAATAGGGTTTCCTGCCCATACTCCTGAATGTGTATTTATGCTTCAATTGGGTGTTAATGAATATAAATGCGTAAAAGTCGTCTCACCACATTAGCTTGTCGGGCCTCCTCTATATAGTGCGTAGTGATGATGACAGATGTTTTTCCCGTCTTGACGATCTCCACCAGATGTTGCCAGATCCTAGAAGAAAACCCCCAGAAACCAAACGGATTACATAACACCTGACCTGTTCGCTGGTGGACTTTTCTCTGCCAGCTGCCTGATCCGTCTAGACTTTGCCATTTCACAATGGGACTGTGGCAACACCCCGAGGGGGAGCAGCACGCTTTGAAAATGTCTGCCTTTCTAAAGCACACTCAGAGATGTCTGAGCACAAAAATAGACATTTATGACTTGTCAGGTCGTAATATTCAGCCCACCATGTCTCCGAGGCAATAGCTGCACACATGAAAGCATGTAATCTTTAGGGAGGTAATCCAAAGGAGCTCCTAAGGAGCAGCTTCAGGTGGAAAAGACGACCAAAAAAAAGAATCTTAAAAGTTAGTACAGTTAGATATGGGTAACGAATAACTCATAATTAAAGCAAATCTTTGTCCCTGGTTTCATTCTATTGATTGATATGACCCTTCTCGCTGGTAGTTGGTTCAAATAAAATGGCATGTGTGCATTATTTATGCAAATATTTAAATTATAACATTTAAAATATTCAAATTATTTAAAGCAACCAGCTAATGCTGTGAAGGGATGGTGAACAGAGAACTGGTGGCTTCTGAGGTCTCCAAAGACCAGAAAATGTCACAGAAAAATCCCCAGTGGAGACATGCAGAAAGCTGAATGACATTTATACAAACCCACGATAAAAAAGGGCCATAAAGGATAATCAAAACGGGACCATAAAGAGAAATAAAACTCAATTTGGCAAGCGATTGATTTTTATGCGTATTGAACGTTGATCGTTTTAAATAACGGGTGTCTGGCGAAAAAGCAAGACGAGCCGCGTGAGCAGAAAACAGTTGGATGTGGCGTACTTAGCCCTGAGGACGGGGTCCACTCCCACGGTGGGCTCGTCCAGGATGAGCAGCTCTGGGTTCTGCAGCAGAGCGGCTCCCAGAGACACTCTTCTCCGCTGGCCTCCACTGCAACACACACAGAAAACCAGAAAAGAACAGCTCATACAAGCCAGCTAAGACCAAAGAGAGGAATCAGGAAATCAGGAAGACTTCATTTTATTTCATTTGTGAATAACCTCTCATGCAAAATATGAGCATTTGCACATGTAAAATACCTCCACCGACTGCTCGGATTACGTGGCCATTTGTGTGGACTCGAGCGCACGTTTGCATACAACTCACAACCACCGGCAAATTGTGCAACAGACATCTGTGACCATTATGAAACGAGGTTTCAGCCCACACGGCTTTTAAGCGTGCCACTCGGCCCACAGGAAGGCTGAGAGTAGCCGGGACAAAACCTTCAAGCCTAACCTGCCTGACGAGGCGGATGGTAAACAACAACACCTGAGGCGAGTGAGCTGTCAGCTGAAGTAACCGGGAAACTAACAGGGTCTTTTACCTCCACATTAGGCCAGAACACATGTTTACAGCAAATCCACTTCAAAAGGGGGTTTATCCTGCAAGTAACTGTACTGGCAGCTCAATAATGATAGAGTGAAACATCACACGATCAGAAATCTGGCCCCTCTGAAAGCATATGGCTTTTTGAATTGAGCGCTTTGTCTCAAATAGTTAGACGCTGTAAAGGCAGAGACACAACGGCAGCATATGAGCGGATGTTGACTTTTCCGTTCAGCTTTCTCGTCTTTTAAAACTCAGTCGATTCCGGCAGCCACAAACTTCCGGGTCACTTACTAGGTGGGAGAAAAAAAATACAACTTGCATCCCAGTAACTTTTTTTTTTATGGAAGGCGTTGCCAAAAAAGGCAACTTTTTATGCAATTCTGAGCAAAATGTTACAAACCCCAACCCCCTTTTTCCCCCACTGACTTGTCATTTAGAAAAAAAATGGAGGAGGTTAATGTTAAAGACTATAAATGTTGATTATAATTTGAATCATTTAAGGAGCGCCTTATCTTTTTATGGCTTTTTGAAAAAATCCCGATAGGGACTCTCAGCATCAGTAAAATACATAACAACCGATTGATAGAGCTTTTAAAATGGTCATTTCACAATCAATTTTACTGTTTATATACTTTTTGCTGGTACTCTTATCAGTCCATGTTGCTTTGTGGCGACTTGGTTTATAGCTCCCCTGGACAGGCAGAGGTGAAAGTCCACAGCTCATCATAAACTGGTTGTATTTATGGTTTTAATGCATTTGGCTTCGCTTAGCTTTCCCACACCATGAATCAGCATTCTAACAAAACTCCTACTTTGTTTCATGGCCAAAATAAAATAATAAAAAAAACCATCCGATGATAAATGTACTGTAAAGATAACAATGTGTAATCATCTCTTAATTGCTGGGTTTCAGCTTCACGCAGGCCCTAAAATTGCTGTCTCGTTGTGGATTCTACCTGAGATTTCGAACCAGGCTTTGCTTCTGGGGTAGATGCAGGAAGTCGATGAGGAAGTTCATGCGGTCCTGGGTCTCTTTCGACGTCAGGCCGTGGATTCGGCCAAAGAAAGTCAGCGTGTCGCTGATGGTGAACTCGTTGTACAGCGCTATATCCTGTGCAACACAAACATATCCGTGTCAAGCAGTAACATGTGTAGATATCTGGATTTCAATGGTAGAACTTAAGGTTAGAAACATTCGAGGCTTCCTTAGATGTCCTTAAGTTGTTAAGCGAGTATGTTTCAGTTTGAGTTTTCATGCCAATACCAAAGGAGTATAAAAATGTGTTTCTTTTGTTAACCTCAGAAATACAAAAGCAAAGATCTTTAAGACAAATCGTTCAAATGTCTATTTTATATTATAAACAAATTACCGGCACCTCAGCTCGCAGTAACAGAAAGTATGTCACCTGTAAAGTAATGGCAACAGACAGCGTGTGGTGTTGCATTCCTGACTTTCTGGGTCACAGATCGCTTCCTATGTGCATGAACATGATGCTCAGGTTTACATACAGAGGAATACGTGGGATGTTTGCTATCGGCCTCATCAGATACCAGGTCTGACAGTAATGAGGATCACTGAAGGCTCATTTCACCCCGCAGCAAAGACTAAATTACAGCAAAGCCCTGCAGCCAGGTCCTGTTTATGGCTGTAAAGAGCGTCTGCGTTGAGAACTTTCTTTGAAACACAGAAGCCTAAAAGCCTCCACACACATAATAGATGTCAAAAATCTGACTGGGAACTTCAAATAGTTGAAAGTGGGACCATGTGTGCAAAACCTCTGCTGGATGACAGCAATAACAAACAAGATTTACCTGGAAGATGATCAACCTTTGTTAATGCAAAGCGGATTAATTCACATGTGTCTTTTGCACAGAGATGTTTGGGCACGCTCAGTATTAATGATTGACCAAACAAAAAAAGACAAAATCAGGATGCACTTTTTCATTTGAAGGTGTCGTACCTGTGGCATGTATCCGACCATTTTTCCTGGGACTTCATGACCAGGAAATGCAGGTGGCTTCCCCAACACGGTGATGTGACCCCGAGAGATTTTCAAGGTTCCCACAATGCACTTCAACAGTGTCGTTTTCCCACATCCGCTGGGCCCCAGAAGGCCATAGCTGTGCATAAACAAGATAATCTAAGTTGAACTGGCCGAGTTCCAGTATGCAGTTTATGTCCACAGTAGGCAAAATACACAGCTAAGAGTGTCTAAATGTAGATTCTGTTTTTATCTTTATATACTGAATTTGCAACAGAAATAACCAACAACAAATAACATCTTCTCTGTCCTGTATATATGCCAAGCTGAAGCTCCTCAAGGTGCAGCTGAAACAGACCGTTTCTGTTTATGCTAAATTAGCTATATTAAGCTCAGCTAACTGTTTCCAAGTCATAGATCCACTGTTAATGATAGAGATATTCCAAATGATCCATTTCTTTTGAAGGCTTTATATAAGACAAAGTGGCCAAACCAATCCGGTCCAGGTAACTGGCCTTAGGGGTCAAACTGACTTCATAAATATCTGCGCATTTGTTTGCAACACTGAAGCTTTTTCGAAATATAACATACACAGAGACATTTAAGTAACGAGAAATCCAATGTTTTTGTCTTACTAAAAAAATCAGGCTTCTATTTAACCACTTTAAAGTTTAAGTTAAAAAATTCTTCCAAATCCTGACATGCTGTCATTTTATCAGAATTCATCTGGAACTTTGTATAAAAAAACAGACAGCATTTAGTGCCGCCTCGCTCACGAAACACAAAATGTCAAACAGGAATGGAATCTTACTAAGCAAAAGTAGGACACCTCACGCACGCTGCTTCTTATTGTCTCCCTGACAATAAATCTGCTCGGTTCTTTTTGGACGTATCCTGGCATGACGCTTAAAAACGAGACCTGGCTGACTTTCTGTTCTTGTTTATCATTTTCCTGGAGTTTCAGCACAAAAGCAGGGACATATTTCTGTCTCTTTCTTTTGTTTGTCTTCCCCCAGCATTTCTTTTGTCATCTGTCACTTCAGGAATGCAGGTCTTTTTGAAAAAAGAATCCCGAGACTCATCAACAAGAGAAAAAAACAAAAGAAATGTCAGACATCAAATAACTCCTTCTGTTCTTCGGAGTGACGGAATGTTCCTGCTGTGGATTCAAGGGCCAAAACGATATAGATTTGTTGAAGGTAAACATGACCACCAGGCAGGATATTGATGGTAGGAACATGATCGGTTTGCAAATGCGTGACAAAGGACAGGGCAGCCGCAGTGAGCACCTCACCCAGGAATGCAAACATCCCTTAGCATCCCGGAGACACCAGCACAAATCCACTGCCAGGGCCTGGAGGGCCACGGACTCACAGAGCTGCGGAGGCTTTTAGACCCTCAAAGTCCCAATCGGCATTTAGAGCATTTGTTTCAGTAATGGTATTCTCCCCCCAACTCTCTTATCTGGTGCTCGGACTTCTCTCTGATCTAAATCTGGTTGTAAAACATCGTTGCAGATCGCGGTGAGGAGGAGAAACGGGCCGACTCGGGGCAGCGTGGCTCCACTCACATGTGTCCCTGTGGCACCGTCAGGTTCAGGTTACTGAGGACCTTCAGTTTTCCGTATGAACGGCACACGTCACGACACCGGATCGCTGAGCCGCCCTGAGCGGCGGGCAGAGGCGCTTCCAGATCAGCTTTCATATTCCCCTCCTGCAGCTGGAAGAGAAGAGCACTTTGTCAAACAGGAAATGCTCCAAACACAGATCTGTAGGCAGAAAAAGTCCAGATTTCTTTGCGGATTAGAGGATCAGTTTTCGTTTACTACGGCCCGTATCAGTTTCACATCCGCTACACAAACACTTTACAAGGCTTGTTACAAGCTCTGAATGCTGTATCTGTGTAAAAATCATTGATTATTGACGACCCTCGTTTTTATGGAATTACCTGAGACTCTTTTTTGACTCATGAAACGACATCACATTCTGCTGCTGAAAATCATATCTAAGTGATAGAATAACATAGTATTTATCTAAGAGATTATCTCTTTTTAAAGGGAAATTCAGCAAACATGACAAATACTTCTTGAGAAAGATATATATTTTTTTAATTTTGTAATGATCTTATGGGGAATTGAAGATTGACCCACAAAGCTTTTTAAGGATACAACAAATAATTTCTCATAATGATGATGATGGTATGCAAAATAAATTCCATACAAAGTCAACGATGATCAGAAACCTTAGACTCTTACTCGATTTGAGTGAAATACCCCTGAAAGTCAATAAGGGAAATGCCTTTCAGCCGACTCCAATTCAAAAAGCTGCAACTTATCTCACTGCACACTATAAAACAAACATACTTTCCTGATACTTCTTATGGAGTCATGAGCTTAGAATGAGAGGGGTCCAGCAAACACTTGGCCTGGAATAGAGGTTAGAGTTATTTCTGCTGCCCGACTGGCCTGACTGACTCATGGGAGTGTTTGAGAAGTTGTCTGGGTAAGAGAGGACGTTAAGTTCAGTCACTGGTGACATCCTTAGGGGCACGTTGTTTTGAGACCTCTTATCCAATTCCAAAGGAGCATACAGTACATTCTTTGAAAGGAGTGTTCTGCTGTTTTAATCTGTTTTTGGCTCATCATAATTGTGTCTTGCTCTTCAGTCAAGCGGACAAACATACCCTCTGAGCTTTTTTTATTTACATTTTTAAGGGGGAATGTTTAGTTCCGTATAGGCTTATATTATTGGTATGATTAACTGGAAATGTTGGCATGATGGAGAGTTTTTGTCGGAGTCTTTTGATGGGAGAAAACCAAACAGTGCAACTAAAATGAGTTTATGAGCTTGATGCTCCAAATTCCGTCACTTCTGGCTTCAGGAGAAAAAAAAGATACCAGGATAATACAATAAAAATAAAGAGAATAGTGTCCTTTAGCCAAATGGTGAAGTCGAAAGTGTTTTTTAGCTCAGTATGTTTTTGATACAGGCTGATTCCTCATTCCCTGCTCGTCAGGACATAAAGTATGACAGCGGTGTTTCCCAAGGCTGCGCAGAGTTCAAACTCAGTGAAACTAATCTCCTGTGTTGTGTCTCAAGAATAAGTTAGTCTGCCTGAGATGAGCTCAGGGACAGCTCATACACAACGTGCTGGACTGGATGAAAAGCGAACGACGTCGATGTTCATTGGTAACTTTCCATTCCTCCGTCCAGTCGGTCGAGTTTCTGCCAGTAAACACTTCTGTTTTTGAAACGGAGCCTCGCAGGAGTTCAAGAAACAGCTAGAAAACAATCAGTGTTGCTTAAAGTTTCTTCTTGAGAAACTTTATTTTGAAAAACACACGTGAATTCTTAATGTTTTAAACACTTTTTAAGGACAAAAATGTCTCTCACAGATATGATCTTATCATACTGTGACCTACATTTTTTATTAATTGCTCAAAAACGTATTTTCAGCTCCAGGTAACCTGAATTCAATTTCCTCTCGTTGCCTTTTCATCCTTGCAGGTTATGACAGCTCTCCTTTTTTAATTCAAAACTTACATTTCAGGCATCACTCATTGACTGTCATATGAAAGGATGAATTTGTGTTACACATTCTTAACACGCTGCATTTCTCATTATAACATCTGACTCCTGAATGAGTCTTAATCTTTCAGCAGAAGTCTGAAGGAGTGGTTGTAAAAAGGGCTTTGCTGCAAGCGAGTGGAAAAAAGGCCAACTATTCTTCTTTAATCCACCAGCCAAACCACCCCAGGAGGAAAACATTTCTGATACAAAGAATGCCAGCTGAGGGACACAATCCACAAACCTTCACCACACAAACACAAACACCACGCTGGTCGCCGATCAAAAAGGGCTCTGAAACTCTGATATTCCTAATGGTGGTTGGACAGAAAAGCTTCAGCAGAACGAGGCATGCGGGTTCTCAAAAAGTCCTCAGCTCTGTAATCTTTAATAACAGCCTTCTTTCGTGGCTTTCCAGCTAACTCCTTCCTTTTAATCTAGAAACTCATTTTCTAGCAAAGGGATTATGGAGATTTCATTACATAATTCTGGTAGATTTGGCTGGCCTCACCTTTGACAGCAAAACCTACATTTGCAAACAAGCAAGTCCCCCTCATTGTGAGTTAAGCAGCATGTCGTTTAGACAAAAATAATCATTAAAAAAAGATCTTTTCTGATCTGGTGAGGATACCTCACCGGACTCACTGGAGATTTAAGGAGTAAAGACCTAAGGAAATAACTCACCCAGAGAGAAGATGAGGAGAGAAAGAAGTGGAGAGGAGGGAGAGCAACTGATGAGTGAGTCTGCACACACCGAAAACTGCCACTAAAGAGCATGTCAGGATCAGCTGACACAAACATCTCAACCGCGCAAATGCAAAGTAGAAGAACAGGTTCGCTTCAGCAGGTGGACGCACGTGGTTCCCCTGAATTTCTGCACACACTCTCACACACACTCACACACCAAGTGTAACACTGACCCCAAATCTGCCTTACCAGAATGTGGAAGTGTTAGTTTCTGACTTTAATTTCGTAAAAAAAACTCAATGTAAAGTAAAAATAAACGCTTTGGGGTAAATAAACCCACCCCCTGCCTCTACCGGCCTCTGAATGATTCATCCCCAAACCGTTTCCCGGTTTGTTTCCCTTCTTACAACCGACAGACGCGACTGGCATTGCAACGACTGGAGAAAATGCTCTCCGGCGTGTGTGTGTGTACACTTCTGATTTTGACCTAAATCAGTCCAACAAAGCTCCTGCATTCATTCTGCTCCTGTGATCAGGAAGAATTCCTACCTTTGCTTGCCAAGTTGTTGCGAATTTGCGTCACCGCCAAGTGGAAGAAAACGGGTCTGAGAGGCGCGTTTAAAGCTCTCAGAGGCAGACCAGTGAGGCCAAATACGTGAGAGTGGACGGTCGACTATTTATAAGCCGTCCACGCGCACGGGGCCGACCCTCCGGTTTCACTTCTCTCTTATCAAATCAGCGCGTCACACAGGGGGATGGCGCACACTCTATCGCTCATCCTCCGGCCATCCTCCCTGATACCCAGCTCCTGCTCCTGAACTCATCAGAACAGATAGAAAAAAAAACGCCTCGCAGGTTGCAGCACCGACGTGCATCCACCGGAGTTTCCCCTCCATCCCGCCGCCCCATGCAGCGCAGCACCGGGGCCTGCAGCTGCACGGAGCCGCGTCCGGTTTGCACGATTCCCCCGCAAAGATAAACGCGTCCGATTCCGCCTCCATCTTACCCTCCGCTCCCGCAGCTCGGTGCAGTCCGCGGGTCCGGGCAATGCATCACTCGGGCCAGCAGCCTCCGCAGCCATGGCAGCAGAGAGGAGG